>BSYO01000004.1:1855881-1876600 GCA_033239525.1 Nepenthes gracilis
GAATGTGGTATTACTTCTGTTCCATTTTAACTCTAGAGGTTTCTGTTGTGTGATTTCTTTCCTTTGCCTTCTACTTGAACCATTATCAATGTGTTTGAAGTCTTTTAAAATAGGTTTTGAATGTCATCCTTGTTTAGGTTAGCTCTATATTCATGAGGGGAAAAATCCTACATGTTAACTATTTGATAGATTATTGGAGAAGGTTTGAAATTTTTATTCTCTTACAATTTGTTTTGGCCAACTCAAAAACAGAAAAGGTTTGGACGGCGAAAAATTGTCCTAATTCTTAACGTCTGTTTGGTCATAACACTTTTAGGGATAGAGACATTTGAAGTTGTTCTTGTGTGGACATTGTTAATTTATTTAGTAGTTAGTACTTTTTAGAGAGAATGTCAACTTCATTTTATTTCATGTTTTTATTTTAGCATTCTTTGTATTATATATTTTATATCTTTTTTTTTGTGGTGCAATGATATGTTTTCTTTTTTTAGTTTTTGTTGTAATAACTAAATATTTCTTCTCAACATTCGTCAATAATCAAAACCTATCCAAAGTTTATGTTATTCTACTGAATCATCAACGTAAATTTTTCAATCAATTGTCTTCCAAATATTCATGCAAGACAATTAGCCTTTAGTTTAAGTGGTTGCCTAATTAGTAGATTTTTGATTCCAAGTTTCCAATATATTCAAAAATGTGTTACCACAATTACTTGGAAAAATCTTACAATTCATCCCCTCCAAGGTTTTCTAAGTTCCCAATCTTACAAATCATTTCCACTTAATATTTTAGTAAGGTTTTCTAACTTGGCCCAATAATTTTAGATTACTTCACCCAAAATATTGTCGTAAATCATCCTCTTAAATGGGTCCATACAAGTTCAAATCAATAATATTAATTGTACTAGACCCAATTTTATATAATTCACTTACTCAATTGATTATCTTAATTTAATTACCTCAAAATGATCCAAATTATAATCAACATATTACGAAACCATATTCAAAATATTGAGGATGTTACATTTTTAGTTGAATTTGTGTGGACATTGTTAATTGTTTTAGTAGTAAGCACTTGTTAGCATCATTTTATTTCATGTTTGCCTTTTTTGAGCATTTTAATGTTATTTCATATATTATCAATATTTTATTGTAACATTTTAACGGTGATGTGTCCCTAGATCTAGGCTATTGTATTGACTAGGGAGCTTCCTGATCCTCATCGGTGGGTCGAGTTCAGGCAAGTTTGGTATTCATTTCCGATAACGTGGGTCTTGCGCAACACAATAAACAAACAAAAGGCTAGAGGATTTATGAGATTCATTTATCGGTTTATCCTCCGATATTCAAGTCAGAAATTTTTTTAAGAGAAAAGAAACATGAACTATACAAAAGTGAAATGATGCACAAGTGAAGGGTATAAGTGTGATGGCGGAGGTTCTGGCTACGGTGAGTATGCCTAATTAAGGGGCGGCTTATGAGTGATGAAGAAGGGCTTGGCTTCGGTGGAAGTGCTTGACTAGGGAGCGGCTTTTGAGTGATGATGGAGGGCTTGGCTTCGGTGAAAGTGCTTAGCTAGAGAGCGGCTATTTATAGAGGGAGTCTTCTCTGAGGGTTAACGGCTTCGAGAGTGAGAGAGAGAGAGAGAGAGAGAGAGGGCTTGTATTTTTTGGGCAACTGGTGGGTAGAGTCGTCCTCTCTCGTTCATTGGCAAGGTTGAAGGGTATTTATAATGCTAGTATTGATGTGGCTTTGGTGCCATGGTAGGTGATAGTTGTCCCGTCAAGATTCGTTGGACTATGTCAGTGACTGTGGAGGCTGTTGATGTTAGTTGTCATTTTGGGGCGGTTGTGCGACAATTGATGGTCCTCACTAGACATCTGCTAGACTGTCCTGCTCGTAGTTGCAGGTGCTGCCTGCATGCACATGTTGCTGCGACTAGACTGTCGATCGCCTGGCTTGAGGACTCCCTGTGCTGCGATTAGCCAGACCACCTAGCTGTTTGTTGGGCCTGTTTGGTGTTTCTCTTTGTTGTCTATTAGTCCCGAGTTAGCCTGCTAACTATGGTTAATTAATGGTGCTCGTCCCGTTAGGAAGGAGTTGTCGCACGCATACTGTAGAAGCCCCCTAAGGTTTTAGCAGTTGCTTGATGGGGAGGTCTGACTCCTGGTTTACAAGCCCCCCCGGCCATGGTGTTCAACCGCACATGGGTAGCTCGGTAGCAGGATCAAGGTCTAGAATTCAACCTCATATGGCCTGCTTGATAATAGGACCGGGGTTTAGAATTTGACCGCATATGAGCCGCTCAATAACGCGACCGAAGTTCAGAATTTAACCATACATGGGCCGCTTGGTAACGAGACTAAGGTTTTTTTGACCGTTTGTAGGTCGACTTATGTGTGAATTAAAGTTCACCCGGCTTAGGGACAATTTAGGTCATTCAATTTTGTGCCAGGAACAAGCAAGCATTCACATGAACAAGTATGGATGAATAAACAATCATTTTATTGATTTAAACGTGATACATTTGCAAATATTTTGAATGATGCATGTTTATCTTACCTTGGTTTGGTGGAGAGATCACTGGTAATATTTCTTGAGGTGGGAGGCGTTCCAAGTCCTCGAGAATAGCTTGTTGTCTTAGGTACACAGCTTGTACACACTGCTTTGAAGGATGGCTGAGATGAGGAATGATCCTTCCCAATTGGAAGAGAGCTTGAACCTGTTGACGATTTTGCCCATCGCCTCTATGCTTTGCAGAACTAGACACCCCACCTTGAACTGGTAGTCTTTCACCTTATTGTTCTAATACTGTGCGATTTGTTGCTAGTAGACCGTCGGTGTGAATTTAGAAAAAACACAAAAATAAAGGCTCAATCTTTAAATTAAAGCTAGCATTCTATTTATGGTGAATGCCAACAAAAATCAATATTTTTTAATTGTCTCCCTCTTCTACAATGTGGCATGCCAATTATTTTGATTTTTGAAATAGAAATTACTTGAATTTTGATGATGTCTTAGAACAGCAAAAGATAGTTTTAGGGATTTTTGGCAGACTATATTTCAAGAATTTTAATTTTTTGGTTAGTCGAAGGGATATTACCACTAACAACTAGTATCACAAATAAGATACAAGTATCCTTCATTCGTCATCTGTGTTGTATTTTTGCTGTTATGGCTTTACTATTGAATGTATCAATTATATTTCCTTTTAGCTTTTTTGATTTCAAAAACCGCTTGATATATCTACTAATTTGATGAATCAGATTATCATAACACAAAGTGGGATCTATTCCTTCCGGAGATAGAGGTCTCGTGATGTATTTTCTTGGTTAGTGAATCATTACACGCTTAACGTAGAAGGTTTTCAAAACTACTTTTATTTTAAGTCAAAATAGGAAAAGCGGCTGAAAAAGGGAGAAGACTGCCAATTGATTTTTTCATAAACGGTTGGAATAAAAGAGTGTCACAATTCCCATTGCAACTGATTTCCTTGTACATTGATTTATCTTGTATTATTGTTATTCTTTTCTTTCTATCTTCCCCCATCTAGCAATTTCATGCATCAAATTTGAGTTAAATTGTAAAATTTTGCTTAAATGGGTGGATGATGATACCTGTGCTAAACATTTATAACCTTTACAAGGAAAAATATTTCAAAAATTGAACTTGCTATTAGGATTTCTGTAGGTTGTCTTTTCTCTTGGGACTTGTTGCAGCATTCATCTTGATCATTAAGAGCTATAGAGCAACAGTTCAACTCAACAGTTTATAAGATGATTTTGGTGCTACTGATATGATGATATGGAAAGATTATTTAGATTTTGAATTTGAATTAATTTAAAAAACTATACACAATTCCTCTTATAGAGTTCCACAGGAAAAAAAAAAAAAAAGGAAACTTTCAATTGGCCTAAAAATTTGTGTAGCAATCAACCTGGAGTATTCTCATTTTTTTACTAAATATACACAAATCTTCCAGCAACTATCTTCATTTATTCACATAGAATATTTAGATTTTCCTGATCATCTCTCGGCCAATTTTCCAACTCAGCACATCCTAGCAAATATCTTTATTTATTCACATAGGTCTTCCATATTTTCTCTTAACTAATCTACCAACTCAGCATATCTCCCGGTCATTTTTCCAACTCTCCCCCTCAAGCTAGCTTGAAGATATATTCCATAGTCTGCTTGCCAATCAAACTTTCATATCTTTTTCTGGTAGCTCTTTGTAAATGTGTTAGCAAATCTGATTTGGGATTGGAACAAATGGCATACAAATCAGTCCATTTTTTATTTTTTCTTTGATAAAATGCTTGTCTATTTCCACATACCTGTTTATGTCATAGATGATTGGATTGAGGAATTGAAATAGTAGATTTATTGTCACAATATACCTTCGTTGGTGAAGGCTGAATGCCTTTGTTTCTTCTAATAGTTTTCTGATCCACATTACTTCACAAGTCTTTGGGCTAGTGATCTAGAAGATGATCTTTTGTCTGCTATTTTTTTAGCCCAATCTACACCAATCTAGGTTTTCATACAAGATTTTTTTTTCCCTAATATCCAACTTTAGCAAGGGCCCATTTAAATTCATAGCCAAAGATAATAGGACACATATGGAGTTTATTTTGGCTAGCTAGCAAATATTTTTTGGTATTCTATTTTGTAGGTCTATATGAAACCTTTTGCTAAGAGACTTTCCTTATATCTCTCTATACTACCATAAGTCTTACATTTAACGGTGAATACTTATTTACACCCTACTTTCCTCTTATCCCTTGGTAAATTCTCTCACTCACATCTCACTTCTTTTAAGAGCATCCATCTCTTCAATGATTGGTCTTGTATTTGACTAGTAGACAAACTTTTGGCCTTCTGATTTCTTCCTTCCCACTTGTAAACCAAAAAACCCATTATAGAATTGTAGTATTTCTCAGCCCTGTTTGTGATTATTCAATGTTAGGCAAACGTTGACTAGTGGTATCTTTATTTCCAATATTTTCAACATACAATTGAAATGTTGAATCTATAGAAGGCTAGGAAGTGAATTAGTAATTTAAGAATTGTCTTCATTTATTCCGTCTCCCCTAGGAGAGAATTTTTTCCAAAGAAATGTTGATTTTTCAAAATTTTACATCCATTATACCCCTCTTATTCGGTGCATAACCAATAAAATTACATTTTTTCAGCTTAGGATTATGTTTTGCCTGAGATTGGTTGGGGAGATGGACAAAACAGTGCTGCCTTGTGCCTTGATTGGGATATCTGCATAAATTATCCATGTATTGAAAAGATTTGAAATTGCCCAAGGGTGTGTTGGAATGGAGTACATAGGTAGGTATTCTGTTAATAAGATGAAGCTGTTAAAATTGCATCGCCCCACGAATATTTTGGAATACGTATAGAAAACATGATTACATAACCAACTTAATGAAGGTGTTTATTTTTCATTGAGTAATTCTATTTTGTTTACGGATGTCGATTCATGTAGATTGATGTTGAATACCAATCTTTCCATGCTTTATCATTAGCATGAAGGATACCGGTTTTTGTTTGAAACTGATTTTAAATCATCATATAGAACTCTTTAAATATTTTTTCTACATCAAAATTTTTCGGTCATCAAATATACCCAACATAGTATTGTGTCTTCATCAATAAAGGTCACAAATTCCATTTTCCTTGATAAAGTTCTGTTTATTGAAGTGCCCAAATTTCACTATGAGTCATATAGAATGGTTTTAATGCATGATAGGGTTTTGAAATTTAAGTAGTACTTTGACTTTTTGAAATTTAAGTAGTACTTTGACTTTTTGTTAAAGCACAACTTTCTCATTGAAACGATAAATAATTTAAATTCTTAGATGAAGTAGGGAACAAATTTTGGAACAAGTATTATGATGACTTTTTGTTAAAGGATAACTTTCACATTGAAACGATGAACAATCCAAATTCTTAAATAAAATAGGGAACAAATTTTTGATATATGGAAAATTTAGATGTCCTAGTTTAAGATGCCAAAGTATGATTTGGTCACAACAGACATTAAATTCATACGGTAGGAGTTAAGTCTTGTTATTAATGGAATAGTCTAGAAGGCGGCAACTAGGGTTATACAGTGGGAGTAGAAGGTGGCGAGGGTTATATAGGAAGTAAGAATTGTTTTGGCTCTTATACTATATGGAAAGAGTAATGGGATTCTGAATTTGAATTAATTTGAAAAAAAAAAAATATACACAACTCACATTATAGATCTATAGCTGAAAAATCCTTCTAACAACAATCAGCTTAAAATATTTTGATTTATGCATTAAATATACACATAACTCTTTAAAAAAATATTTTTAGTTGTTCACCTTCTAAATCTTCTCTTGGGCAATCTTCCATTTCAGCACATCTCAACAAACATCTTCATTTATTCACATATCTTTTCCTGATATTTTCTCAGCCAATCTTCCCTACCTAACATATTTTCTTGGCCGATTTTTTCACCTGGATCTTCTACAATGCCATCTAGGGAGGTAGTCTCTACAAAGAGGTCATGTTGTAGATGCTGATGTTGTTTAATGAGAGGTAAAACATGGCCCAATTGTCATCCTTGCCTACCTGAGTAAGTCATCCAAGTGAGGTTGGTAGGGGGAGCCATGCAGGGCCGACCAGCCCCAAAAAAAGCAAATGGGTGACAGAGGACACTAGGAGAATCCCTCGTTATCCCAGCTCGAATCATTCTCACCTTAAGTCTAGCCTCAACAATTGCATCAATAGAAGTAAATATTGGCTGATGTAGTATATATTGGCAATACATTTTGGTTTTGGGTCTCCTGAACACCGATAATATAATCACAATTTGTTGTCATATTGATGACTTATTGTGATATATTGACCATATTGGTCTATATCGGCTGATACCCTGATACAAGCTATGTAATGAAATGTCCAATTACATGAGGTGTAATGTCGACCAGAGGTGAAATGTCCAATTACATCATGAATTGCATGGGCAGGTATGTAATGAAATTTAATTTAGAAATATTAATTGTTTGATTACGTATTTTATGTATGTCCTCAATCCTTATGCCCTTTACTCCTTACCTTATTAATGTGTTTTAATTTAAATTAATTGTTATTGTTAATTTATTATTTAAATCTTTAATATCAATGTGGTGGCAAGCTTTCCAACCATTTGAAAGTCATGGACAAGGGTAAAAAAAGTTATTTAAAAATTAGAACCCGACCTAAATAATCAAATTAAAGTAATAATTCAATTATGTTTTATATGTAACAACATAACATTGCATTTAAAATTCAAAATTCAAAATTTAAATATGAAAATAGTTTAATTTTAATAATAATAATAATACTTATATTTCATTCACATGTCCATTATACTGTTCTTGACAATTTCCTTGATACTTAAGTTATTGACATTTCATGATAAATAAGATTCTTTTAGAACACATCTTGCACAAAAAGCCATTTTATCTAACAATTTGGTAAGTAGAAATTTAGTTGGTTATTTGTCGATTGATTCTAATATTTTTATATTTAAAATTCATAAATTTTAATATTGGCTATTAGTTTAATGTAATTGAGTGGTTAATTCATTATAAAACTTTTGCTCTTGAGTTATAAGGAATTGTTATCCGGTTTTTTATTCTAACCACCTCTTCTTCTAAGCTAGAGAGAAATTGGAGTATTTTTATCCTTATACACACAAAAATAAGGAATCGATTAAAAGTATAAAAGACTGAATAAATTAGTCTGTATCTACTATAATTTAAAGTTAAAAATAAGAAATTTCACAAGGAATATCCAAATTGAACTAGAAGATCAATTTAATCTAATCAATTTAGATTATATTTTTGAGAAAGATGATTCCTTGGGTTCATGGGTCGAGAAATGGGAAAGAGTACTTCTTGTTGTACAAGACAATTTATAGTGGCTTCGTACCAAATTTGAAGGAGAATGTGGTAATAGGATAGATGCGGCTGATATTGCAAGGTCTCAAGAAGGGTAACATAATAATAGTACTATTTTTCAGATGATCAAAGTTCTAGTAGTGTTGATGTAGAGAATGGAGGTGAAGGTGGTGGTGATGTCATTGATTTTTGGGGCGGTAATGATGGTGGCGATGATGATGATCAACATGCATTGTCGAAGTTGAATCAACTTGGTGTCATCTCTCCCCATACTTCAGGGATTTGTTTTGAGCCTCCTTAGAGGAAATGACACCCTAATATTCATTATTTTGAGCGATAACAAATAATTTTGGTGGTTTTTGAATATTTAATTTCCTCAATGTTAGTAGTTGGTCAAGTACACAAAATTATCTTCACACCCAAGATTTTTTTGCCTGCGGATATGGGCGTTCTCCTACTCTCTATTGCCAATACGAGTACCAGTATCCAGGATGGTTAGATTGTCATGGAGCAGCATAGGTCCTCGCTCATTTGCCACAATAACGGCGGTCTAGCCAAGAAGAGTTAGGGAGCGCTATCAATGATGAGTTTGGTAGTAGCATGCATGGATATTTTTTAATGGCCAATGCTAATTCTAAGAAGACAATATAAATCAATCGTCTAGTGATCTAAGCAATCAATACGATGGATATACTCTAGGATAAAGATTGACATGGTGGCAATGTCAAGATAATTTACGTAATTTTAACTTTTATTAGTGTAATCATATTTTGCTCTTTAGTTATTACTTATTACTTGCTAATATTATCTTGATTGAGCCTCAGATAATGTCATAAATTGTCTTATTTGCTATAGAATTGCTGCGGACTGTGCAGTTTGAGATTAGATTTGCTTATTTGTTAATTTGGCTATATTAACATAAAAGATATATGATTACAGGTATAGCATTCACTCTTGTTTTTTTAGTTATTAATAACTTTCATGTATATTATTTGACAGTTTACGACAACTTATTTTATTTATTTGGTTTTATTTTTATCATTTTAAATATTTAGTGGTGTATAATTTAACATTGTAATATTGATTTAATGAGTCAAAATTGCCTAAAACATTTAAATTATGCTAAAATATAATAAAATATGGTTAAATTTTTATATTTATCTTAATTTTGATGAAGTTATAAAAAATTACGTCCAATGCAGCCGATATTGATACGCATAACCCAATTCTATTGGTACCAATACATCTACGACTAAACCGATGTAAATACTGAGGATTGTAATTACCTCCACTAGAGATTACGACCCTTATTAAATGGGGGCTGTTGAAGAAATTCGTTCAAGGTGACCAAAACTAAGCTCTGGGCAATGTTGGAGTATCAGAACCTAAGCCTCTCCAAATATGACTTGTCGGTTTCATCAACATGGTATAGACTCGGCTTTTCACAAAGTAAACACCTAAATCAAGAGGTGTCCTGAAAAGGACACTATTGTATTTAGTGATAATGGCTATAGTCATGTAACTTTCCCTCATTTGATCCTCTCATTGTGAAAGCATTCATTTCAAATGAGGCAAATGATTACCATTTGACAAGAGTCTTTGTAGATAATAGACGCTTTCATAATTTTTTATACTTTAATGCTTTCACTAGATTAGGAATAATTAGGCAAGTGATCAAATCGACAGAAGTCCCATTTTATGGCCTCAATAACTAATTAGTTCGAGTGGAAGGATTTGTGGATCTCAATGTCACGCTCATGACTTACCTAAGGATAGCTTCACGACTACTTACTTTTCCAGTTATGAACTTACGTTGGGCTTCTAATGCCTTATGGGGCAATAGAAATGTGCTTTCCCAAGCCCTTTATTATTTACTTCTACTTCTTTAATTTTTTTATCTCATATGCCTATTGTGCTTTTACATTGCACTTTGCTCAAAGTTGTAACTATTAAGGATACAAAATTGAAAATCTCAGTTGAAACTTGTTAAACTTCAAATTTGCCAACAAGATTCTTAATATTAATCTCAATTGTTAATCTATGCATATTGGACTCCATGATAAGTGCCAACAAGAAAACAAAATTTTCTTCTATCGGTTCTAAAGACTTCAGTTCCTAGGTGTATGAAAGCTTAATTACTTTTTTCCACTCTTTCCGGATGTCGATGGGTGGCTTGTTCTTCTATTTGGTAAAATTAGTTTTTGAACATGCACCTTTGACAGAGTATATTAGTGGTAATATTATCTCATTGAACCAAAAAAACATATCCTTTTCAAACATCACCAGGGGCATGCCCATCATTGGTGATATCGTTGTTGAGATTCAACAGAAAGAATATGAAAATTTTCCAAAACTCAGGATTGAACCTTTAAGTAAACATTGGAATCTATTTTAAGTGAGAATTGTTGGAATTTCATGCCGCTTCACTTGAATTTAATTTTAATTTCTGAAATATTTGTATATTTCACAGCTTTCTTCAGCCTGCATGGATTTGCAATACTTCCCATATCCTTAGACCTTTGATCATCTCTAGTTGTATTTTTTTCCTCGGTGATGTTATTCCATATCTTAAGCAGTAATAAACATTGAAACTACCCAATGAGTTTGCTCAGTAGAAGGTGAAGTGCTGAGACTTGAGAGAGTTTGAGGAAGAAGAGGTAAGTGATGAATAAAATGCTCAAGGCTCACGCCATCAGGTAGAATGGTGTTCTTTTTGTGGTTTACTCAGATATTGGGGTTCATCGTCCAACCAGTTTATTCATTTGTGATGTCCATTACTCTGGCTCCTCCTTTTTGTATTGTTTGTCTTTTTTTCCATCTTTTGCATATTCTTGAGACCCCAACTTTATCTATATTGCCCTGTAGCACACCTCAGTCACCCACATTTTACTTAGTTACATCATAAATGGATGATGAAGGTAAATATAGTTTCATAGTTTAGCAACATTGATGATAAATTTATTTTCATTTGTTGAGGAATTTTCATATGAAGACCGATAAAAACCAACATATTGTATGAGTAACTTTAGCCATATCAGCAAAATATATAGCATGGTATAAATAATCTCAATTCTTTCTTTTTCTCATCCCCATACATTGATGGTGACGCGGTCTTTGCATTACAGGATAATGTAACATTCATTTTTGGATTTTCGTGTTTGAAAGGAAAACCCCACTTAGAGTCCATGGTTGAGTAGGAGGAACTTTAGAAAATTTTGTATTCAAGGTTTTTCTAATTAATAAAAAGGGTAAATTTTAATTACGGTAATGAGTGTTAGCCAACAATTAATGTTTCTCTCATTTGTCTCCCTCATTTGGATTGTGATATGTTAATTTCTGTTTTTTTTTTTTTTAACTTTTGAAAGTAATGGAGACTTGGGGGTTTTTGCAACTCCCAAAATTAAGTTATTATACCTTAAAGAATTCCATTTTGCATTTGACTAAGAAATAATACCACCGCTTGCTAGTGGTATGGATTTTGTTTTTTATTTTTATTTTTATTTTTGGGCAAGATGAAATGATAAATATTGATTATCTTCTATTTCTTAAAGATTATATTTATAATTGAATTATGCAAGAGGAGTAGTTTGAGAAAGCCTTCGATGGAAATTCAGAAATAGCTTGAAGAAGAGATTTGAGATCCCAATGGCTAACCCGTGTCTATCTACTAATTATTTTGTGGTATAGTTTCGTTTTTATGTTATATTTTCTTTTATCAAGTTATTCAATTCTTCAAATTTGAGATTAGGATGCTAGAATCTCGTAGGCTGACCTGTATCGTTCTGTGTCAATTATTAGCTAGTACAATGGTGCTTACTTTTTGTATTTTGGATAAATTGCTTGTAATACCCTACAATTCATTTAATATATTTTAAATATATTTATTATTTTAGGTAATTTGGATGTAATGAAATTAATTATATATTATGAAATTTTGGAGAATATTTGGATCAGTTGAGTTGGCGTACGAAGCACATTTGTGTTGGCGTTTGAATGCCAATTTGATTATAAAAGAGAAGTAAAGGATAATAATAATAATAATAATAATAATAATAATAATAATAATAATAGAAAGAAAAAAGAAGGTAAAAAAGGGGAGGGGCAATGTGCAACGGAAGTATAGTTAGAGAAGAAACGAAAAGAGAGAAAAGGCGCGTGCGGAAGAGAAGGAAGGAGAGAGAGAGAGAGAGAGGAGGAGGAGTGAAGAGAGGGTGCACAGCATGGAGGAGGAAGTTGAAAGTGCCGTGTGAAGGAAGGAAAAGGTGCGGTGGGAGAGAGAAAGAGGAGAGAGAAGGTGTCATTTAGGTACTTCAAAGCATTCTTTTTTCTAATTTGTTTAGTATGATATTGAAGTAAGTATTTATAAGCCTAACTTTGGCCTGTTTTAGCATTTGATATATTTTGATTATTATTTGAAAATTTTACTAGCATGCAAATTATTTTTATACATTTTATTTGTTTATCCTAAATATGTATGTCCGATTTATGGGTCATTCGATGATTATATATTAGTTTTGTGATTTTCAGAAAGTTTTATTATTTCTATGGAAGTCTGAAAAATATTTGATCTATCTGTATTTGTGTATCAATATGTTTATTTGAAAGGGGGCATGAAGGAAGCCCAAGTGGGTCGATATATGTATGGGACAATGGTGGTCTGAAGCTCAAGTGGGTCAATATGTGTGTGGGACCGTGGTGGCTCAAGGCCTGGGTGGGTCGATATGTGTATAGCACTATGGTTGTCCGAGGCGCTGGTGGATCAATAAGTGATTCGGTATGCAATCCAGATAAAAGATAATTCGAGTAGTTAGAAGCTTAAAATTTAGTCGATAATGATAAAAGATGGTCGAGTAGTTACAGACGTAAATGTAACAGATAATAATAAAAGATGACTGAGTAGCGGCAGGTTTAAAATGTAGTTGATAATGATAAAAGATAGTTGAGAAGTTGTAGGTTTAAAAATAGTCGATAATGATAATATGATATGGTCGAGAGTTGTAGGTATAAATTGTTTCCGTTATTTATGCATATGAAGTTAGACTCTGAATCGCGATTGGTTGTGAGTATTGTTTCGATGGGACTGTGTGATCTAATATACAATTTAAGTACAATATTACCCTCAGGCTTTCGGTGGATTTTCAAACCTCATAAGTTATTTTATACGATTTATTATGTGTTTTTACTTTCCTTCTGATTGTGAACATGTATATATATGTATTATTTCATATAAAATGATACTTGTTGAGTTTTAATTTCACGTTATTTGTTTTCTCCTTTCAGAATAGAAGGTTTGAACTTATCGTAGGAGATGGTCGAAATTCGATGTGGTATTGTATTTTTTGGTAAGTATCGTATTTGCTTAGATAGATGGCGCTGGTTGTATTTTGATTCTTTTGGATCAGATTATGTTTTGGTTATTAAGAATCAGTTGACTATAAGCCCACGGTTATATTCTGAAAGTAGTTGGGATATTATGTTATGTATTGAGTATGATCATAGTGGATTTGTTACCTCCTTTACGATTATCGTAGAGTAGGTCATATCCGGATATTTGTCCGATAAGGTTCTATAATGGGTTATTGAGTTTGGTTATTATTATTATTATTGTTATTATTATGAATATTTAATTTGGGATTTAATTGCCTCTTATTTAAAATTTGATTATTTATTAATCTGACATGCTTAGTTCTAGTTCATTACATTGTTTTTTTTCATACAATATGCTATTCTTGTATTACATCGGTAAGGTAATGCTGACTTCTAATGCTAAAATTGAATTAGCCAATAATCACGAATCCATAGCTTCATCTCAAGGTATGCAAAGTCTTGTCTCTAAACATGCGGAAAAGACAACAGAGCTTTTTTACTTTTTACTGGACAGTATTGCTTATTATAAGATTCCTTACTATTGCTTAGAAGATTTGGAAGGTTTTTTTTGTTCTTTTTAAGGCTCCATACTGGCTATAGGTGAAATATTTAATATGTTCTAATTTACATCTTTGATATATAGTAATTTGTTCGTTATTATATCTAATTAAATTTGGCTTAATGTTGTAGGAATTCAAATTTGTAAAACTATATCAGAATTCTTGAGTTGGACTATATATTCCAAAGTTTTGCACAAAACTATTAAATATAAGTACAAGTCGAAGAGTAATTGTATTATGCAAACTCTTATATAAATTGAATATTCAAAATCTCTATTTTTCCTTATTTGAAATTATGTTGAGTATATGAGTTGAACTCTAGGTATACACGGCATGAGTCTATAGAACTTTAGAGGCTAGAGTGAGGTTGATAGTAGGGAGGTAACTGGAAAGATGAGTTTGTAACCTTGGTAGATTTTTTTTATTTTATAGATCATCCACTAATCTTTAAAATTTGTTCCCTCCAAATTGATGGGGGGTGGTGGATGGAGGTTTTCAATTAAAGTGTTTTGCCTTTTTTTTATTTTTTTGTTAAAAAGATTCTTTTTAATACTAGTAGAAGAGATGAAAGAGTGACATAACAGTTAATTACCATTCACTTTCGCCTTATTTCATTTCTGAAATAAGATTGTGTTTTCCTCCCCTCATCTTTCTCAGCCTTTCTCCCATCCCCACTATTAAACTAAATATAAACAAATTGTTCTTAGGGGTTGATGATAGGGATATCAATCAATCATAGATCTCATTTGCCCCGTTGAAGGAAAATTGTATAAGCCAGACTAATTTAATCCGTATTTGTAATTGAGTGCTAATAGACTCTCCACTAAAGTTAAATAATTCAAGAATACTAACAATTAATATTCTTGTTAGGCCCCAGTATGAAGGCTCATAAAAGTACGGCCCATAAAGCACGGTCCAAATAAGAGCCCCAGAGATACTCTCACAAGTGGAGTAGGTCAGATGGTCCAAGTAAGAAATCCAAGGGTTGAGAGCCCAAGAAGTTTCGCGAAGTCTTAAAATTGCCCGAGCGGTTAGGAAGAAACGCTCGGACTTTTCCTCAGAAGGCCCCACAAGAGCTGCTTCCTCTCACAAGCCCGCGAGCTCACGAGGAGTATCACAACCAGACGAGGCCGCTCGTTCATGACCGGGAATGCCAGCTGACCTACTTCGCCGGTTTCCAAGAAAGCCTGTAACTACTGCCAGTCGTAGTCTCAACAGGACACGCCTAGTCAAATCAAGGCTGATATCCAGATCCTGTACACCTGACACGCTCAGATGCTGCAGCGGCACCGTTCGCATGCCACTCCCCACACGTCAGCAGCATTAAAGGGAGTTGGTGGACCAGCTCCTCAACCGCTGGATGGACGCCACGTGTCTACTCCCTAACGGTCCGGTTTTCACTATAAATACTCAGCAAGGCCCCTTTCAAAGAGGAGGGCTTTCCTGATTCTACAACTCTGAGCCCCAGATTTCGACCGGGCACTCTCTCTCTCTTCAAAATCAACTCCCCAAAGAAGAGTAAAAAGGCTCCCAGCGAGCATAGCTTCCTTAGGAGAGAAACACAAAACATGATATAGGGAAGGGATTAACCCTCACAACTGTACTTTGTAAAATCTCCAACCCATATAGTGAAACTTTTTCCAGGCCTTGAGCCTCGTGGTTTTTCCTCCCCATTCAGGAGGAGGTTTTCCACGTAAAACATCCGGTCTCGATCTTCACCTCGTGTCCAACACTTCCCGTACTTGTGTTGCCCGGAAACAACGCATCCGACTGGACGCTGCGGATCCAACACCTCTTATCAACGAGCCTGGATCAGAAGGATCCGCGGAACCAGGACGCAACATTGACGCCGTCTGTGGGAAGGAAGAACAAAAAACTCACGACTTCCCACTCTCCAACAACAAGCAACGCCCAAGGATGTTCAGCAGACAAGGCAGCACGTCCACCCGGAGAGAAGAGCCCAACGACGGATGTCTCCCGTCGGGCGGCAGAGTAAGCGACGGCCTCGGCACCAGCGTGCGCAAACTGGCGCAGAAGGTAGACAGCCTCACAAGAGTCGTCCGCAACCTCTAACAGAAGGCGGGAGAACACTCTAGGGGCCCACGCTCGGAAAGCCCGCGCCGAACGGCACTCCAGAGACAGCAGTCGGTGCGGGCTCCAGGCGAGTTGAGGGATTACCTCAACAGAAAGAAGTCCATGAGTTCGGCCCCATCAAAGAGGGGGCTCAAGAGGCTCTGGAAGACTGTCTTTGGACCTAAGGCCGGCGAAGCAACTCAGCCGACCGAACCAGAAGACCCCTTGCCCCCGAGGACAGGGGAAGGAAGAAGAAGGGCGCGCGCCCACCAGAAGACCCAACGACCGTCCGGGCACGATAAGCCTGAGCGGATGGTCATTGGGGGTGAGCGGATGGTCATTGGGGGAGAAAAACACTCAGGCCCATCGGCCTTCACTGACTCCCTCACCAACATCCTGAGGCAGATCAGGAACGAGGAGTTCCTAAGATGGCCCAGGGCGTTGAAGAACCCAGAGGGAGGTGACCAATGGGAATACTGCCATTACCATGGCAGCCGCGGCCACGACACCGAAGACTGCAAGAAGCTCCGAGCGAAAATCGAGCGGCTGGCAATGGAGAGATATCTCGACCACTTCCTGCCACGACCCGGGCGCGGACCCGGAGCAGCAGGAAGCAGCCAGCCACGCCGTTCGAAGGGCAAGGCCATAATAGACGCGGACTGATTAAAAAAATGAGAGGGAGAGACAAAAAGCCTTGGGGGCCACTCAATGTAAGAAAATTGTACATTAATAAAACGTGCATTTGTTACCCTTACAACGAAGCGTTTCCGTACTCTCTCCTCGACCGCTTCCTGCCACGACTCGGGCACGGCCCCGGAGCAGCAGGAAGCAGCCAGCAACTCACGGCATTCAACAAACAAAACTTGGGTGCCAACCCGAGCGGCCCCAGCGGTTGGACCCCAGTGGTCAGGCAACAAAACTTGGACGCCAACCCGAGCGACCCCAGCGGCCAGGCAACAAAACTTGGGCGCCAACCCAGCAGCCTGCAGTGGACCCAGTAAAAAGGCAACAAAACTTGGCGCCAATCCGAGCGGCCTAAGCGATCGGACCCAATGTCGTCAACAACAAAACTTGGCGCCAACCCGAGCGGCCCAGTCGGACCCAGTCGTGCAACAAAACTTGGGCGCCAACCCGAGCCCCAGTCGGATTAAACGGTCGGCAATAAAACTTGGGCACCAACCCGAGCGGCCCAATCGGTCGGACCCCAGAGGTCAAAACTCAACTCGGGCGTGACCAAATGGTTCCAGAGGTCGGGCGACGAAAATAAACCCAAAAGGCTAAGAGCTAGAAGTCCTTGAGAGGGATGCGAGCCCAAGTCCAAAAGGGCAAAGGGTCAAACACCTGAAGGGAATCGCCCGTTTGAAACAAAAAAGTTAGGCGCTGTACGACGCGCCGCAAAAAAAAAAGAACACCCACGTACAAATAAGACACAAAAGGAACCGTCCAAGCTTTAAAGCGAAAAGGAGAAAATCTTATTCACAAAGAATGATTTTCTATACAAGTATGACAAAACAAAAACGAAATAAGAAAAAGGAGGTGGCATGTCATAGGAGTGCCGCTCGGTCTCCTCCTCTCTGAGCCCCATGGGCTCCCGAAGATTCCGTCTGCTCCACCGGAACTGCCTCCTCAGGCGTAAGAGGTTCACCATCAGGCCGTGCTTGAGGAGGGCCAGGGAAAGGCCTACCATCGACGCCATACAAGTCTTTCACGCTCAAGGCGCCAGCATTCCTGGGATCGAGGACGGCCACAGCGAACCGCGGATGGATCAATCGCGCCACTCGGCGACACATGCGAACACCGTCCCGGAACTTACCGTCCAGCACAGGAGCCATCTCAGCAATCTGCACGAACGTCCTCAGCCTCTCCTCCTGGTGAAGGACCCGCTCCTGAAGGAGACTCTGCCTAAGCCGCAGATCCTTGACAGTAGCCTCCAGAGAAGCGATTCATTCCTTTGCTCCAGCCAGCTCCGCTTCCGCCCGCTGTGCAGCTTCACGAGCGGCCCTCGAAGACCTCATTTCTAGACGGGATTGAGCGATCACTCCTACTAGCCCGTTGAGACCGGCAATCAAACTCTGGAGCTGCAACAAAAAGGTTCGTCAAAGTATGAACAGTGAAAAGCAAGGGAAGAAAGGAAGCAACAGGCTAACTTGGAAACAAGAGGGTCGTCCCCTATGCCACACTCCACGTGGGACTCGGACTCCTGCGGCTCGCTCCTAAGCCCCGCAGGCACCAGCTCAGATACAGACTCGTCAACTACAAAAGGCGCTGGAAAGTCTCCCTCGAAATCGACGCCCCTAAGAAACTCAGGCAACCGCTCGGCCTCATCCACAACAGGGAGCTCAGAAGGATCAGAGGGCGCGAACTAGTCAACATTTAAATCCACGACCTCCACCATCTCTCGGATCATTTTAGCCGGCATTCCCCTCTCAGAATCCATCACGGCACTCCTGCCTCCTATGTCCTCGGTAGGGTGATCAATCCTATCCGAGACGTCACCAGGCAAATCAACGGGAGCACCGGGGATAAAATCATCACAGGGGGCTAGACGTCCGAGAACCCCGCGCTCTGAGCCAGAATCTCCGCGGGTGTAATGGGGAGATTAGCAGTGGAAGTGAAGGCGAGACCGTCAGATCCCGAGGGCCCCAGAAGGGGGGCTCTAATCCTCACCCTCTTGATCAGAGGAACATCATCATCATTCTCATCATCGCAGGAGGTCTGGGCCCCAGGAAGCTCTCTGATTCGCACAACAGCTCTTGAGGGCTCGGCCGAAATATTAGCAGTGGAAGTGAAGACGAGACCCCCGGACCTCGAGGACTCAGAAAAAGAGACAGTCCCCGATCTAGTGAGCAGAGGAGCAGCCACGTCATCGTCGCTCATACCCTCAATATCAAAATCCTCATCATCACTCGAGGGGCGCTCAGCAGTGGGTCCCCCAATTCTCGGTCTCTCCTTGGCCGTTACGAGAGGAGCTGGGCTGGGAGCCTCATCCCGCGGTCCCCACTTGGCTGCCCTGAATTTATCAGCAGCCAGCCAAATGTTGCGCTTATTCAAATGGAAGCTCCACAGATTGGTCAGCACCAAGTCTGTGTGCGCCTTCACTTCCTCCCGGTCCTCCCTTGAGGGGTCAGAGCAGTACTGGCTAGCCACCTTGCCCCACGTAGTAGGGATGGCCCAGTGCTCGTAGACGCCGAGAAAGAAGAACTTGTCCTTCCACCGCCTCGTGGAATCTGGGTTGCCACCACACAGCGAATCTGGGCTGCTTTATCTCACAAGCCCGCGAGCTCACGAGGAGTATCACAACCAGACGAGGCCGCCCGTTCATGACCGGGAATGCCAGTTAACCTACTTCGCCCAGGTTTTCAAGAAAGCTGCAGTTCTTGCTAGTCACCGTCTCAACAGACACACGCTAGTCAAATCATAGGTGATATCCAGATCCTCGTACACGACACGCTCGAATCTTTGCCGGCACCGTTCGCATGCCACTCCCCCACACGTCGGCCAGGCATTAAAGGGAGTTGGTGGACCAGCTCCTCAACCGCTGGATGGACGCCACGTGTCTACTCCCTAACGGTCCGATTTTCACTATAAATACTCAGCAAGGCCCCTTTCAAAGAGGAGGGCTTTCCTGATTCTACAACTCTGAGCCCCAGATTTCGACCGGGCACTCTCTCTCTCTTCAAAATCAACTCCCCAAAGAAGAGTAAAAAGGCTCCCAGCGAGCATAGCTTCCTTAGGAGAGAAACACAAAACGTGATATAGGGAAGGGATTAACCCTCACAACTGTACTTTGTAAAATCTCCAACCCATATAGTGAAACTTTTTCCAGGCCTTGAGCCTCGTGGTTTTTTCTCCCCATTCAGGAGGAGGTTTTCCACGTAAAACATCCGGTCTCGATCTTCACCTCGTGTCCAACACTTCCCGTACTTGTGTTGCCCGGAAACAACGCATCCGACTGGACGCCGCGGATCCAACACCTCTTATCAACGAGCCTGGATTAGAAGGATCCGCGGAACCAGGACGCAACAATTCTGATGCGCCTTTTTTAGATAAATGGTTGTTAGGATAAATTTTGATTCTGAAAAATAAACTAATGTCAAAACTTACAATAATATGTAATTTGTAATTTGGATGGCATTTTTCTGCTTTCATTATCATATATTTATTTACTTTTATGCTGATGGGGGTGAATAAAACCTGTGAAATTTTTATTTATTTTTTGAAGGCTGAATATATTATTTAAGCTGTAATTTTATTTCTTTTAACACACTAACTTTATGATTTTGTTTCCAAAGGTTTCTCGTGAGAAGAAATGGGAAGAAAGTAGAAAATCTTACTATGGTAGAGCCATAGCTATTGATTTTGGATTGAAGTATTGTCATCGATCATGTACGGGGGCGTGATAAATCCATCCACTTTCAAGATGATGCACAAATTTGGTAACAGAGAATGTAATTTGTTTAATCCTTGCTAAATGATTATTGAATGTGATTTTATTTCTGTTCCATTTTAACTATAGAGGTTTGTATTTAAGTATTTTTTTTTTCTTTTGCCTTATGTTTGAACCATTAACAATGTGTTT
Organism: Nepenthes gracilis; assembly: GCA_033239525.1. Classification (NCBI taxonomy): domain Eukaryota; kingdom Viridiplantae; phylum Streptophyta; class Magnoliopsida; order Caryophyllales; family Nepenthaceae; genus Nepenthes; species Nepenthes gracilis. The sequence continues at coordinate 1,876,385 of BSYO01000004.1, forward strand.
GAAATCTTTAAAAATAGGTTTTGAATATCATCATTTTTCAGGTTAGCTTTGTATTCACCAGGGGAAAAATCCTAAGTGATGATAACTTTTTGATATATTATTAGAGAAGGCTTAAAATATCTACTGTCTTTTAATTTTTTTGGGCCAATTTAGAAACAAAATAGGTTTGGAGGTTGAAAAATTGTCCTAGTTCTTAAGGCCGATTTGATCATAACA
>BSYO01000004.1:3821700-4228745 GCA_033239525.1 Nepenthes gracilis
AGGCCAGTGGGGCTTAGATCATAGATCTCAAATATATATACGCTCGATTATTTTTGAGATAAAGGGAAAGATATATTTTCTTTATAGTAATTTTAGAGAGAGAGTTTTAGGGCCGAAAAGAAGTCCTCTCATTGGAGGATTACCTCCCTTTTATTAATTCGGTTTTGTAATTTATATAATTTCATATAATCTTTAATTTTTTTTTAACTCATAATTTTCATTATAGGTTTCAACCTCTCCTTGGTTATGGATATGATCTCAAAACTAACCGTAAGTTATCGGGAGTTTGATTCTCCTATCCAGGCGGATTCTGGAATTCGGGTAATAATACTCATCAATATATAAGAAAATTAAAATTGTAGTTATAGTATATTATGCCTATGACACTTTCATAATCATATTTTTATAGAAAAAATCATATTCAACATGAATATATATTTTAAAGTAGTATCTATTGTAAATTTAACTAAAAAAATTTTACCTTAAAATAGTAAGCTACATATAATATAACAATTTACATGTTGTCATCCTCAAATCCATTAAGATATAATATTTCTCAAATACAAAAATTACTTTGTAATAAATTTATATATGAATATAAATAAAATTAAGTTCTATGAATTGTATGGAAATTGACATTGAAAATATACTTTAATATTGAAAAATAATTGCATTTATCGTAGCTTTTTTTCCACGGCCTTTCGTTTCACGGCCCATGCACGAGCGCGGCGGATGCGATGGCAGAGGGCGTGAGGTTGGGATTGAGGGGGGCTACATATTAAAGAAGTGAATATGATTATTTTTTTAATGTTAATTATTTATTTTAAATAAATAATTATAATTGAATTATTTTAAAATAATTAATTTTAACTAATTTTTAATAAAATAATTTAATTATAATAATTTAATTAAGAATATACAATTAAAATATAAAAAATAAATCTTTTTATATTTATAAGATGCAGAGCTTTCTTGAATCCATGAGGTTCTGGGACCCGGGAGCATACATATTTTTTTTGAATGATATAATTAGTATATTTTTATTTTTATTTTAAAATAAAATTATTCGTGGTATAAATTTTAAAATATAAAAAATTACATATAGAATATTTAACTTAATAATAAAAAAATATAAAAAATAATGGAGATGTACTCTAAGGTGATTCACCAACCCCAAATCCAAGGTTCTGGGAAGGTGACAACTAAATTAATGTTTTGTTTGGTTTTTAGTAAAAATATATGAAAATAAAATAAAATAAAATACATTCTATTTATTTTGTTGCGGAATTATAGAAAAATAGAATAAATTATATCTCATCATTTTGAGCCAAAAGCAATAACCATCTAAATTATAGTTTAGTGAAGGTAAATAAAAAACAAGGCAAAACTTTAGAATTTTATTTTCTTATCATTGTATTGTTTTATCATCCAGCTCATACCATCAATTTTCCTCAATTAAACTTCATTTATTAAACACCCCTTCGTCTTATCAGCTGAAATAAAATATTAAAAGTTGAAATAAATTTATAATTTGGATAAATTATAGGGGAATTTCTTTAAAACTAATGTATTTATTTATTTATTTATTTATTTTTGAAGAATATGAAAATTTAGAAAAATAGAATATATTAAGTTTTGTTGAGCTATTTATTAATTTGGAAAAAAGGTCCTACATATCAGTTGAAAATCATCAATTTTATAAAAATAATTCATGATAATTTTATATATTTTATTTATTCCTCAGATATTCGAATAACCGAAATTCACTTTTTTTTTAAAAAAAATATATATTTTAAAAATACATATAAATAAAACGATAAAATTTTTATTTTGTTTACTTTTATTTGTTTATTATTGTTTTAATTATCTTATGAATAATTTTATTAAAGCGGAGACTGGTCCGTCACAGATGATGATGTTACGGAAAGACAGCTCTGCCAAACGGCGTCTCTTTCGCTTTTTTGAGCGGTCATCATCCTGCGCTGTCCTCCCTTGCCAACTTAAGACGCAGAAACGAAACCCCACACACACACTCTCTCACACCCACTAACACAGAGAGTGAGAGGAGAAGGAAAGGATTCCAAGAGAGAGAGAGAGAGAGAGAGGACGCTGGGTAGGGAGCAAACCTCTGCTGGTAGCATTGCTTTATCTTTACTTTTTCTCTCTTCCACTTCCCCAACGTTTCCCTCCCCTCCCTTCACAACCATTGCTACCTGAGCCAAGTCTTCATCCGCAATTGTTCTGGATATCGCCAAACTGCGCATTGATTATTCTTCGGGAAAGCCATTTCGCAGCACAATGCCCACCTCGAGATTTTGGCTTTACAGTCTCATTTTGCCTTGAAATCTGCCTTTTCATTCGTGGGTCAATGGGGAGTCTCTCGTCGGAAGATGAGGCGTACGATGAGCAGAGCGATAGGTGTGGAAGTTACAGCTTGAGTGCGGATGTGAGCGAGTCCGAAAGTTCTAGTGGTTTCTCCTGTCGCCGATTCGACGCCGATGGCGTTTCTTGCTCTATGACGCCATCGCCGCTCGGATATCGCCCGGTGGTCGGTAATTGTAGTTTCCCAGCGCCTCCACCCTTAGTGTTGCCGGTGATTGGGGGCAGAGATGTGGTTGTCTGGGATGAGAAGCCTCAGAAACCCGAGACTGACTCGTCCGGTAATTTTCATTGTTTTCTCTCTATATATTTCTCTCAATGTTACTAGTATTGAGGACGTTTTGTTTCCTTCTACATTTCCTCAGGAAATTGTAGGATCTGTAAATAAATTGCTTGATTCTTCGGCTAAAGTATGTTTATGGTGGATGTGAACTTGAATGCTCGTCTATGGTCTTAATTTGGTGTTTTATACTTGAAATTGTACTTGCATCTGGGTTTAATTTCGTTAATTCTCTGACCTTTTTCCAAGTAGCTCTGAATATATTTCCATATTGGTCTTCCTTAATTGTCCCTGATCTTGATAAATTGTGTAAACCGAATACATATATTTTTTATTCAATATGTAATTCGCTGTTGTTTATTCCATTTGGAGACGTCTTTCTGTGTTTCTACAGAAATAGAGATGATGAAGGAGAGATTTGCTAAGCTTTTACTCGGAGAGGACATGTCTGGAGGTGGGATGGGAGTGTGTACAGCGCTTGCTATCTCAAATGCCGTAACCAATCTTGCTGGTACAACATATAAATCCTATTAATTTACGTTTTCATTTTCTGCGTCGGGAGATTTTGTCTAATAGCGTGTTATTGGAATGCTAGCTAGTGTATTTGGAGAGCTATGGAGATTAGAGCCTTTGGCACCCGCAAAGAAGAAGATGTGGTGCAGAGAAATGGAATGGTTGTTATGTGTGAGCGATTCCATTGTCGAACTTGTGCCATCAATACAAGATTTCCCCGGTGGAGGCACATTTGAAGTCATGGTGGCTCGGCCAAGATCAGATTTATATGTAAACTTACCTGCCCTTAAGAAGCTAGATGCTATGTTACTTAGCATGCTGGATGGGTTTAGGGATACAGATTTCTCGTATGTTGATGGTGGGATTGTTGCACCCAAGGCTGATGATTATGATGCTTATCCGTTGTATAGTGGCCGGCTTTCTGTTCGGCAGGAGGACAAGTGGTGGTTGCCATGTCCAAAAGTTCCACCAAATGGTTTGGCAGAAGATGTAAGGAAGAAGTTGCAGCATTGCAGGGAATGTACCAATCAGATACTAAAGGCAGCTGTGTCCATAAATGGCAGTGTGCTAGCTGAGATGGAGATTCCCAGTGCTTATTTGGAGTCCTTGCCCAAGGTAGCAATTGCATCCTTTTTCCTGTTTCTATAGTTATGCTTGTTCAATACCCATAATTTCCAGTCATTTGCTTGCTCAGTTGCATAATTGATTTGTTGGTGTGATAAGTGTGCAGCATATCTAATTAGGCTATGCTGTCATTCCTTTTCAGTGTTCTCATTTTAGCATGTTTTATTGAAATTTATGAAATAGATGAAAAACCATCACACTACAGTAATGTTGCAGTATTGAAAGTTCCTAACCAATAATGCTAGAAGCTTTGTGCATTGTGCGACCCCTTTTTATTGAAGTATATGAAAGAGGATTGTACAAGTTGTTCCTCTTTATTCTTAATGGAATTGATCACTCTATTAGCCTTGCAAGTTTGTCTGTTTATATCTCAACTTCAGGATTTTGTTAGTTTTGCTAACTTATTGTTCTAGAGATGGTTGTAAATTTGTTGTCCGCTCTTTCATTGGTGCAGTCCCCATGCTCTTGGGTTAAGGTTTTGTTATTGTTATTGTCTTCTTTGATGCACCTTTTTCTGTATATTGCTGCTCTATTTTCTAAATCTTGGTAAAATTTTGGGTATTCAAGCTTCTGTTTGATGCTAGTTCTCACAACTTTTACAGTACTCTTACTTCTATTATGCGTCACTGCTTTTGGTTACTGCCACCCTTTAGTACCTCAGGAGCATGCCAGACCAACCTCTGTTTTTCTCTTTGATTTTCATTATTTATTGACGATCTCAATATCCATGTCTCTGAGCAAAGTATCATGTGTAAATCTGTTGATTAAATGACATGTACGCTGATATCAATTCCTCATTGAGATATATATGCACTTGATTGATATTAGTATATCAGTGAGTAAGAGCAAATTGTTTCAATATTTTCTCCAACCAGTTTGATGCTTTAGTTCTCACTTCTAATGCTGTTCTTATGGATTGTAAGAATTCTACTAATATCAACTGCTTTGCCTTTGCAGAATGGAAAAGATTGTCTCGGTGATATAATTTACCGCTTCATAACTGCGGAGCAATTCTCACCAGAATGTCTTTTTGATTGCCTAGACCTGTCCTCAGAACATTGCACTCTAGAAGTAGCAAACAGGATCGAGGCGGCTGTGCATGTGTGGAGACAGAAAGATCAGAAAAGACTTGGAAGTCAATTGAAAAACAAGCGATCATCGTGGGGTGGTAAGGTTAAAGGCTTGGTTGCAGATCAAGAGAAAAATCAAGTTCTTGCACAGCGGGCTGAGACACTTTTAAGGAGTCTTAAGCTTGAGTTTCCTGCTCTCCCGCAGACAGCACTGGATATGAGCAAGATTCAATACAACAAGGTATTTGGCCAATTTCCCATGTCTTAGCATGCCATTAGTCGGCAGAATGGAATCTATAGAAAGCCAAATAGATGAGTTTGTGTCGGTGTATCTTTAATAGAGTAAGAGTTGGTCAACCACAAGTAGGAGTGTTTTTTGGGAAGCCGAAATCAGTGAGGAAATATGATGCTCCACTGCATGGGTAACAAGTAATGGTTCTCTAACATATTGCTGGGCAGCCTTTTTTCTGTAGGTGGTAAAAAGGCTTAGTTTGGTGGGATTTAGTGCTGATAATCTGTTGAATTTTAGATCTTAGGGGGCATTTCAGTGGTGGGAAGATTGATGTTGTGGCTGCAGAGTTTGATAATTATGTAGACCTGAATTCCCAATAGTATGTTCATGACATTTCGGTCATTTATAGAATTTAAACGACTATAATAATGAAGCCTTCAATCTTATTGGATGGGGTCAGCTGTGTAAATCAGTTTGTATCATTTTACTTGATTTAGTATAATATTTTTCAAGAATATAAGAATAATAATAGTAGGCCAAAAAGAAAGACCTATATACCTACCATCAACCAGTCTAGAATTGATTTTTTGTTACCATCAATGGATAACCTGGACTGAAGGTTCGGACCCTCAATTCAAAAATAAAAATTGTGAGCCAATGAAAGAGGCAAAAACACTTTCCGTTCGGGTCCTATCATAACCAACTTCACAGATCCCACTCAATCTTTTTACACCAATTTATCTTACTCTCTCGACCAATTCATTATAAGAAAATATTGCCAAATCTTTCTGAAGTGAGAGGGGGGAAAGCACGCCACAACTAACATAACAACTAGCTGAAAAATGTTATCTAGATAGGATAGTCTGCAATGGCTTTGATAGGGGCTTGCTTGTTCAAGCTCCACTTGGAAGAAATTTTAAATAATTTTTTTATCACCCCACTCCAATTTTAAATCATTATCTAGAGTTAAAAAGGAGTTATTAAAGCATTGAAAGGATTTGTTCATGCTCTCTGGATGGAACACTATGTCTAAACAACTGCAGCATATTCTTTGTTTGTCTTGCTATATAGCATGGAAAATTGGATCGAATTTTCATAACTGAAGATTCCAGCATTGTTAGTTGTAAGATAATATACATGGCTTCGAGCCTTCTTTCTTTTATACTGGTTTGTCGGTCCTGGCCCTATTTGTAGCCTGTAAATGATCTTTAATATGTTTTCCTTTTCCCATAATCATGTTGTGCGGCTTCGACTTCATTTCCTAATTGCTCTGATACATTTACAATTGTTGCTTTTGTGAACCTAGTAGGTAGACAGGAAATTGGCACATTTCTTCTGGTTTAGCAAATAATGGGATGCTTTGTCCGTAGTTCAAGTATTTGCTTGGTTGGTCTCTATTTAATTGAATTGCATCTACAGATCGTTATAATATCATATATAGTCTAAGAATTCTAAGCTATTGGCTAAGAGGGGAAGAAATAAGTTCATTCCATTGCAATCCATTTTAGAACGAGAAAAAAGATTAATGCCCCCTTCAGATAATTGTGTCTCATTTAGTCCTCGAAATGCCAAAAGTGCTCTCTCTCTCTGTGCTGCAGGATGTCGGGCAGGCAATACTAGAAAGCTACTCGAGGGTAATGGAGAGCTTGGCGTTTAATATTATGGCGAGGATCGATGATCTTCTATTCGCGGACGACGCAGCCAAGAAATCTTCCTCGGCCGAATTGAAGTCTCTTTTCGGCAGGGGAGGCGGTTTTGGCAGCCTCCCATTACAAAAACGGATCGCCCCGAGCCCCTTTTCAATTCAAAATACTCCTTACGCCTCTCCGTTTGCAACTCCAAACTTCTGCTTTTCTCCTACATCTGGAAGTCCGGGCAAGGGGCTCCCGTCCCATGGTAAGATTAACCTCAGAGGAGCAACCGCTGACCTGAAATTGGAAAAACAGAACTCGATCGCGTTCGATAAAGTCTGGTCGCATCGCGGGAACCTGGGCACCATGACCACGGGAGATGCTCCGGGTAGAGACTAAACTTTTATCGGAAACCCAGCCGCCATGCAGCAGCTTTAGAGGCATTCGTAGTTTTTATCACTGTAAATTTTTCTAGCCATAAGATAATGACTGTTCAACTTGTTTTTGCTTAGGTCTTTTGTAAGGAAAATAATTTTCCTCATGGCTACATATCAATTCTCGCCAAAAGCTCATTCCCTCGTAGTATATTGCTTTGCATATATTATATGAATGAATCGAGTAATCTATTGCAGGAGGTGAGGTGGGTTCGATCCAATGCAATATTCTATAAGGGTAGAATCAATTTTAAGTAATTTTTTATCATATCATTTCTAAGTCTTTTAGATTTGCACTTTTTTTATTTTTTAAAAATTATAATTAACTTGTATTTCTTACTAGTATCTTGTTTAACTTATATTTTAAATATCTAACTTATATTTTAGAATTAAGTATTTAATTCTGACTGATTTTATTTTTTAGTGATTTTGCTGGTTTATCTTATCATTTTTATACCTACAATGGTTGGTTTTTGTTGATTTATACACCTTCATTCAGACTATTTTGGGCGTATGCTTCATACAACCTCACCAAAGGTTGTAGCTTGAACAGGCACTCTTGTGGGTGGGGGAGGGGTGGCGTGTTCTTGAGAGAATTGAGAACAAAGCTAAGAATGTTGTGTTGGGTGTTAACTTTGAATTCATTCACGCAAAATCTGTTGGCCAGAATAGACGGTCGACTATCAAAGGCATAGGAACAATAGATGCACACACGATGAAGTAAAAGCAGGAGAAGAGAAATGAATACAAAATATTTTACGTGAAAAATTCTTCTGAAATAAAAAAAAACTACGGGACACTAAATCCACAATAAAATCACTAAGTATGAGATATTTATTATACAAATCATAGAAGGCGAAAATACAAGAATAGAGCTAAGGTGAACAAAGAACTACAATACTTTGTTCTCACTCACTACTCCTTTTCTTTTTACACTTTCTCTCATTTATTTTTCTCTATACTTTTTCACTTCTCTTTCATTAGCAGTGAGTATGCATATACATATATATGCACACGCCTTCCAATAATATGAGCAATCATAACTCAGCATGATGGTTAGTGCACAATTTTCAAAGTCTGCATGCGCATGCGCACGCCTTGCCTTTCAACAAGCGGTGCATGCTTGCTCCTGCAAACTAATCAATTGTTATCCTAATAAAGATATCTTTCAACTACCCAATCAAGTAAGTCAACTGTATGCCTCTTGGGATATGATAGTCATTCAGAACTTTTGTATCCAGCCGATCAACTCTGTTAACCGTCTTCTCTTCTTGGCCGGTCAACACTCCGTGGACCGTCGAAGTCGTCCGTCTGAGATCCTTTAGTAATGCTGTACGGTTCATGACTTCAATCGGTCAACATATTGACCGGTTGAGGTTACCCGTTGAGAAGGTTCCAGTCAACTATATTGACCGAAATTCCTTCTACTTATTCTGATATAGTAACACACACGTGCTCCGTCCATATTTTTCGGTTACAAGAATTTTCACACGGGAGTGATTCCCAACAAACTTCCCCTCAAGACCGTGAGGAAGTTAAGTTTATCAGTCCAGTCAGTATGTAGCATACTTTATTCTTCCCTTTCGGTAGAATCTTGGTTTCCGTATTCTTCAGTGTCATCCTTTTCCGGTGACAATAGACCGACTTCAAGTACGTTTCTCACTCAATGATATCGCACATCAATATGCTTTGATATGAAATAGAGTGAAGAGTTCTTGTAGAGATGAATGACACTCTGACTATCACAAAATACCATATACTTTTCCTATTTGAAGCTCAATTTCTTAATGAACTTTTTCATCCACAACATCTCCTTATAAGCTTCTGTCACGGTAATGTACTCGGCTTCAATAGTAGAAAGTGTAACACACTTCTGCAACTTGGACTGCCAAAAAACTGCACCTCCAACAAACTTTACTAAGTATCCCGAAGTGAACTTACGACTGTCGATGTCTCCGGTCATATCAACACCTGAGTAACCCACCAACCGAGACTCGTCACTTTTTAGACGCAAGTACCTCTTGAAAGTTCCTCGGATGTATCTCATGATCCACTTTACCACGGACAAGTACTCATTTCCTAGATTAGACAAAAACCGTCTGATTATACTAACAGCATGTGCTATGTCTGACTTTGTGCATATCAAGGCATACATCAGGCTTCTTACGACTGAGGAGTAAGGAACGCCTCTCATGTATGCCTTCTCTATGTCCAAAGACGGACACTGGTACCTGCTCAGCCTGTGGTGGTTTCTAAGTGGAGTGCTGACAGGCTTGGATTTATCCATGTTGAATCGTTGGAGTATTTTCTCAATATAATTTTCTTGAGACAACCAAAGTCTTTTTGCCTATTGATCGCGAATGATTCTAACACCAAGAATCTGGTTTGCTGGTCTAAGGTCTTTCATGGTAAATGATTGCCCAAGTTGTTTCTTCAACTTTTTTATCTAAGCACTGTTTTGTCCAAGGATCAACATGTTGTCCACGTTAAGGAGAAGGATAATAAAATCGTCTTCGAAAAACCTATGTGAAAATACAGTGATCACAAGTAGTCTACCGGTATTCTTGATTAATCATGACTGATTCAAACTTCTCGTACCACTATCTTAGAGCCTGTTTTAACCCATATAGGCTTTTTCTTAGATAATAAACTAGTCACTCCTTCCCTTTAACATTGAACCCTTCCGACTGTTCCATATAAATTTCTTTTTCCAGTTCAACTTGGAGAAAAGTTGTCTGAACATCCATCTGCTCCACTTTCATATTCCGAGCGGCCGCCAACCCCAACACAACCCGTATAGAGGACATATTTGCCACTGGAGTAAAAATCTCATCGAAATTGATTCTCTTTCGTTGATTGAAACTTTTCACCACTAGCCGTGTCTTGTACTTCGACTTCATGGTATTCTCATCCATTTTCAACTAGAAAACTCATTTATTCTTTAGAGCTTTCTTCTCCTTAGGAAGCTTAACTAAATCAAAGGTGTGATTCTCATAAAGAGAACTTATTTCATCATTCATGGCTTCCAACCATTTCTCCTTACTCTCGTCCTTCATAGCCTCTTTATAACTCTTAGGCTCTCCGATATCAGTGAGTATAACATATTCACTAGGTGACAGACAGACAGATAACGATCTGTTTGGTGAGGATCATCTGATAGGCACATCCTTGGCCGATTGAGGGATGATTTCGTCCTGGTTTTCATCAGGTGCCATGATCGCCCTTCCATTATCTTCAGCCGCCTTAAGATCATTGTCCTTGTCTTCTATAGATACCAGACGGATAATTTAAACACTTACTTTGTCCATCTACTCAACATCACACTTGGCCTTCGTGTTAATATTCTCGATCGTTTCATCTTCAACAAATGTTACGTCCTTTAACCGGACAAGTCTTCTCCCAACTAGATCATAAAATCTATAACCCAATTCATCTTTCCCATAGCCTATAAAGACGCACTGTACCGTCTTTGGTTATGTCTTTTTATTTCTTGGGATACGAACAAAGGCTTTATATCCAAATACTCGTAGATGATCATAGGATGGCTCCTTACCCGACCATATCTTCTCCGGCACTTTACCCTTCAAGGGTTTACTAGGCGACCTATTTATGATGTAGGCCGCCGTCTTCATTGTTTCGGCCCAGAAGTGTCTAGGAAGCTTAGCTTCCGAAAGCATGCACTATACTCTTTCTAAAAGCGTGCAATTCATCCGCTCAACCACTCCGTTCAACGGTGGTGTCTTTGAAGGTGTTTTTTGTTTCCTAATATCATGTAACCAATAATAAGTATCAAAAGGCCCTATGTACTCACCACCATTATCACTTTGGATGGCCTTCATTTTCTTCCCCGTCCTAGACTCAATAAAAGTATGAAATTTTTAAATATACCGAGAATCTGGTCCTTAATTTTCAGTGGGTAAACCTATAATTTTCTGGAATAATCATCAATAAAAGAAACAAAATATTAGGTTCCACCAAACGACTTCTCTTTAAATAGTCCACACACATCTGTGTAGATGAGATCAAGTAGTTCTGTCTTTGGAGCGGATAAGTCTCCATGAAATGAAATTCTCCTTTATTTGCCTACCAAGCAATGAGGACACGTCCTTAATCCATTCTCCTTTACTCCGGCGATAAAGCCCTTCCTGGCCAGATGATACAATCCACGTTCACTCATGTGGTTCAACCTCCTGTACCACAAATCCTCGGTCTTCTTACTGATTGCAGCATTTATATCTCTGGCCGTTGCGGACGCCTTTATTATGTACAGGCTGTAGCACTTTTTCCTTTTGCCAACGCCAGAGATCCTCTAGTCAATTTTCACTTACCTTCACAAAAGGTATTACAATAACCTTCATTATCCAGCTAACTAGTTGAGATGATATTGAGCCTGATGTCAGGGACATGTCGGACATCCTTTAGTAACAACTTTGTCCCATTATTGGTAACTAGTACAACGTCAACCTTGCTAATAATTCGGGATGTTCCTTCGTTGCCCATCCTTATCACTCCAAAGTTTTCTAAAGTGTAAGATGTGAACAATCCCCTTCTAGATGTAGCATGCAAGGTGACACCGGAATCAATCACCCAGCCGGACTCCTCGTCTGTCGGGTTTGTCACATTCTCTTCACATGTCAACAGGAGATTACCTCATTTGACCATTGAGACGGAGGACTTGTCCTCACCTTACCCCTTTTCTCCTTTCTCCTTTTTCGCGTTCTTACGCTTCCAGTTGAAATACTACTTCTTGATATGGCCTTTTTTGCCACAATGATGGCACCCAAAGTTTTGATACATTGACCGAGATTTGCCGCGTTCTTTCTCTCCAGGCTTCTGGCTGTGTCCTCTACTTCTTCCACCGGACTCGGTCACAAGTATTTCATTATGTGAAGACGTTGAACCCCTTTGTGACTACCTTTACTCATTCATGAGCAAGGAAGCAACTATCTCGTCAAACGTCAACGTATCTTTTCCAAACAGTAAAGTGGTGTGTGATCATAAGAGGTTGGCAGAGAGGCCAACAGCACCAATACTTTGTCCTCCTCCTTGATTACCTCATCAAGGGCGGACATCTGTATCACGATCTGATTAAATTCGTCCAAATACTTTTCAAAACTGTCACCTTCTGACAACCGTAGACTATAAAACTGTTTATTTATATGAAACTTGGTTGTCGAGGATTTGAACTTATATTGGCTCTCTAACTTCTCCCAAACCTCCACCGGATCAGTCAGACCAAGGACCTCCTGGAATGTATTGTCTGCCAAACATAACTTAATAGTACAGTTGGCAAGGTCTTGTTTATCTTGTCAGTCCTCCACTGATAGGTTTTTCGACTTATCTTCCTTCTTTTTCAGTAATTTATTATTCCTTCTCTAATTAGGATGTTCTTCACCATCTCTTACCAAAGGATAAAGTTACTCTACCCATTAAAATGTTGTACGCTGAACGGTAAGTTCTTTAAAGTTGATGACGTCATTCAGACGGAGTTCTCAACCATTCTCTCTGATACCACTTGTTGGTCGGAATGGACGGCCAACTATCAAATGTATAGGAACAATACATGCACACACGGTGAAGTGAAAGTAGGAGAAGAGAAATAAACACCAAGTGTTTTACGTGAAAAATTCTTCTGAAATAAGAAAAAAATCATATGACACCAAGTCCACGATAAAATCACTAAGTATGAGATATTTGTTACACAAACCACATGAGGCGAAAATACAAGAACAAAGTAAAGGTGAACAAAGAACTATAACACTTTGTTCTTATTCACTGCTCTCTTTCTTTTTACACTTTCTCTCCTCTATTTTTCTCTATACTTTTTCACTTCTCTCTCATTAGCAGTGAGTATGCATATATATATATGCACACGCTTTCCAACAATATGAGCAACCATAACTCAGCATGGTGGGTGGTTCACAATTTTTAATGTTTACATACGAATGCGCACGCCTTGCCCTACAACTAGTGACGCATGCCTGCTCATACAGATTGATCAATTGTTTTTTCAAGAAAGATGTCTTCCAACTACCCAATCAGGTAGGTCAACTGTACACTTCTTGGGATATGACAGTCATTCAGAATTTCTATATCCAGTCGATCAACCCTATTAACCGTCTTCTCTTTTTGGCCAGTCAACACGTCGTTGACCGTCGAAGCCGTCTGTCTGAGATCCTTCAATAATGCTATACAGCTCATGACCTCAATCGGTCAACATATTGACCAGTTGAGGTTACCTGTCCAGAAGGTTCCAATCAACTACGTTGACTGAAATTTTTTCTACTTATTCTGCTCATAGTAACACACACGTACTTCGTCTAAGTCCTCCGGTCACAAAAACTTTCACACAGGAGTGATTCCAAACAAAATCAAAAAGTAATATATGCAAGAATTAATCATTGTATTTTTTGTTTAAATTTATGATGAAACTAAATGATAGTGTGAATATGCAAATTAAATCATATAATAAAGGGCTTAAAGGTTTTACGTTGAAAGCTCATTTATTTGTGAGGGAAAAAATTTCTATTATATGTATGATTCGTTATAAAATCATTAATTGCTTAAAGTTATATCATTTTATAGTGAATTATCTGAATAACTAATGGTATCAAAGTAAATGTGACAAAACAATGATAAAAATATTAAACATAGTAGTTCGGACAATACACTTGAGATTGACGAATAATAAAATATGATTTAAAGTCTAAACAGATAGTAAAATATTTTCTTTCTTTGCTCTCTCCTTCTCATTTTCTCCGTTGGTTGAAATTTTAGTTGTTTTAAAATGGCCCACATGCCTAATCAAAAATCAAAACATCATATTTATACACATGCATCACCGTCGTCTTGCGGCTTTTTCATGAAATATGTTTAAAGATTTTTGTTTGAGTGAAAATAAAGCAAACACCCTACAAGACACCCAGCTAAGTTTTTGTTTAAATAAAAATTCATACGTAAAGATTAATAAAAAATGATGTGTAATAGACATAATGTTTACAAAAAAGTGATCTAACTTGGAAAGCAATTCAATTGTATTGTATGCGTGGAGATAAAAAAAAATGGACAAGATAGGAAAACAATGACCTATGAAGCTTAAAAAATTAGGCTCTCCCGTGCCTGATTATGTGAGTTTTTAATTTAAAAAAAAGATCAAATTTAACCATTTAGTCTAAAAATTATATTAGTTTAAAGTTCTGAAAACTTAAACATGAAATGACATTTCATCATATTTCAAATGTAAATTATAGATTTTGAGTTATAAAAAATAAAAATAAAAATAAAGATGATGATCAAAAGTTGAATCATTTGACATTAAAATTCAACAAAAGACTTACTAATTAAAGGGGTGAATGGAATGAAAGGGAAAAAAGGCACCTCTATTCAGAAATTTGAGGAAACTTCCAGCACGTAAAATTCCAGTACGAAGGCAGTAAATTAGATAAAGAAATCAGCAAGCAGACTATATTAAATAAAATGGCAGGGAGAAACCCACTGAAGTGTCGCATATTGTTATACTAACACAAACAGAATATCATAGTTGATAAAACCAACTAGAGATACCCTGATTGGATTTGTGATTACTGAGTGCGTTTTAATTTACCTGTTGTATTATATTTACTGATTAGGTCATATCCCCAAAATTTAGCCAAACATATGAAGTAAAGCCAGGAAATTATTTGTTACCACCGATTAGTGTTTTGTAATATTACAATTGAAAGACAACCCATATGCACTTTCTATACAGGAATTAGCATGGTTATTGGTAGATCTTGATTAACATCATCATTTGGCATGCATTTGTCAAGGATGGAAAGCTGATGAAAAATCAACATTGACAACTGGGGGTGAAGGTGTTAGAAGAATGAGATTTTAGCTTAGAAGAGGGAGATGAAAAACAAGAGGTTTGATCAATCAATGAAGCAACAGGTTGTCTGGGCTGACATCTTTAACCTGGCTGTCAAGAATTTCCAGTAAGCAATAGAGATAGCCTGACTCATAATTCGCGAGGGTCTAAAATAGTCGTGCTTAATGTGTCGTGCCAGGCACGATGCAAATTAAGTACCTTAGGCCAGCACAGTCCGTGGCCCTTGTCATATTGCAAATAATGATAAGGTACAAGAGCTCAGTGCACTCATAGGTTACTATTATTATTTTTTTGGGTTCAATTGGCAACATATAATTGGCTCAGGCACTAAAAGAAAAGGTCCGGAAGGTTAATATTGGATTTTGATTCCTCCAGTAAATGCATCAATCAAGAGCAACGTCTAACCACAAAAGCTTTTGGAGAGTGGAACTCCACGAGTAGGAAGGCATGGAATAAAGACATCAAACCATCACAAATGGAATTACAAGTAAATCGTCCCAAATAAGGACAAATGAGTATACAAAATTCTGACTGTGTCTGGAGTCTGAGAAAGGGCTAAACCAATTTGGATTTACTATATGTAGTCTCACCTTGCATAATTCAATAGGTTTTTTACGAACCTATGACCATTAGATTGCACAACGATAATTTTATTATTACGCCAAGACTTCCCTTCTCAAATATTATACGCTGTCTTACAAGAACAATCACCCTATGGTAAAGTTTTATCATGATCATCAAATCAGATCAGCTATCAATGGAAGTTGTCTGATTCTAGCAGTAGAAACTTGTGTTTGTGACTGTATACTTTTTGTCATAATATTATAAGAATAAATAACCTATAGAATGAAGGGGAAGTATAAATAGATTTCACTGGACTTGAACCTTCAACTGAGGATCTCAAGGAGATGTAGTCTGTAGGTGAAGCCCAGAGGTGAGAACAAGAGGCTTAGCATGGGGATGGAGTGGGGGTTAGGATAAGAGACCAACAGTTATATCAGAGGACATCTTAGCAAAATTTGAATGGAAGGACAGTAGCAAGAAGAAAGATACAGACCAATAACTCCTTTTTTGTGATTTACAATTGAGTTACCAAAAGAAATTCTCAAATAAAGGGCACAAATACTGTAAGACACTGACTACCTTCCAAGATGATTAATTGGACTCATTTCGAGGGCGAATAGTCGGTTCAATCTCTTGACCCCTGTACAGTATGAAGCCTTTGAAACTGCTAGAAAGACCTTTTAGTTCAATTAGCTGTAGCAAGGAATCAGGCAGCAGTCCAGTACAAGTAGAAGAGCAGCTCGCTCTTTTGCCCTTTCCTTCTACTTATGCCAAAGCTAGATGACACAAACAATTCTCTATCAGAAGACAATCTGTTCACGCCTAAGCTAGCTAAAAAGCTTTTCTTCTCGTCTTTCAAGACTTATACAGAATAGTTTCTTGTATAAAGTATTGAGCCAACGTCACATTATAAACCACAGCTCGTATTTATTCCAAAAGAATAACAAGTTAGAGTGATTCCAATAGTAATGAGATTGGGTACTTTGTTTGGCCTAACTTTTGGAATATATAATTTTTTTGCTCCAAAGCTGAAGAGAGAGGCCAATTGGGTGCTAGTCAGAAACAATTTATGACATTTCAAGGAAATAAAACAAAATTTACCAGGCCAGAAACTGAGGCTATAACTGAAAGCTCTTCTGGATGACTTATCCAAGACGCTATGATCAGGAATCAGTGAAATGTTCAGCATAAAACAAGGATCCCTAATTTGCCCTAGGAGACTTCTTGAAAAGCTCTACTTAAATAGCAATTTTTCTTAAATTTTGCCAAGGCCAAAAGAAGAGATCGAAAATTTCATGAGAGGGGAGGAGGGAGAAACCACTTGTCCTATAAGATAAGGCCATCGTGAACTTCTCTAGTCACTCCTACATCGGGCTCAGTGTCACGGGTTGCTAAGGAGTATATAGATTATGCACCATAGAAGCATGCCATGCATATAAACAAATAGGATCATCCAGTTCCTATAGAACCTATCACTAAAATACCCCTAGCGGAAATAGGGCTAGAGGATACCCACATATATAGTTTAGTTTACAAAAATATATATAGAGGGCAGAAAATTATATATGTGAATATAGAAAGCTCTATAGAAAATCAAGAAAAAGAAAGGAGATATACTTTATAATATTCTTGCGTTAGATGAAGAGAATAGTTCAAAGTATTTTTGAAATATATATATGTATATGATATTTTAGATTATAAATCCTAACCATCCATATTGGAAGATGAAAAGGACATCCTAGTTGACAGTTGAATAGGTGGCATTCCTATATAAAGGATTATCTCCTCTCATTTAAGACAAACTAAGTGAGGTGAAACCAAAAGGCGGTGTAGCCATGAGATGAATTAATCTTGAGAGCTCCAGAGGTGATTTTGTATGTGTGCGTGCTAAATATGTGCTCCATACTATTTGCACTCAAACTTCTACAGTAAAGTTTCGAAAGTGCTGTGCCTCCACACATGCATGGTAAAAATAATGAAAAAATTAATTGTCTACATCACATTGAAGGACTAGAAAAGTTTGGTATGGGTGACTCAAGGAAAGTGTTGTCGAGTGACATATGGCCTTAGTGGTTTGGCAAGGTCCCATGAGCACATCAACTAGAATCGGCATCCCCGAGACCCCAACAATAACTTTTGCTATGTCTGCGCTTAACATACAGCTTCCACTATCTTAAAACACACGTTATCAATTTCCACTGTTTTTCAAGTTTCCTGCTAGGAAGTATGATAGGATCACTGTCCAGACAAATTTTGTAGATCTAATACGATGTTGCAAACATTGCTGCTAAATGATGAAAAAGGAGACCATAAATTGCTCCTGGGAGGCACATTATTCCTACTGTCAATCTCTGGTAATAGTAAACCATGTCAAGCCCCTACCATTCTTCTTTCACTTAATCATCTTTGACAACTATCACAATTTCCCCATCTATGCCAGATAAAACAGTTGCCCATAATAATGCTTTAATTTGACAAAAGAAGTGGAAAATGGCATGAGAAAAATAGGGCTTTGTAAACCAATCCTTTTGACAGAAAAAAAACTGACAACAAATCTGTATAGTCCAACAATGGAAAGAGAAGCTGGCTCTTTTATTCTTTCCTTACACCATTTAGTAAGCATAGGATGAGTCTAGGAAAGCACCCCATCAATGGTTCATGGATGTATTGGGCATTAAACATAGGGTGGAAGCTGTTGGGTTATGGGTTACTTCCGTATGGGCCCATACCCTCTTGTCGTGGCGGATGAAGGCAAATATTCTCACCGTATGAGAAATGTTCGAGTTGCGCCTGTTTTGCACTCGAGGTGCGTTTTCTAGTAGCGGCCGCTCGGTTCACAACCTCATTGCACTCGAGCGCAATTTCCAGAACCAAGCGCTCTAGCGAGGGGCTTGCGCTCGAGCGTGGGCCGTTTGTATAAAATGCGCACCCTGTGTTTTAGGGTAGTGGAGAACAGTTTGAGCGTCGTTTAAGAGAGAGAAACGAAGAGAAAGAAAGAGAAGAAGGAGAAGAGGAAGATTTGAGCCTCCGGTTGGATTTTGAATCAAGTTCCAGTCTCCGCCAATCACATGTACGAAGTTCTTGCCGCTGAGAAGAATATCTACCGGGTTCTATCTCTATTCTTTCGCTTTGTATTTCTTATATGGGCTGTTTGAAGCAAAGGGTTGTGACCCTTGAGATTTGTGGTTTGTGTAATCAATAAACTATCGCTAGTGAAAAATTTCGGACTCCGTGTCCCGTAATTTTTCTCCCTCGTTTAATAGGGAGTTTTCTACGTAAAAATTGTGCCTTTATTACTTGTGATTGAGTGTTGTGTGCTTGGTATCGTTTATTTCGTGTTTCCTCGCGGTTCAAATATGTAGTCAATTCCTAACCGAAGCCCCATAATTTGTGCGAGGTAGGTAGAGAAACTGAAAAATGAATAATGTAATCTATGAGCTGGGTGCCTCAGGTTGATAAACTATGAACCCTTGTAACTTCAAAACAAGACGAGCGCCTTAGGTTGAAAACATTGTTGAAAATCTACCAGATGCACCCAATAAAGTCTGATGCAAACACAAAATGACAAGCAGTTCAGTAAACAAGTGATATAAGATTTGCACAGGAATATAAGCTACCCATTTTATAAGTAAACATGTGGTCTAATAAAAATGATGAGATGCTTCAGATAACAATGGCAAAGCTTAAATCTAAATAAACTCTCCGTGAGAATCACACCAAATCTTAGATAATTACAGTCGATGGAAATCTTAAATTCATGACTATCCACTAATTGAAGAAGGGCAGATAACATAGATGAAACAAGAAGTATTCATAAGGGATTTCTCCAATTAGCACAGAACCAAATACAAGTAATATTACTTCAGAAATAGGAAAACAGGCTATCCATTCACTTCCTAAGAAGCCCATGTAATCCAAGAAGGAAGAGGCCAGAACAACTTGGAAGAATGACGATATTCAACTAGTGAATGGGTGCTTTTATCATCTAAATCAAATATCTTAACGTCAGAGCATCTAAAGGGATCATCTTGTTCCTCGTATGGAAAGGAAGGATAGGTATCGTTAAAGTTATACCAGATGCAGTTTCCCTTGCACCAGCATAAATCAGAAGCAGAAGCAGAAAATGAACAATTATCGCCCAAAAACAAGATACGATCATTCATGCTTTCTAACTTGATCCAATCCTGGCCATTTCTATCCAACTTAAAAACCTCGAAATAAGGTGTGCTTGGTCTCATATGTTCATCCCAAATCTGAATCCCCATGACCATCATGATCATGATCAGCATCATCAACAACAATAGGAATGGCATTATAAATATCAACCAGGAGCAAATCTTGGCCGGATTTTACCAAACACTTCCTGTCACCACCAAACACAGGCTTAGCCACCAGGGTCATCGTATCTGCTCCATCAAATCCCACCACAACCGTCCTCCCATTATTATCGACAGCATAAAATTTCCCATTAAACACAATAACATCGTCATATGGTACCTGCATTTCGTCGATAACAACCCATTTCTTATCAGCAGACCTAAACATAGCTATTTTCCCAGAAATATGAATAGTTAAGAGAAAACAATCGCCATTTTTCTGCGATAGAAATGCAACTTTTTCCATGTACAAACTGCTATAATCATTCGACCGGACATGATTGACGTACTCCAGCACGTATTCTTGACCCAGCTCATGCACTCTGGTATTTAATAAATCGATGGCATTTGGAAAACTAGCTGGGAGCGGTTCGACGTGGGTTCTCGATAATGGGTAGAAAAGATGTGAAATTCCGGGGCTGATTCCCCCGGTTTTGATCATCCAGTAATTGGGGCAAACGTTGGAATTGAGATTGCGACTTGAATTAGGGGGGAGAGACAGAAGGAAAATTGTGCGTTTAGAGAGGTAGAAGCCGCCGAAAAGGCTCTCGAATCCATTGGTTGGAAGGATGGGGAAAGGGTTGATAAAGCGGTCCGGTGGCTTGACGGCGGCGCGCCAGGCGGTACAGACGGAGCGAAATCTAAGTATGCAAATTGACGATTCCATACGGTTCGCTATTACTTCGAGGAGTTCTGGTGGAAGTTGAGACCACTTGGCCATGGCTGCAAATCACAGTGGGAGAAGGGGGCAGAGAGAGAGAGATGGAGGACCGATGTCTGACGATCGGAACTGTGCGATATCGTCAACGCCGTTGTGGATTTGCAAAAGAAACTCTCTCACCAAAAAATTTTCAAAATATATTAAAAATGCTGTTTTTGTTTTACTTTTTCCACTAAAAGATTTACGGCCATGTTTAGTTGGCCATTTTTCAGTGTTTTGGCCATTTTCAATTTTTTTATTTTAAAATTATAAATAAAATATATTTACTTAATTATGTTAAAAATATAAATATTTTAATAAAAATATTTATTAATAATTACTTATAAATTTTTAATCATTAATAAAATATTTATTTATAATAAAGTAATTAATAAAATATATTTTATAATAGGTTAATTTAAAATTATTAAAAATCCTAAAAATCTATATCGAATATAATTTTTAATTATAATTTATTATATAAAATAATATATATCTATATATTTTATATATATAATATGGGCACTTAATATTTAATCATTAATTATTATTCTAATTGAAGTATGGGTTCAACACATTTAAATTAAACTCATTAAACTATTAATTAAATTTAATTTTTATTTTATTGTCATAAAAATAATTATTTAAGTCTAAGTATATTAATAGATAACTTTTTATATCCTTATTTATGTATTCAATTGTTAATAAGTTAAAGATACATGTTAATAATGCATTATTTTTAACAATGATTGTCATATTAATTGTTGCAATATATTTAGTTTAATTTTTAATTAAACTATCAATACATAATATTTTATTAAATTATAGAAAACATTTAATAGCAACCTAAATATCATTATCATATAATAATTTAAATATTAATCAAAAAGATTGTAAATATAATTCATACTAGTTTAATAATTAATATAAAAATATTAACTTAAATAAAAAACTATATATAAAAATATATAAATAAATTTAGTTATAAATTAAATTAATATTTTATTGTTCATTAAATATAAATATTTATATTTATAAATTTATAAAATAATATTTTCATAATTTATCATCTTAACATATTGTTGAATCAGCTGAATTTATAAAATTATAAAAAATTTTATTTTATAGCTAATGAAATATTCTGAATTTTTTTTTTTGATATTTTTTAGAATTTTAAATTTTAAACTAAAAATTTAAAAATAAAAAAAATTCTATTTTATAATTTTTAAACAAAAAATAAATTTAATATATATTTTTAAATTTTTTATTTTTTAAAAAATATTTTAAAAATAATCTTAATTTTCTACTTATGGAATAGACCATAAATTTTTGACAATTCTATTCTATAAAAAAATTGTTATTCATATTGTAGCTGATATGTCCATAAAATTGAGCAATTCATACCCGAAAGTGGTGTCAACGAGTAAGTTGATTCTGGGTAGTGAAAAGTTATCCTTTGGGCATGCACTATTCACATCGATAAAATCAACGCACATCCGCCATTTCTCATTACTCTTCTTTACAAGGATAATATTAGAGAGTCAGTTTGAGTATTGGATTTCCTTGATAAAGTCGGTGTCGAGAAGTTTTTTTTCTTTTTCCTGAATGGCGATGACTTTTCAATAGAATGATTTCTTCATTTCCACCGGACGGGTTTGTAGTTCGGATTGAGATCGAACTTGTTGACCATCACTTCGGTCGAAATTTTGAGCATGTCAGCCGAAATCCATGCAAAAATATTAAAATTCTGACGAATGAAGATGATTAGCTGGTCTCATAAGGGTTGGACAAGTAAGCCCCCTATTTGCACATATTTCTCCGGATCTCTAGGATCCAAGGGAACATAGTTGGTCGGCTCATCGGCTTGGGCCTACTATAGAGTTGCCTCATCTCTGTGATCCAAATCGTCCACCTACCAGTCAGGAGTGGTTTGGGTGCCCTGGGACATGTAGAACGTCAAGCCTATTACTTAGTCGCCCAACACCTCCCCGATGCAGTAGGTCGTATGAAACTTCATTTTCAGGTGCTTGATTGACGTCACGGCGCTAAAGGCAGTCAGGCAAGGCCTGGCTAAAATGGCATTATAGATTGAAGATAGATCAACCACTAGGAATGTTGGTGAGCAGGATGCTGTCTTGGAGTATGTTCCCAGGGTGACTTCCAATTGGATAGTTCCTTAGATGGGTACTAGTTCATCGTCCGGTCCGTAGAGGGGACCTTTAACTGGTCGTAACTGACTCTTTTTCAATCCCAATTTTAAATAAGCATCCATATAAAGCAAATCACGTAAATTTTCATTATCAATAAATACTCGTTTCAATGAGTAGTCGTCAGTACTATCTGAAATGAGGACGGATATAACCACAGGGTCAAAATTGGGAGTCATTACATGTGACATGACCTCTTTGCTAAAACTAATAACCAAGAGAGCCCTTCAACCGGTTGTAACTAACTCTTTTTCAATCCTAATTTAAAACAAACGTCCAGATAAAGCAAATCACGTGAACTTTCATTATCAATAAATATTCGTTTCAATTGGTAGTCGCCAGTACTATGTGAAATGAAGGCGGATATAACCAGATGGTTAGAATGGAGAGTCATTACATGTGACATAACCTTTTTGCTAAAACTAATAATATCGTCCCTAACTTCTACCCTTAGTTTCTTTGAAGCGGTATTGAGCTAATTTGATGGGTTGTTTGGCCAAGTAGCTACCATATTAACCACTCCAACAGCGTGTTGTTCAGTCTTCTTCTTGCCTACCCCGTTGGGCCCTTGCTCCGGGTTCTATAGGAATTTGGTCAAGTATTCCCTCTGGATAAGTTCTTCAATTTTTTTTGTAGAGTATGGCAGGCCTCCGTGTTATGACCCGGAGATCGATAGTAGTGACAATATTTCGTCTGATCTCCTCCCTCGAGTTCTTGACCAGTTTTGGCTACCACAAAAATTTTTTCTTTCAGATTTGTATGAGAATGTTGATCCGAGAGTCATTTAGAGGTTTCAGGTTTAAAGGTCTAAACTTCCTTTGGGCCGCCGGCTCCACTCTGGGTTGCTTCCTCGGATCCCGGGAATTGAAACGGCCTTCGTTTCTCATTCTCCCTCCTAGTGATCCTTGGTAGAGGGGGTCCCCACGTGCTCCCCACGTGCTGGATGTTTAGTCTTATTGGCTTCTTTGGCCTCCATGTAAACTCGTGTGATAATCTCGGCCTCACCGAAGGTTTGAAAATTGTTGTGAGCTAAATATTTAAAAAAAATTTTCGACCTAGAGTGGATATGAAGGTGCTTAACTTTACCTTGTCAGTCAATCAATGTATCTGGCGGGCCTCCGTAGTGAACCTTGCTGAGAAGCTCCTCAAACTTCCGTTTGGCCCTTACCTGATACGGGTGAGGCGTCAAGGCTCTCTCTCTTCCCTCCAATTGGAGGCGATTGGGTTGGAAAGCTATCGGCAATCTCTTGAAACGTTCAGATCGAATTTGGTAGCAAGTAATAGAACCAAATTCGAGCATCCCCTTTCAAGGTCAATGGAAAGCACATGCACATACTTCCTCACTCAGGTCTTGGAAGCTCGGTAGAGTATGAAAGTGATTTAGGTGTTTTATCGGATCGGTACTTTCGTTATAAGGCTTCAGAGTCGGGATCTTAAACTTATGAAGGGTACATAGTTGAACTTCCATTATAAATTTTGAACGAGTTATTAAAACTTATATTTGGATTTCCTATAGTACAATAAACAAGAGTTTAAGGAAATTAGCACTTGTTATCTGATACATCATTTAATGTGAAGTTGGTAAACTTTTATAAAAACTTACAATATTAGAGAGATTTTGAAGATGAGAGAAAAAAAGAGAGTTTGACCTCATATTTTATGAAAAAATAAGTGTATTATAGTGTTTAGCTTCAACCGTACTTTTCATAAACTATTTTTCTATTCTTGAAAATAAGACGTACGCGCATCCACATTACCAATTGATAGTGGTTCTCTACGGATGAATAAGTCAACTACAATTTAAATAGTTAGACTATTTAAAAACTATTAGTTTAACCGCTTTTATACACATTTTAATCATATAATTTTTTAATGTTGTTCAACTTATAATGATAACAGATAACATTAATCAATTTTGAGACATCTGGTTCGGTTAAGTATAGAGTATATATACTACTTGCTTGGTCTAAGCATTTGGCAAATTTAATTGCTCGATTGAGTTAATCACTTAACCTGATTAACCACTTAGATAGTTAAATTCAAACCATTTAGACCTACAACCCAATTTATTCAATAACAAATAAGCTACTCGACTTTTCAATTGTCCTGTCTAACTTTAATTGATTCTGATTAAAATTAGGTTAAGGCAGGTTCATGTATTTTTTAAGCTTTGGTCTAATGGATTGGTCAATACATTTGTCTTTCTTGACTATTTTGTGGTTTCACTGTGTTAATCATATATATATATATATATATAAGTTAAATGATATAAAATATAATAATTGTAAAACTTTATTCTCTATATAGAATACAATTGACTTTGAAACCCAAAATTAAAAATAAAAAAAGCTACAATATTCTAATATTTTCGGTAAATTTTGAATCAATTCTCTATCATACAGCTCCCTTCCTCCTAATATTGATGAAGGTAATTAAATTGGCTATAATTATTTTTTAAATTAAAAAAAATCTTTTAGTTATAAAATATAAAGTTAATTTATAAATAAATATAAATACATATATGTAAGATATGCTTGAAATCATCTTTAAATTATTATAAATTTTATTAAATAGGTTGAATTAAAACTTAGAAAAATGTAAAAATACTTTTAGTAAAATTCATAAATTATGATTCTTTTTGTTGTAAATTTATATTTGAACTGAAATTCCTTTTTATCATCGCTGCTAGGTGGTAGGCTCATTAATTGGGCCAAGCAATTACTGAGGCCCGGAGGGTCTGTCTCATTAGATAGCAAAAATAGGCCCGTTGAATATTTGGTGGGTGGGGTTTTCTTGGGAGATTTGGTTATATCATAAGAAATGTATTTTTGATATATTTTTTATATTTATTTCTAAATTAAAGTTTAACAGGAAGATTTTAAAATAAAGATTTCGTTTTTTCAAATTTTAAAATATTAATATATATTAAATATTTAAAATAATATTTAAAGGACACATTATTTTATTTTTAGTTATAAAAAATTCAAAAAATCCAATCGATTTCAAAAAACCAAAAAATTTATATAAAATATTTTTTTATTTGTATTTTATATTTTATGTGATTTTTTGTTAATATTCAAAAAAATTGAAAGAAAATTATTTCTTTCTATTTTCTAATTTTTATTTTTTTCCTTATTGTATTTTTATTCAATCTTTTTCGGAACCAAACACGGCATATTTTATCTATTTATTTATTTTTTTGTAAAAAATAATTTAATTTTTTAATAAAAATATTACTATAAAAAAAACAGAATAATGATATTTGTTTTACTTATTTATGACCCACATACGTTTATCCATAAATAGGACATATTAATATATGAAAATTAAAAAAAAATAAAATAAATCCTATTATATAGAAATTGGATTGCAAATGAGTTGAGAGATATCATAGCAATTTGTTACGTTTGTATGGCCTTTTCGGAGGTCCAAATCTGTCAAATAAAATGCATTTCCGTACATTTTAAAAATTTAATTAATGATATTTAAAATTTTAAAAAATTTAAATAATTTTTTAAAAAATAATAAATTAAATATTGTTAATTTCTTCCCATTTATCAGACGATATTTGAAACTTAAAAAATATTTTTTAATATTTTTTAAAAATTATATATATAAAATTTATATTTAATAAATATTAATATTTTTAATAAATAAAATTATTTATTTTAATAACATTAATAAAATAAAAATGTCAACACTTTAAATAAAGTTACTGCTTTATTTTATTTGCTAAGTTAATGCCACAATCATCGCCGTAAAGTTTGCATAAAATGTGACTTTTAATTAGTAATATTATATGATATTAACAAGTAGAAAAATTCATTATTTTCATACCGATTTTTTAATAAAAATTATAATTTAATTATTTTGAAAATATTTAAAATTAATTATTTTAAAATAAATAAATTATAATTATTTATTTATAAATAAATAAATAAAGTATAAGCTTTACCAATATTTTGGAGATATGGGGTACCTTCGTGGTTGCTTTTTGGTTGGACGTCACACGCAATACCGCAACAGTTTACAATCACAAATCTGGCAGCGGGCCTAACCAAATACTTAATTTTTTTTTCTTTTAATAAAGTTCTTAAATTTTATTTTAATATTAATTTTATTATATAAAGCATATACCCCTTATCATGTTTTTTTTAAAAAAAAAAACTCTAAAATTGGTATTTATTTGATTTTTTAAAATATTAAATTGTTGGAACCACATGTGTATTAGTAAACTATTTAAAATATAATTCATTTGACTTATTTTATGCATGGAATAAAATTATTTAAAATGTTAAAAATGATTTAAAACATAAAAATTGAGAATTTATGCATACATAAAATTTAAATTATGATTTGACTATTTTTAGATTAAACTAACAAATTTTTTATTTAAATTTTACACACCAAGACGGTAAATAAGATGTCAAATAATATAAAATTATTTTTCTAATATAATTTTTAATATTTAGATCAATAAACATTTCAAAAAATATATAATATAGGAAATATTATGAGATCACAAAAAAAGAGAGAAAAATGAATGACTTTGCTCTATATTGCATGTAAGAATAAGATTATTAATGGACTTTATTCTATACATTTTTTTTAACATTTGTCATATTTTTTAAATAAGTAGGTATATTTATAACCATGTCACCAATTGATAACTATTAAAAAAAATATCAATCATAATCTAATAGTTAGACTATTTAAAACTATTTCGTTAGATTACTTTTATACACTTTTTGATCATAAGGTTTTTTTAAAGTAATTTAGACAATAATGATAAGCAATTGATATAAGTTATGAATAATAGTATTAAATAGGCTATATTATATTAGTACAATTTATTTATCCAGACTGCACACATATAAATGTGTTATACTGTGTCATGCATAGTATGAGACAAATATATTCTGATCAAGCACGACATTGGGCAGGCTATGTTGGCCTGAAAACTCCTGCAAGCTATGTCGTGTTAGACATAGCTATGATTTAAAAAATAAAAAGATATAGGAATAAAATATTATAAAATATATTATAATTTATATATTTTGTTAAATATTTTTATTGTTTTAATATATAAAAGTAAAGAAAATAAAATATAATAATAATTTATTTATTTTTATACTTTACTTATATTTTTATTACCGTCATTTCTAGAATCATTTTGTTTATTAGAATTCAAAATAATTAAAATCATGATACAATATTATATGTCTAACTAATCCCTAAAAAAGATACACAATTTTTTTATTTTTAATATCTTCTTATTCCTTTTTCGTTAACTATTTGACTCCCGACGCTGAATACTAATTTCAACTATATTATATTTATTAATGGGGCTAGTAGATTCTATACTATTAATATGAGTATAAAAATATGTATTTATTAGCTTTCCAACAATTTAAAATTTAGAACTCTAGTCCATTACTCATGATGTTGAAAATATAGATAGATTGTAAGCAATGAAAAAGTTTAACCAATATTATATTTTTATTAATTGACTGTATTTGATATTAATCTCATACCAAATAAAGTAATTCTTATCAGCTACTTCTACTACTATTATTTATTTATTTTTATTAAAATAGATGATTTTAATATTAATTATGGTGCATATAAATTATATATAATATGTAAATTTATGATCAATATAGACATTTATTACGTGCTGTCAACTATATTCATGTTGTTGTAGAATCCTTCTATATAAATATATATGTCATATAAATTTATACGAGAATTCATAATTATGACAAAACATGTTAGTATTAAGAAATTTCTTTAATATTTTAAAAATTTTATATGAAAATATAGTTAAATATAAAATTAGTGAATATATTATTTTAAATAATTTTAATATTTATTTAAAATTATTTATTTAAATTTTATATAATACATTTATTTCTATTGTCGATATTATATAGTAGAAATCATAACATATTAAAAAGTATAATATTGTTAGTAAATAATAATAATTAACTCAATAATAGATTTTAAATTGTATAATCGGTACCTATAAATTTATTAGTAGTAAAATAAAATATTTTAA
Organism: Nepenthes gracilis; assembly: GCA_033239525.1. Taxonomy (NCBI): domain Eukaryota; kingdom Viridiplantae; phylum Streptophyta; class Magnoliopsida; order Caryophyllales; family Nepenthaceae; genus Nepenthes; species Nepenthes gracilis. The sequence continues at coordinate 3,850,636 of BSYO01000004.1, forward strand.
AAAATATTTAATTATTTCAACTATATTTTAATCAATACTTATAATCGGCTTAACCATTGAAATATTTTTCGCTTGATTGGCCTAGATATGGATAGATGTTCATCTACCCAAGCATTCTCTGCAGTGACCTGAATTTGAATCCTCGGACCGGCCTAAACTGCTTATATAAATAATCTCAGTTTATGAAAAATATTAATTATTTATTATAAATTTGAATATTAATTAATATAAATAAACTTATAATTAAAATATCAATGAATATCAATTCCTCAAAAATTATTCAATACATCTATTAAAATTAATGGATATAATTTCAACAATAAATATCCAATCACTTTATAAAAAGAATAAATAATGATAAAAGAAGTCTTTTCTACTCTCACTCATAAGCCATGAAATTTAAAATCGTATTTATTTGGTACCCAATAGTAATCCTATGAATCTTGACTAGGACTTATGATATTTTTTCAATTTGAAGTAAAAAAATATAAGAATAAGCCAAATGTCTAGTAAGTAAATAAATTAATAATATCAAAATATAAATAAGTATCTTAAACTATAATATCAAATGTATAAAATTTAATAATATCATATAATAAATCAATAACCAGCCGAGATTCAATTCTATGTCATAATCACAACCCAGAAGTTATAAGGCCAACCAGTTATTGGAGATGTAATAAAAATTTTATCAAATCTGAATATCAACTCAAAACGATATCATTATTGCACGAATAATAGAATTCTTCCAATACCTTATTCTACTACACTGACTCAAAAACCACGTATTTATACTTCCAATAATTAGGTAAGTTTTATGAGTTAGTTGACAATTATGATATCCTTATTACTCTACAATCCTCTCAAAGCTGTATCCATAATATGCCTATGCCACCTTTAATGCCACCCCATTTTAATATATTGAATACGACTTGTTATGATAGCTATTAGGCTATAAGTGTGTGTTATCAATATCAATATCTGAATTTTAATGAATATCGAAAAAATATAGATTATTTTAAAGTCTCGCAAACTTTCATTCGTCTAGATATATTAAAATCATCACACATTCTCATTTACTTATCTATAAAATACTAGTGAAATATGCACACATAGTTTAAGTTAATATTACTTACCAAAAAAAAAAAGTTTAAGTTAATATAAATAATCGATTACTACAAAAATTAGAAAAAAATTAAAAATAAACTGAATATCTAACCGATTACATTAATATTTTATTAAATACTTACCGCTCCTCCCAATATATCAAATTTATTTCTATGGTGATAAACTACTTTTCAGTTTATCACTACCAAATAAACTCATTATTGCCTATCTTATTAACCATTCTAGCTAATTTCGTTATAGATAAAAAAGTATCATTAATTTTGACCTTAAACAAACTTATACCATAAATAAATATATACTCACATGTATATATATTCCAACATTAGCATATATATATATATATATATATATATACACGGTATATATATTATACTTATACATACACATACACACTTGAATAAATAAACACATATATATACATACATATACGCCATATGCTTATGTATATAAATGCATATTCAATCTGAAGACGCAGTGGCAAGGCCGTCCGTCCTTTACCGCAGTACATACAACAATACTTTAACTTCCAAAATTACACCCACACCCACCCACACACACACACTCACACACACACACACATATATATATATGTGGAACACAGTAGCGTGGCCAAATCAGTTGGCCATTAGTCTTCCATTTTAGTCTGCAATGTCCAAATACGACGACAAAACAGAGCAAGTCCTTGCCTTCCGATTCCAACCGTGAATAAGGAAAATTCTAACTTTTTATCACACAACATGTAAGACAAGGATTTCGTGCCATGAGCTCATAAATTTTCAAGCTCCAATACATAGTGAATCCCTCAAAAAATTGATTTCTCGCTGCCAAGAGCCAATGGTTCTGTTTTTCCAATTTCTCATTTCACCCCCAAAATATAGCCAATTTTCACACAATCACGGCATGCAAGTATGAATATTAATATCAACGAAAAAAGGAATAGGTAGAGGAGAGAGAGTCTGAGGAAGGAAAAGGAAGTGAAACACATCAAAGGAAAATGGGTTACCGCTAGAGATTTGGAGTATCGGCCGGAGACAGAGAGGGCGGATACGAGCGCTCGACGCCGGAGATTTGGAGCGAAGCAATAGAGAATAGCACAAATCGAAGCCGGAGAGGAGCCCAAAGTGAAGAGCACATTTGGGAGGAAGAATAAGGGAACGAAAAATTTAAAATTAGGATTATTGTGCACTTATTTATCAGCCGTTAGATTAGACGAAATGAACGGTCAATATTTTATTAGGCAATAGTTAATCTTAGCCGCTCAATTAAATTTAAAATCAAACGGTCCACATTATATCACGTCTTAAACATGTGTGGGCCGTCGGATCATGATCTGACGGCCTTGGTTGTGCAAAGGACATCCTCCAAGTCCCATCAACGACCACATTGGAAGGCGTTTCATCACCATCGAGGTGGTATTTGGATAGAAAATTTAATGATAAAAATATATATATAATAAAAAAATGTAAATAATTATTTGTTAATATATAAATATTTTGATATTTTAATATTATAGAAAATATAACAAAAAAATCTATCTAAATTTTTTATTTTTTACATATCAAATGTTAATCCATAGATTATCATGATCCAAAAATACATATTATTTATTATTATTTTTTTAAATATAAAATACAGATCCTCAAATTACTTTAACTTAATAATCCAGATTCCTTAAGTATCACCAAATGGTGATGCATTATAATGCAATCCAAACTATATCCCCATAAATTTATATTTTATTAGTCACTGGCATTGTAAAATAAAAAGAAATCCCACTAAACATTAATCGTTCTCCCCCACTAACTTAAAAAGGAGCATCTTTTAAACAAGTGTAAGATTATATAAATATAAATTTGATACAAATTTAAATTATAAAAATAATATTTACACAACATACACACTTTTTTTTTGGTAAGCACATAACATACACACATAGTTACATATTTATAATTATTCTAACCTTTAACAATGTAAATTTACAAACGTTAAAAATTTATATTTTTATCGATGGGTCATTTAAATTATCTACTGATTCTAAGAAGGAACAAAATTTAACATCAAAATTAGACACATCAGCTCAAGTGCGATAGTTATCACGTTTGATTTAGCCTAAGTGTACTAGAATTTAGGTGTTATATATTTCGAGACTAAGAGACTGAAAATTATGAAAATAAAACTAAACTTTTTTATTAATACTTGATAGCAAAAAATAACCCTACACAGTAGTAAACTACTTCCTTATTCTCCTACCAATTATAAAAAATAATTTCTTAATATTTATAGACAATAACAGCTAATTGTACATATTAATGATTGAGCGGTTGTCAGTCGTGGGGCATTTGTCACATGAGAACGTGGTCGCGGTGTCTACAGCACCTTTGGACGGTTTAATTTATTTTTTTAATAATAAAGTATAAAAATATAAAAATAACAAATATATATTTTTATTTTTTTAATAATAAAAAATATGGGCCGTTAAATTTCTATTGCATCCCAAGTTTTCGGTTATTGTATGAATTGGGGAGCCTTCGAGTTCATTGCCGTTTTGAAGCGTACGCGGAAGGGTCCGATCTCCATCTCTATTAACCTGAGGTCTACACAACATAATCAACAAATAAGAGGTCAGAGGTCAAACAAGATTTCTCTCACCAAGGCTACTCTGACGCCTAAGTCAGCCAATTTTCGCAATGAACAGAAATAAGGCGCACGCTAAGAGGTGCGCGGAAGTATGCTGAAAATGAGGGGATGGTGCGTGTTTGTTTGTACGAAAGAGAGAGTAGTGAGCGATTGGCGGGAGGGCTGGGTCCCTGAGTGCACAGTAGTGGGTGGCTGATTTCTCGTTCCCTGAGTAGGCTCGAAAATTTGGACCCAGAAGTTGACTGCAAAAGCTTAAAGCTTATGGCACAGAGTCGATTGTCTTGGATCCGATCCCCCTCTTCGTTGAAGAAGAGGGATTTTATAAGCCCATTGATGGGGGATTTTGGGCACGAGAATTCCTTTCATCAGAGTTCGTTGGCCGCTGATCGTTGTTGGAGATTGTCGGCGCTTCGGCTGTCGTTTTACAGTGGTAGACTGATTATTGGGCGTTGCTAGCCACGCTTGGTCTCCCTATTGAGCCGAATTGGTGGAATCGTAGTTTTACAGCGTTGACTGCTTATTCATTGGCTGGTTTCTCCTACTCCCAGCTGCTTTCCAATAGCCACATTAATAAGTTATAGGAGGTGCTCGTAGGCTGCTACCGGTGAGTCATCATGTGGGCACCCCGTGTATTCGGGCTTGACTTCAATTTTTCTTGGGCTTCCAGCGTTGGACTTCTCCTACCAATTATAAAAAATAATTTCTTAATATTTATAGACAATAACAGCTAATTATACATATTAATGATTGAGCGGTTGTCAGTCGTGGGGCATTTGTCACATGAGAACGTGGTTGCAGTGTCTATGGCACCTTTGGACCATTAAATTTAATTTTTTATAATAAAAAATAAAAATAAAAAAAATAAAAAATATGACTCATTAGATTTCAAATCAAACGGTTTCAAAAACACTGCAAATGCTGTGACGCTCATACAGGGTCATAATATCCGTTAACTTTCTGTCTCACTACTCTATTTCGATAATTACAACTAATTTTTTTAACTTTGTCAAAAAAAAAAAAAAGAAAAAAAACTATCTTCAGATACATTTTTAACATAATTGCTGATAACTGTCTACATTGCTTAGAGTCTGTCTTAAGTGACCGACACAATCTGAAGTGTGATTGTGGGACAGATGGATGATTTAGCATCCATGAAGACAGCAATTAAGCTGGGAAAGAGACAAAATCTCTTATATTATGCAGCAATTATGCTGCACTATAACGAGGAGAAAGCGTGACAAAAGGGAGAGACAAAATCCCCTTTCCCTGTAAATTTCAGTCTCGTATATCAGAGAACACAGAGATGACAGAGGCAGAGAAAGAGAAAGGGATGGAAGGAACACAAGGAAAAATATTAAGTGAAGAGGAAAAGCAAGAAGATGAGGCAAAAGCAGCAGTTGGCATTTGGAAATACGTGTTTGGCTTCGTGGGGATGGCGGTCGTGAAGTGTGCCATTGAGCTGGGAATAGCCGAAGCCCTGGAAGAACACGGTGGCGGCCCCATGACACTCGCCGACTTATCTTCGGCCGTCGGCTGTCGACCCGCTTCCGTCTTTCGAATAATGAGGTTCCTCGTCCATCGCCGAATATTCAAACAGACGGCACAGGGCTCCCCAGCGTACTACCAGACATCCCTTTCTCGGTGCCTCCTAAAACAAGGAGCAAGCAGCATGGCTGCTTTTGTCCTGTGGGAGGGTAGCCGACAAGCGTTGGAGCCTTGGCACAACCTAAGTGGCCGCGTCCGGGATGAAGATGCTTCGGCGTTCGAGGCTGCTCACGGTAAGGACGTGTGGCGCTATGCCGCGGAGAATCCGGGTCATAGTAAGCTTATCAATGAGGCGATGGCTTGCGATGCAAGGGTGGCAGTAGCGGCTATTGTTAGTGGTTTTCCGGAGGTGTTTGATGGAGTTGGCTCGGTGGTGGACGTGGGCGGCGGAGATGGCACCGCCCTGCGGCTGTTGGTGAAGGCGTTTCCTTGGATTCGTGGCATCAGCTTTGATCTGCCGCACGTTACGTCTGTCGCGCCGGACTGTGATAGGGTGAAGCACGTTGGGGGAAACATGTTTGAGAAAGTTCCGAACGCCGATGCTGCTGTCCTCATGGTAAGTCACAGGTTAAGTCCAATAGATAGTTTTTTTTTTTTTTAATTTAAATTATTTATTTTTAAATAAATAATTATAATTTAATTATTTTTAAAATAAATTAAAAATTAGTTAAAATTTATTGTATCTTGAATAATTAGTTGTCGTACAGATTAGGGAGCCTTCGAATTTCTCTTCGTTCAGAGGTGATCACGAGCGGATCCGGTCTCCATCTTTGTAAACCTAGGATCTACACAACACAACTAACAAATAGAAGGTCAGAGGCCTGGCGGGATTTCTCTCACAGAAAACATTCTGACGCTCAAATCAGCAATCTTCCGTAATGAATGGAAAGGGGGATGTACGCTTAAAGGTGCGTAGGAATATGCTGTGAATGCGTAGAGAGTGTGTGGATGCAGGAATAGAAGATTGGTGAGCGGGTGATGGGAGGCTGGCTCTCAGAATGTATCCTAGCGGGTGGTTGACTGTAATGGCTCGTATTAAGCGATTCGGAGGTGAATTGATCGATTGATCTCCTCCTCTCCTGTAAGCGAGGAGGGGATTTATGGCTCCTTTGTTTGGAGTCTTTGGTACAAGAATCTCCCCTGCAGGGATTCGTTGGCCGTTGACTGTTGATGGAGATTGTTGGTGTGTCAATTGTCACCTTGCTGCCGCAAGCGGACCGCCATGTATCGCAGGCCACACTTGGTCTACCTTTCGCACTGGGATTGGTCGGAGAACTGTGGATAGCGGCGTGAGCCGTAGCTAACTGTGCTAACATTCCTCTTATTGGCTCATTTTCTCTGCACCACCCATGTCGCCTGTCAGCCGTATTAATGGTCTGCAAGCGATACCCACTGATAGCAAGCACGGGCTGCCACGTAAGCCGTTTTGGGACGTTGGATTGGATCCGCCGCATGGGCCGTTGTTCTGTGGATTGGGTTTGGAATCTTCATCGGCCTTCGTGTTGAACCCAACAAAATTAATTATTAAATTATAATTATTAATTTTAAAATAAATAATTTAGATTAAAAAATAGAATTTCCTAGTTCCGGTAAAGCACATCACAAAGAATTAGAATATTAGCTCACTATTTCAAAAAATTAAAATAATTATTTTAAAATAATAAAAATACCTGCTAGATATAGGGATTATATTTTTCATAAAGAAGGATCCCTAAATCTGAAAAGTCACACCTACTTGCTAAAATAATGATAACAATAACAATTTTTAAAGTATATTATGGTACAATATCAAATCATACCATATATTAAAAATAAAAGTAGTAGTAAGTTCTACTATAACTTACTAACTATGGTGCAAAATTTTTATCTTTAATGATAGATTGCAGGGGAAAAAATAGTTGCCATCAAAATGTTATGGAGCTCTACAAGATATTAATATGTTAAGAGTGTCTAATAAGAAAATTTAAGAGATAATTACAATCTCATATTTTCTATAAATATATATGCAATATTATATATATATATAAGTCAGGTCATATGATATAAGAGCCTTATGCATGGAATCATCTTTTTTTAAAAAAAAAAACAATTCAACATAATGGTAAGGACATAAACAGATAAATGCCCCAATCTCCCTAAGCCCAATTTTGGATTGAAAATATTTATGTGCAGATAATAAATTTATCATTAAAATATGATTAAATTAAAAGAAAAATTATATGGTATAAGTCTAATACTAAAATAAAAATTGAGTATTGATGTGTACTATAGATCAAGATAGTCGTTTGAATAGAGTCTAAGTTAGATTTTTGAACATTTATTTGGAATCATACATACTATAATATATAATAGAAGGTTAAAGAATACGTAATTTATTTTTTAAAACGTTATTCGATACTTAAATTTAATTTTTTTTTAGAAAATGAAAGATAATAAGAGGTTCAAGATGATAAGAGTATGAGAAATTGAGGATTTATTTTTGTGATTATTTAGAATTCGTAAATGTGTAGATGGTTAGCGTTCTATATTTGCGTTTTCTCTGAGTAATTTGGATATTACCCTATTCAAGTAAAATATATGTATTTATAATATTATTATTAATCAGTGTATCCTTCATGAAAATGTATGATTGTGCATTAATTGAAAATTTATATTGGTTATGAATTGAATGATTTAACAATTATATAAATTTTAAGTTAAATGCATATCCATAATTCAACCGTTTATATCTCAACTCATTTACCCATTTATTAGGATCAACCATTTGAATTTATTGACCAACAAGTTATTTCATATATCGATTTTTTATATTATCAGCAGTCCAGTCATTCGATTATTAGGTTGTTCAGTCAGATTCTCTTCTATTTGAATTTAACAACTCAATTGATTTGTATTTTTTCATGGGCTAATAGTTTAGGAGCCTTATATACCGACAATTGGTTCGATCTTATCTTAAACTATATCTAATAAATATAATATTAAGAAATAAAAAAAAGGTGTGGATTTATTATTATTATTTTTTATTATGTATTTTTCGTTCCAAAATATCAAGCATTTGCTAATGCCTTTTCCAGCGTAAGAGAAGTCTAAGACCAAATCAACAGAAGCAAAAGAAGCAATTATAGTAATTGATGAAGCCTGTATACTGTCGATTGAACGTAGCTTGTGATTGATCTGTCAGTTTGAATCTACAGTGGGTTCTGCACGATTGGGGAGACGACGAGTGCGTTCAAGTCCTGCAAAAATGCAGGGAAGCAATTCCGGGAGGCAAAGGAAAGGTGATAATCGTGGAAGCAGTAATCGGAGAAAAGAAGGAAGATGATGAGCTCGAGGACGTGAGGTTGATGCTGGACATGGTGATGATGGCTCACACAGGTAAAGGCAAGGAGAGGACCTTGGAGGAATGGAAGCATTTGATTATGGAGTCTGGGTTTAGCCGATTCACTGTCAATCCTCTTCATGCTGTTCAATCAGTCATTGTGCTTTATCCTTAATCTCTCTGCGACCTTTTATCAAACACTTGATCTGCATGAAGTCTTTATGCTTGGTGGATGTGTGGGACAGTTCACTTAATTTACGATATTAATTCAAGTTTTCCTGTTCACTTAATTCAGGATATTAATCCACGTTCTTCCTTTCTGTCTATGTGGAAGATAGAATTGAATTGAAATGCATTCTGAAAATGGATTACCTCTGTAACGTCCCAGATTTATTTTATCTGAATTTATTTGGGATTAATTTTTCGGATTTATTTTATCTGAATTTATTTGGGGATTAATTATTTTTGCAATAATTGGAAGAACTGGGTGTGAGAAAAATAATTTAAATATTATGAAAATTTTGGAGAATATTTGGATTTGATAAAAAGGTAGGTTTGAAGTGAGATCAATAATACGTTTTTCAATTGCTATGAAAATGCCTAAATATCGATTTTGTGGTTTTTGTGATTAAAGGAAAAAAAATATATATATATATATAATGTGTTGTGTGTGTGTATATATAATAAACATAATAACGTCTGTGTGTAATAATAATAATAATAATAATAATATTATTATTATTATTATTATTATTATTAAAGATGGGAATCATGAAGCAGAGAAAGAAAAACGAAACAGAAGCAAATCGGGGACAGAGAAAGGGCAGCGTCGGGCGAGGGTTTCGTGAGAGAGAGAGAGGAAAACGGCGCCGGGGTCGGCGGCACATGGGTCAGTGGCGACCACGGGGAGGGCGGCGGCCACCGTGGTGGAAGCAGTGGCAGCGCGCAGGCTTCGCGACGGCAGTCGGAGGCGGCGCAGCGGCTGTGTGCGGGGAGGAGCAGCGCGAAGGAGAAACGGCCAAACGAAGCTCTTCGAGTCAGATTCCGAGCTCGAGCTAGTTGGGAAAGTTGTAGAGCATGTCGAGGCAAGTAACCTCATACTCTCCCTTTTCATTTTCGTGCACTTTTGCTTTATTTTCTTCGGGTATCCTCGCTCCGATACCCGATTAAATTTATATTTATTGCTCTTTATAACCTAAGCATGAATATATGTTAATTTGGAGACCTAATTTATAGTCTAAGTTTGGTTTCGGACGACGCAAACCCTAACCTACGCGCTGGCATGGATTTCCACGGGATTTTTGGGGCTTTGATTATTTTAAGACTAGGATATGATTATGAATAATATGGGTAAGCTAATTTGTTGTTTGGGTTGCCGAAATTGTGGTTATTTAGGGATTTTCGTTGGTGAAGCCCGTGACCCGCGTCCGGACACTGTTTAGGCTCTGATTTGAGGATTAGTGTATAAATGGACTTGGGATTCTAGTTACCTATGCATTGGGTTCGATAAATTACCCATTAGATTTGTTCACCCGAGCACTTATGATGATATTTTGTGTAATTTTTCCATGTCTTGATGCTGACCAATTGATATGAATATTTATGCAAGTTCAATTATTTAATTTGGAAGTTTTGGTATATCCGATGGTAAAGAAATTCACATCCGAACGTTTCCAAGTCAAATGCTTCTCTTTGGTAAGAAATCGGAATCTCTACTATGTCTCTGATCCTTGTATATAAGTTAAGCTATGGAAGTTATGAAAAGACTTAAATCCGCAAGCAAGATAATGAGAACATGAATAATTGAAGGAAGATTCTACATTGGAATTTGAGAAATATTGTGAAAGAAGTTTGATGGAATCTTATCTCAAAAGAACAAGAAAAATCATAAAACTAGGACCACGAATTCATGTTATGAGGGGTAACATTCTTTGGCTCGCCATGAATATTGCGATGGAGATCTGAGGATACTCTCTGGCCATGTGTCCTGCCGCTTAAGTGAAGCGGGTGGTATTCCCTGCAAGCCTTACAAGCTGGTAATCGAGATAACTCCGTCCCATGGAGTAATACATGGACCGCCGTCCTCTGGCGTTGTACAAGGAGGAAAAGAATCAAGCTCGCCGTCTCTATGGCGTTGTACAGGGAGGAAAAGAACTAAGAATTATGAATATGAAGAATGATCCCCACGATGAGAAAGACACATGAAATGATGCATGCATGAATAACAATCAAGGCCTTTGATTGTGTGGACCGAACACAATATATCCTCGATTATTCGCTCCATTGGCTGGAGGGCCTACTAGCCCGTGGTTCGCAAAGATAAATAAATAAGTTAATCCATGATCATAAGAAAATAAGAATAAAGAAAGAAGCCAATTGCACTCCGAATATGTCTACCCAAGTTCTGCTATGTTTCCTTTCCTTGTTCATGTATTTTTCTCTTCTTTGATTTCACTATTATGGTTATTACTTTGATATGAGGTGCTTGCTGGGCCGTTTGCTCATTCTTACTTCTTCTTCTTTCCAGATGAGTGCTACAAGCTAATGCTCGACTAGCTAGAGCACGGTAGAGGACTTGCGTTTGGAGTTTTGCTGGACTGCGAGAATCTAGGGCCTAGAATATGAATTTATGTTTTGTAGTGTCACTCAATAAAGTTATTATTATTATGTGTTAAGATTATGGGATGTTTATTACTGTGAATTTTTATTATGCTTCCGCAGGTATTTAGTTTTGCTTCCGCTATCTCGTGTGGGTATTATGCAGGTGTTAGAAAGGCATATCTCTCCAATTGTGTGATAGTGGATAGGATTTGTTGTGAAAACGCCATGGATGATATGGCCTATGTGGATCCTGTGTGTTTGTTGTATATGAGTTGGAAATTGTGGAGTTTTGGATATTTATATGTTACAGGTCTTTAATACAGGTTGTATTTTTTGGTTTTGGTCTAATTATAGAGGAAATTTTGCCAAAATTTCTACAGATTTTATATTTTAATTATTGATGTGTTACTGTTTATATGTCATTAACGGAGGGTCTTAAAGGATAGGATCTGTTCCGTTACAACCTCTGTAAAAAATTGGAAGTAGTTTGGAAAAGACGAAAACGAAGAGAAAGAGGATGACGCTGTTCTTAAAAAATGACAAAAGTCTGCCAGAAAATAATAACGTCATAGGCTTTTGATTACATGTTTTCACACACTGTACACGAACTTGCCCAGAAATATATATTACAGGATGCAAGGGCCGAAAACGAGAAAAGCAAAAATAAAAAGGGAAAGAAATACAACGAAAGATAAAAATACAACAAAGGCAAAAAAATATACAACGGTCCTAAAAATACAATATTAATAAAATAAAAAGATATTAACAAAATAAAAAGATTATGTGTTTTCTAATAACCTCAGAAGTAATTTACATTGTCTGCAATATTGGGATTGGAAGAACTGCTAGGATCTGCTATAGTCAATGTAGAATACTCCTATTGAATGCGTGAATAAAAAATTACGCATGGAGCTCTATTTTTGTTGTTATTATCATTATTTGTTATTTGAATAAAAAAGTTTGATTTTATCTTATATTATTGGTTTGAAGTTGATCAATAATACACTTTTTCAATTGCTAAGAAAATGATTTTTTTTTTACTAGAATAAATTTTTAAAATTTAACCATATTAGGCAGGTAGTTAATTAAATTTATCGACTATAATCTTTACTTATAAATTGATTATTTTTATAAAAATAATATCTTTTGATACTTTTTATAAAACTCATTCTAATTTCATATTTAAGTCAAGTTTATTTAGCTGATGTAATAATAAGTAAAATGTTATTTTTGGTCAAATAACTTGCACGAATCACAATTCTGTGTAATGAAAATATTGAAGGCCTTCTTACTTATGTTGATTGTCACCGTGTAGCGCACAGATTGTTGTCCCACATCGGAATGCCAGATCCTCTAGACTAGTGCGCACGGTATAAATAAGGAAGTCATGCAATCTTTGCTGGCATCTTTGCGCTTGGGGCAATGACGCAGCTAGTGAGGTAATAACCGAGGCGCGTCAATTGCTGGTTGAAAACTATTTCCAAACCCCCTCATCGGCCTGGGTTTGACCCAGGCCGTTGAGAATTTCTGGAAGGGCCCCCTATCAAGGGTAAGGCCCTACAATTTAATGTTTCAAAGCCTTGTATTATAGAAACAGGTTTGATTACGGGTCGGATTTTGGATGTGGTATATAATGGAAGTACGTCCAAATACAAAACAACGGAATCTAATAAACAAATTCAATTAAATTTGGATTTTTTAATTTGACATTTTATACTTTGGCACACCTCTTCCTTTTTGGTCATATAAATGTTGTATTTTTAATTGAGCATACTATTTAATTTAGTAGCGCCACAGTAATAATATAATATTAATAAAATAATAATAATAATAATAATATAATAAAATGGCCTTCACTGTGTATTTTATATCTCTTTCAATTCCTCACGTCTCCAGATTTTTTTACCAAACAACCCTCATCAGCCTTTATAGATCAAAGATTTGCCGTAATAACTTTTTTTTTAAAAAAATTCTATATAGACCATTATTTCTTCCTTAATTGAAGACACAAGGGTGAGAGAGAGAGAGAGAGAACAAGGAACAGTGAGAAGAAGGGATCAAAGAAGAAGAGGAAAAAAAGTAAATCAATAGTTTACTCGATTATCATTGGTGCCGTCGTCAGAGATGGCACTATTGACTGCTATGACTATTGTCAGAAGTTACTACGTTACAATACTGCCACTGCTATTACTGTGAAGCAAAATTAAAGCAAGTGACTCTCCATGTTTCACATATTTCCTCCATTTGTAAGTAATTTTTTATATTTTATTTCAGTTATAAGTGATTTACGTAGAGAGAATGTGAGAGAAAAATAGACCAAAATCGAAGAATAAAATATAATTTTCATGATAAATTTCATTAATAATGGAAAGAACTAGGGTTAGAGATTTCAATAGCTAGCGCCGTCGTACTACATTGAATTACCGTCGAGTGAGAACAATAATAATTAAAATGTATATAATGTTAATTGATTTTGAGTAATAATAAAAATTCTCAAATTGTATTTGAATATGATAAGGTCGAGTACATTTTAGATATTTAATAGTTGTATAAGTGAGCTTAATAAATTAGAATATTAGTAATAGTTGGTTAAAATTGTACAATGGTGAACATTCGTTTGTTAGAGGAATTGAATTTGTTGCATTCCGGATCTCGAGGACCACGTGCAACACAAATATTTGTGAGTGTAAGATGTGAAAAAGGAGAGATGAAAATCGGGTTTACGTGGAAAGCCTTCCCTTAAATGAGGAGGAAAAACCACGAGGCTCTGGGCCTTTAGAAATACTTCACTATAGGTGTAAGTCTTACAAAGTACAAGCCTTTGGGGATATCTTCCCTTTTTCTTCCTAGTTTCTCTCTCCGTTGGAAGCTCTCTCTTCGGGAGCTTTTTAGCCTCTTCTTCCTTTTTGCCTCCAAGAGTCGAAAGAAGGCTCCCCTTGATGAAGGATTTTACTGGGTATTTATAGGAAAAATTATGCTGTTGGGGAGAGGACATGTGGCAGCAGGCGCATGGCAGGGAGGCCGCCCATCAGCTCTGCCGGTTGTGTGTCAAGCGTGCCTGCCACCTGCCCTGTGGGTACGGCGTTTTCAGGGGCACCTGTCGCCAGCCCATTGGATGGGCGTCTGCTCTGAGAATACGGCGTGCTAGGGATGCCAATCTTGCGGATGCGGCGTGTCAGGGGCCGTTTGGATTCTTCATGATGGCGCGTGCTTCTTTGTAATAGTGAAGTTGCTTAGTTGGCGCCCTCGGCCGTGTATGGGATAGTCCTCGTCTCTTTGTGAGTTCGCGGACTCGTTGAAGAAGGCAGCTCTTAGATATGACCTGCCCTCTAGAGGATCTTTGGCCCTTCGTGGGGGGCCCTCGGGTCTCTTTATGACTTCTTGAACTAATCTGAGGTCTGACGGAACTTCTAAGGTTCTCAGATTTCTTCTTCTGGGCCTCGCACCTAGATGTCATCTGCTATTTGTGGTGTCCTTGAGCTCTTGGAACCCCTCGGGCATTCGTCGTAGCTTTGGCTTTTGGGACCCCAGCTTGTGTCCTCAGGCTTGTTAGCCAAGTCCAGTTTAAGGGACTAAATTGGGCTCTTAGGCCTCTTGGGCCAATCTGTTCTCTTGGTCCGTGAACGTATCTCTGGACTTCTTACTTGGGCCTTTTCTTTGGGCCGTGTTTTATAGGCTCTTATATTGAGACCCAACAGAATTAGTTTTAATATAGTATTAAAATTAAGTAATTGATAGTCTCGTTGAATATTATGAGACATAGATCGCAGTCGTTGGTCAATAGAGATGATGTAGACAAATATTTTGTGGGTCATTAGTTCTCTTCTTCTCCTTAATAATGACATTATTTGTATTAGTTTCAATCATATGTATATAGTTTTTATTAATACAGAATAATTCTTTTATCAATAAAACTGTTAGGCTCTTTTACATATATACTAGGTTACGTGAGTAAATATTATTGGTCTCTTACAGTTAAGGTAAGTGAAATTATGTAAAAATATTATGGTACCAAAAAATATAAAATTTATGACATTATAATGTAATTAATAGTTATTCGATACTGATTTTTATATCATGGTGACGATAAGGTATATTATTTAGTGGGATGGATGTTTATAATTATGTGACAATTGTAAAAGATAATATGATGAATATCATCAACGATGGTATCATAAGTGGTATAAGCATATTACAAGTACAATATCTAAAAAGATTGTAGGGATAATAAGGATATTAAGAATGTCAAATAATTTAGTGTTACTCACTTAACTGTTGGGGGCGTAAATACATGACTTTTACTTCACAAAAGTATAATAAAATCTATGAGATTATTTATAAAATCTTATTATTATTGATATTTCTTAAATTCGGATTCAAAAAAATTTACGAATTACACTTGGTAGAATTTATATGTCAGATTTTATAACATTTGAATTTGATAGAATCAATGATATTTATTATTATTTGATACATAGATCATTCATATTATTATTCAGACTAAAAAATTATTTTATTTTTTGTGATGTCAGACTTTAAAAGATTTTTACCTGTTATTAATAATTTTTTTTATCTTTGTAATATGAGGATCTAATGGAACCTATTTTGATTTTACATTTGAGAGTGATTATAATGAATCATAAATTCTCAAATAAAGTTAACTATTATATTATTGTTGAGGTATTTATATTTTTGATATCTGATATATTTATTATTTATTATGTTTCTTAATTATTATTATTTATTAGACATTTGACTACTATTATGTTTTATTTGCTCCATATTTAAGCTGATTACAGAGTACTAGTGGGTAATCCTATTTTTGTTGTGGGATTAAATTAAATCAAAATTTAAAAATTTAAAACAAACATCTTTTCATAATTTTATCAATGAGAAAAAATAAAAATACATATAATAGTGGGAAAGAAATGTGAAAGTCATAAATATGTTATGCTAAATTTATATAATATCAAAGTAAAAAATTGGGAGTTTTATGTATAGAGACCATACGATTTATGTTATATATGTACTTTTTATGGGGTATTGAAAAATAATTTTAATTACTTTAAATAAAATATAATTAAATAATAATTTATAATACTATATAAGTTTAACACGTTGATGTGGAAGCTAAATAGATTTAGAGCCCACGGTATTGAAGCGTAGGAAGATAAAGGGAGCCGTGCCATATAAGACGGAAAGGGAGAGAGAGAGGATGTATCTGGTAGAATCCGGATGCGGGAGCATCTAGAGGGACTATGGAGATCGGTCCGTACACTATCTTTCTCCGCCATTGATGAAGGCTGCGATCGAATCCACTGTGATAAGTTATCTTGATAGTCATTGTTGATTCTCACTTCAACTATTTAGTCGCTAATTTTTCAAGATGAGTAATAAGAGGGCTCGAGCAGGTCCTGATAGGGCGATTGTCGGGGTTTGGCAACGGGAAGTGGGGGGACTCTCGACTAGGAAGTTCGCGCATCTTGTTGCCGCCTCAGAGGTAGACAAGTTAACCCTAATCTGTTTTGTTTTTGCTTGTTTTTTCTATTTAGTTTCTCCATAATCTAATTTGATTTCTCCATGGTTGTTACTTTTCGTGGCTTTATTAGTTTATTGAGATTGTGGTTACGCTTTGACTAATTCGAGGTCTTTGGAGTTATAGTTCGTACATGGACTTACTTATCGGAAAAAAATGGCCATAGGTTCACTGATCCTTTATACCTATGGGCTGTCATTCTATTTACCAAGGTGTTTGATTGTACGGATGGTATAGCCTAGCGTAGCGATTATGTTTTCAGAATGAATGCACTTTAGTTACAGATCTTGATATGTGAAAGGCGCCAGCAGGATCTTTAGATAACTTTCGGTAATTCTGGCGTTGATGGGAGGCCGGATTTCATTTATGGATTGTTCTAAATGAGTGCCACAAGAGCACTGAATAAGAGATTATTTAAGGTATTTATTTTCAAATTCAGTACAATTCTAAAGACGTAGCCTGCGTTCTTGTGGCACTAGTTAGAAAGACCATAAATTTATTGGTTTTGTTAAGGTCTGTAATGGTATTATATTTCTCTACTAGTATTTAGTATTTAGAAGTAATCAAATTTTTCAGGACCGCAAAATCGACAATTTTGGACTGGTATGCATTTATTTATTTATTTATTGTATCTCTGACAGCAATTGAAGAGTATCATCGATGTGACCATAACTAAGATGGAGTTCATATTTATAGCTTACTAGATTTATTTTTGAAGTTAGTATTGCTAATATGCCAAGCTAATATGATCTAAATGATTGAAGATGCCAGGAATTCATTCTAATTTCCCTTTGACTGTATGATCAAACCATTAGACACTTGCTATTTGAAATTCTTCATAATCAAAGTAATAACTAACAATTACTTGACAAGCCATAGCTCCACAATTAGCTTGTGTGGATTACATGAGAAGAGGCCAAGAAGTGAATCTTCTGCTTAGGTATATTTGGGTGGAATAGTTACTTCTGTTTGTTTGGTATGCATGAGTAGGCATGCCACTTTCCATCTTTAATGCTGCATGTTTTCAAGGGATGTGGTGCTTTTTACTGCCTCCCTTTCTAACCTCAAACAGGTTTGAAAGAAAAAAGAATAAGTGAACAACAACAAATGATACTCTCAAAAAACATCATAAACTGATATGATTAACAAAAGTTTGGTATATATATTAAGGTTGCACAAAGAAACTGACCAAAAGAGAAGGGTAGTTAATTGAAATGGAATAAAAAAGAAGAAAAGAACTGCCAAAGTCTTTCACCTGTCAACCATGGTTTAAAAGATCATGTAGATCCTCATCTGAATCACATTCGTCGATGAACAAGGTTGTTTTAAATATAAATTTTGCTGTTGCTTTTCATTAATAAAGCTCTTTATTGCCACACAACGATTCTGAAATCTTTGTTCTATCATCACTGTTAGACAGTGACTGTGAAATGCTAAAATGAGAGTTTTGCCAGCAGAAGTCCCTTGTCTGTAAAATGCTAATTTATTCTCACATGTTTTTCCTGCTAAATATTTTTCAATTGTTAACACCAGCAAAATCATTGCTGGCGCAGTTAATCTTTATGCATGATCCATATTTTGAGTATGTACTGTGTCAAGACATGCATGATAGACCTAGAGACTTTTTGGTTCATCATGCTATTGCTCTAGGTTTACATACAACTATCTTGATCTTAGTAAAATATGCTTTAACTGCACGCAGTTCCAAGTTAATGCTAAGTAAAAAGGATTTCGGTTATAGTTTTCCTTGTGATGGTCCAGGATGAGGCGATACTCGTGATTTTTCGGCTTGTGATGTTTTTTTTTTGGTAGTTTTTTGGATGTTAAATATCATTGGATGGGTTACCTTTTATTGACATGTACTATGTGAGTGCATGTGATGAAATGTTCCTTGAATGGGTCAGAGAAGTTAATCAACAGCTTATATTTGTCCAATTTCCTCAGCACCAAAAGTTTCCTTTCAATTTAGCATTTTGTGTGCTCATGTCTGCATGCGTATGTGTGTGTCTTTATGAATTATATTCTTAGAAAAAACATTTTACTCTTTTTCAGGACCTTGTTCTTAGACTTGATATCGTAAGGAAGCTAGAGAAGCACAGAGGTTGCGTGAACACCGTAAGCTTTAATACATCTGGGGACATTCTTGTGTCAGGCTCTGATGATAGGAAGGTTGTTCTGTGGGATTGGGAATTTGGACGTGTGAAACTCTCATTCCACTCTGGTCATAGTAACAATGTTTTCCAAGCAAAAATCATGCCTTACAGTGATGATCGCAGCATTGTTACTTGTGCTGCTGATGGGCAGGTGATTACATTTTCAGAACAACTGTTTTTATTTTGGATGTTTTTTGGCAATGCATCACTCTTCTATGGAAAATTTCTCCAAGTTCTGAGAGTTTTCTTGTCGAAGTCATATGCCCAAAGATTAATGTTTTTCCCTCAGGCATCTATGGAAGAAAATGTTTTAGTAGACTATTTATATTCACGTCTATTTTTCATTCTCCTATGTGAAAGTGGAAATATCATCTTCTGTTGATGGACTTGCTTGCATTTTTATACTCATTTCCATTTTCCAAGCTATCATTGTTTAGAATGAGATCTTTACCATTTGAGTTGACAGCGTGCTTATTCTTGATTGGAAATTCTACCGTAAGCAGGTAAGGCATGCACAAATCCTGGAAAGTGGACGTGCGGAGACCTTATATCTGGGCTCACACCGCGCACGCGCTCATAAGTTGGCCATTGAGCCTGGAAGCCCTCACAATTTTTATACTTGTGGTGAGGATGGGTTGGTTCAACACGTAAGTCATGATTCCCAAGTTTTTCAGCATTTTTCTTAACTCAGGTAATCTTCATAGAGTTGGTGTCCATCAAACCTTCTGTGTAGTCACATCCAATTTTTTCTAGGTTTCTACCTCTAGCTTCCAACCCTTGCCAGTTCACTCTGTCTGACTGGGCTATCTTGCTAATCAGCTGTGTAATCTTGACTACATCACAAATGTCTGAGCCAGATTAAATTACTTCTATTTCTAGTTTAACATGGACACTACTCTTTCTAGTTCATCTTTTACTTTATCCTTTGTGATGGCACTTGTTTTCATTTGAACAATTCATTGCAACTACGTTCACTGATTTTATGTCTCTTTTAGTTTCTAACATTGTGAACCAAATTGTGAGAACCAAAGCCGGCAAACGTGTTGCATTTGATAAGAAAATGGAAATGCAAAAATTACTTTGAAGTTTATTGAATAGAATTATTTTTATTCTGAACTTGATTTCAATTATTTTGTATTGAACTAATCTTTCAGGCCCCTTTATACAATATCAATCCTCTTAATATTCAGGTGACAAGAATGTGCTAAATCGCCATATTTTTGCAAACCTGGCAAAACAATAGTATTGTAAAGGGAAACAAAAAGAATTTCCCCACCCTGTCGCTGTCCCTTCCCCCGCACTCCATTGCCACCCTTTCCCGTCGTCTCCCCCATTGCAGGCCCTGTCCCTCTATTCTTTCCGTAGAGTTGTTGACAGATTCAATCTTAATATTGTAGAATCAGTAGGAAAGGTTGGTGAGAACTTTTTATTCTCTTCAAGTACAGCAATTTAATGGCCAGTGTAAAGGCATAAATTTGTTTATTTGATTTGATATTGTCTGTTAAATGTAGTAGAGAAACGATATAGCTGAAAGCAGGGAGGATGAAGACTAATTGGCTTAACCTAGGGATTATACTTAAGCATAATGGTGTTGCCCATGCTTCTTAGACTTCATTACACGGGTATATGCTCTACTGTTAGAGTTATTCTCTAAAACTTTCTTAGTGTTTTCCTATGCTTGTGAGTCTTAGTGTCACAACCACGTTCAATTTTTAGTGTCTGGCATGACTGTCGGTTGAAGTAAATGTCAAAGGGACTTACATTGTAGTTATAATGCCTCGACTGACAGGTTTCTGTATGCCATGTTTGGAAGTGGTTGAATGAAACAAGTGTAACTGTTTAACTTTTTAAACTTTTCTGTTTCTTGACTGGGATAAATATCGTGGATTATAGACCTGACATCTCTGTCCATGCTTAACTGCTCCCCTATATTATAAAAAAAAATGGAAACTGACACTGTTTTTGCTAATACAGTTTGATCTGAGAACTAAATCTGTGACAGAACTTTTTACGTGCCACTCGATTCTTGACCGTCGAAGTGACCTGCCAATTGTCCGACTGAGCGCAATTGCAATTGATGCCAGAAACTCTAACTTCTTTGCTGTTGCTGGGAGTGATGAATATACTAGACTTTATGATATCCGCAAGTGTAAGTTGGATGGCTCAACTGATTTTGATCAACCTGTGAACTTCTTTTGCCCGGAACATTTGGTTGGCAGTGATCGAGTAGGAATAACAGGATTGGCATTCTCTGATCAAAGTGAGCTACTTGTATCTTATAGTGACGAGAATATATATCTGTTTACAAAGGAAATGGGTTTGGGATCTGATCCTCCATTATCAACATCCAATGATGCTACTGAATCGGGACCAGAAGATTCTTCAGAGACATCTGGATCGGCTATGGATATTAATGGAAAACCTAGCCCTCGAGTCTACAAAGGCCATAGGAACTGTGAGACAGTAAAGGGTGTGAGTTTCTTTGGACCTAGGAGTGAGTATGTTGTAAGTGGATCGGATTGCGGCCGGATCTTTATTTGGAGGAAGAAGGATGGGGAGCTCATTCGTGTTATGGAAGCCGATAAGGATGTAGTTAATTGCATCGAGTCTCATCCACATACGACTGTGCTAGCCAGCAGCGGAATTGAATCTGACATTAAAATTTGGACTCCTAAGGCTAGAGAAAGAGCTACTCTGCCCTCAAACATTGGAGAGGTATTTTCTTCCTTGAAAAAAATTGAAATCTCCCATTTTCATGGTATCTAGCTTCAGGGATTCGGGTAAGAATCCTAAATTTGATGGCATAAAAAGAAAAAAAAAATTGATCATGCTTGGAATTTTGGCCATAAAGAAGGGATCATAAACTGGAATTGGAATTCTTACTTTCTATCCATTCTTAATCTTTAACAAATTTGTATTACTTTGGTCATGTTTGGTTGACATAATCGGGCCTTGGAATTTAGAATTGGAATTAGAATTCTAGACCTAATTTCCAATTCTATTGTTTCATATTAAGCAAAATTGGAATTCTAATCCCATGTTTTAATTCATTGGAATTAAAAAATAGTATATGATATATATATATATATGTTTTTTTGTAATTTATAGGGGTAGGGTAAATAATTGTAACTCTAAGGCTACAAATCGTCTTTCAAGTAGATATAATAAAATCAAATAAGATGAGACCCATTCGATAAAATATTTTTGATTGTTTGGTTCTACTAGAGATGCGATGACCATATTTTTATTTTTAGTTTATTTTTTTAAAAATTATATTAAAATAATATTTATAAGCTTAAATGTCAATATTCTATAAAGGGTGTTGTCAAAATATATCTTAAAATTATAAGTATCTATAAAATATAATCTCTATCGGAAAACAATATCTATATTTTTAAATTATATTATATCAACTTTCATACATCAAATAATGTAAATATTATGTTGGGCTATTTGTTTTTTTAATATATGGATTAAACAATTAGCCATACATTAGTTTTATATTTCTCTTAATTCTTTATACAATTTAAATAATATAATTTAAATTCTATCCAATTTTAATTCCATCAGAATTAGAATCAGATTTAAATTTTTAAATTTTAATTTTAATTTCACAGTATAAAATCTCCATGGTTTTGGAGCTCATCTTTTACTTGTCATACCTAGTGATTGCTTTTTGTTTGGTTTTGAAGCATGAAGAGTTTGGTGCACGTACACTGTTTGAAGTTTTGAACTAAGGGCCCTTTCTTTCCTCATTCTTCCTACTTGGATTGTTCTTCTGTGCTTGCCCACACCCCAAGTTCTCCAAAAGGGGTGGTGTAATTTCCTTATTCTTTCCAGATAATTCAAAAGTATCTGAAAAATGACCGAATACGTTACTTTTCTTCACAACACTATGATAATTGAATTCACGGCAATGATTATGATTATGACACTGATGCCATGGATGACGAGCTAAAGGCCCTTCAGTGTACACAGCTCTCGTTATGTCCATGAAGAGTTGAATAACTTTGAATTTATTGTGTTCTATCTTGACTTGTATTAGGCAAGAGATAGTTTTTACAACCGGAACTTGTGACTATTGGGTCCTATCACAGCAACTCTGTTATTTCAGTGATAATAGCATCGATTGCTGGTGACAGATGACTGATGATACCAATGGCGAACTTATATTGTGTTGCACTTCTTATGCAGTTTAAGCCGAGGGCAAGGGGCTGGATGTATGGAGTGAGTTCACCCCAGGAAATGCTGCTGCAATTGCTCTCGATGCAAAATCATGGGTCAAGTCCCAATCGCTATGGGGACAGTTCTATCGGAGATCGGGAATTTTTTGAGCTGGTATTGGCATTTAATCGCCATAATGACGATTCTTCGGATGATGACAGCCAGATCTCCGGCCCTGAGGATTATTTTGGTTGATGTTGCTGCAGTCTTCATTGCATCAAGTGTACATATCTATTGTCAATAAGGTAAAACTTTCTAAAAATACTGCAACAATGTCATTTTTTTTCCTTTATTTTTCTTTCTTTTCTTTTTTTTTTTTTTTGGGGGGTGCTGTTAGGGATTGATGAAGATTTCTAGTGCATTGCTATTTAATCTTCTTTCTTCTTCCTTTTGGGTTCATTCATCACCTTTTGTGCTTCTCTTCTGATTTCAATTTCCGGATATTTTGAATAGACCTCATAGCACCCCTTTAAAGGAAAAATAGTAAAAATTAAATTGTACCATTTAATTAACGATTCAATCTCTATTCTTTATTTACTTGATTTTTAATCTTGGCAATTGGGCGGATATGAAAACCTTTTTATCAAAAGCATCATAACAGCTCTTCTTTTACTGCATTTGAAGGCAATTTTGAAAAATGTAAAATTACCACTTAACTGCATAGAGAGCCATTGTTGAAAGGAGCATATTTTTGTAACATTATTATATTATTGCTTATATGATTTTTTAAAAGATTGAACTTAAAATACATATGATTTAACAAATTTAGAATATTATATATATATATATATATAATGCAACGAGAAAATGCACTGTTTTATATTGAACTTTGTAAAATTTATGTTAAATAAGATTCTTCATTTTTATGTGAAAAATTAAAATTTTCTGTTTTTTATTTTATAAATGTTTTAGATATATTAAATTAGATGAAAATGAGTTTAATTTTAAAGATACAAGTTATAGATGGATGATAATAGTATTTGGGTATGTAGTAAAGTTTTTTTTTTTCCTTAAATGAAAATCCTAAACAAGTAATAAAATATTCTTTATTTTCTGTATTATATTTTCAATTTTAATTGTATTTCAATTTTATTATTAACTATTTTTTAAATATTAATTTAATTTATTATGAAATTTTAATTTTGATCTGATTCTATTGTAAGTTACATTTTAGATAACATTAATAACTTCGAAATCAAAACAAATTAAAATAAAATATTTTTTAAAAAAATATGTACATATTATGTCATATTGAAATGTAATAATTAAACTGGTATAAAAAAAAGTAGATATATTTTCGAAAGATGAAATTGACGATAAAACTAAAAAATTAATAATTTTTAATAATATTTTCCCGTATTTTTAGTCCAAAACTCCCTTCAATGTATTTTTAAAGTAGAGGTTTTATTCTTTTTTTTTTGTAATTAATATTTTTAAGTGTCTTCAATGTATAAGCTCATAAAAGTAATAATAAATAAATAAATAAATTAGACCTAAGTTTAAATTATTTAAAATTTATAAATAATACACTTAGTTATGTCTTTATTTGTGTGTTTTTGTAGTTATTGGTGCCAAATAATTTATTGAAGCATTGAAAAATATTCTGGAAGTTTGAAAGTCACCATATCATCATTTTCTTCAAGGTTTAATAGTAATCAATTTACTTTATAACAAATATTATGCTTGATTTTTTTTATTTTAAAATAAATTAAGTGTGATAGTTTATCTATCATAAATTTTATCAGTTTAAAATATTTTAAATTATATTTGAAAAATCTTGGGAGATTATTTTTAAATGATTTTTTCTTTTTTAGAATTTTGAAGCAACCAATTTAAAATAAATAATCGAAGTTTACTTTGCTCATTCTAGAAGGTACATAAAAATTCATTATGAAACGAGGGATATAAATTGTATATAAACGAAGGATATATATAACACCTACACAGATAATTTTAAATAAGGGATGCATATAATTTGATTTGAACTAATAAATTTCTATTATTTTATATAATTAGACAATAAAAAGCAATTATTCATAAATTATAGACATGTTAATTGTGTCATATTACTAGTAATACAACATAATTTATAATAAACAGTGTTAAACCGTATAAATATGATCCAATCTTTTGAACTATACTTAATCGTGTGTCAGCTAGCTTGCATGCCTGACAGTGTCTGATAAAATATTTTCTTTATATATGTGTGTGCACATGCGTGACGGCCATATAACCATACCATTACACTTATATATAAAAAAATTGATTAGATTGTGCTGGCAATTAATTAATTCATATCGTAGGCCAATTATTTTGTAACTTAGTATAATTTGGGATATTAGAATATATTATATATGGTTTAATACTATCCAACATAACACAAAAAATTAGACCGTGCCTTGTCATGGATGATTCGGTCCGATTAACATTATTAATTTAATAGCCCAATTATTATTTATTAAAAAAATATAATTAGTGACTTGTATTTTCTTCACCTCCAATCACCCAAAAACAACGTATCTGAGCGAAATAGCGTCTTCATCCTGAGTGCATCATCTGCAGCATCATATCTTTTTTTTTCTTCTTCTTCTTCCCATTTCTCCGTCTTCTTCGCTCCTAAGAATTGCCTCTCTGGTAGTTCCCTTGTTCGCATCCCTCTTGCTTCCAGATAGGCCTCCTCTCTCCTCTTCTCCCCTCTCCTCCTCCATTTTCGTTTTCCTTTTTTCCTTATTTTTTTGAGGGGGCGGGGTGTTACCAACTAAGATGAACCATACTTTCTCAGATCGGTGTCTCACTATTTGAGAAAAGTTTTGAGTAGTACCTATTAAATTATTTGCAGGAACAACTATTTTAAAACTAATCTAATATGATAAAAGAACTATAGAATCATTAATTTTTTTCATTGGCTGAAAAGCAATGCTCTGAGAATATAATAAAAATAATGATCTATCGCACACAATCATTCTAAGAAGTGCAGCCTAGGATTGCTCTTTTCGTTCCTCTCCAAACCAATTTCAGAGAAATTTATTACTGAAGTTAAGGTTAAGCTAACATATCAAGTTTCTTTTGAAACAACATATTTCTCACGCTCAAGAGCTCGAAATAACTCATCTTCATCCATTCCAAGTAATGAATATGAATGCTTATCTCTAGCCAATTCATTTTATAAAACTTATTGAAAAAAGCAATTGGATAACAATTATAGGCTAAATGAGGAGACGAATAGACCGAGAAAAGAGATGCTTACTTACTAGAGTAACTTGGTGGGCATTATCCAACACACGTCAAATATTTACAATTTTTCATTTTTTAACCTGGCACATTTTGGATATGATGACTTCTTATGTAATTAATTTAAAAAATTGGGTTATTAATATAAATTAAATAAAATTAGAACTGTGTGACAATTTAAAATTACCTCCAAATCTAAGCCCCTTTATTTTCTTTTCATTTTTTAGTATAAGAAATATGTTCAACACTACTTTCTATTAGCTCATTTGTATACTATTTCTATAAAATTTTTTTGAGATGATAATAAAAAAAATATATATTTTTTGTTAATAATTTTAATACAAAATAATACTTTTAATCTATTATATTTTTATATTTATAGATAAATTATAAATTTTAGTAAAGTTATTTCCTTATCTTATCCAATTCTCATTTTTTGAAAAAAAAAGGAGGTAACATTAGTGGATGTCGAATCATATCTATATTACGTGTCAATATTCTTGTCTCTTAATGTTCTTCCATGCTCCTGCATTACTGCCCTGCCTGCAAATTATATTGCTAGCCTGCTATTTTAGGGCATTTTTCAACTTGGAAGGCAACTTATCTTCAAACTATAACACAAAAGGTGTTGATAGGAGATATTTAAAATTTTTAATGATATAATATTTTATCTATTTATTTATACTAATGGTGGCTAAAATATGACCGATTAAGGGTATCCCAATTGTCTTGAAGAGGATGATGAAACTCCCTTGCCGCCCTTTTCTTCAGCTCCGATCTACTCTCACTTGAAGGCACAACGTAGTGTCAATATTAATCTCTCTGTTTTAGCAGTGCAGCGGTTGCAATGCCTATCACAAGCTCATCGACAACCTGAATTTATTCCAATGATACGAAGTGCTGCATAAATCCCAGCTTGTGTTATGGAGATCATGGAGCGAATTTCGATTTTGAATACCGTGATATGGATGATGGTGAAGAGGATGACGACTTGCTTGGATACGAATACAGTATGTACTTTCTTCGTCGCTCTAATTAGATTATCTATCATAGGTATCATTTTTTCTTTCATTTAACCATTTATAAGTTGTATGTTATACATGTGACACTATTTTAAGGCAAATATTTTTATCTAATCAAAAATAATTTTGAATTATATCATTTTATTTCACAAAATTTAAAAATAATTCATACATATATACATACATACATATATATATTATCCTGCATTCTCGATTAATATAAAACAATAAATAAAATTTTTCATAGAGGAATGATAATATTATATGTATAATTTTTTTTACAATAAAATTGATACGTTCTTGGATCCGAATTGTTGTACTAATTATGAACTATTCGATTTTCTGTGCCATGTCGAATTATAGCCAATCTAATCACCGTCTTTTTTAACTTGGATTCTATACAATATAACTAAAAATAAGAGATAAAAGAATCAACAAAACTCACTCATAATATATATTCCGTTACTTAAATCATAAATATTTTCCAACGGATAGGAAGATGTGAGGGTATAAGAAAAATGTATGGATGCATGTTATAGAAAAATTGAGAGTTTGGTGCGTTCGATGGAGGGGTAGTTCAAAGGTGCACCCACCTGATAGGTATATTAGAGATATGTTCACTTGAAGGGCGGTTTGGAGATGAAGGACTTGGTTCTTATTGGGGGAGAGATTTTGGAGAGAATGATACTTCCGCGCAGGGTGACTAACTAGTGAATATACCCTCAAGGAAGTAGCTGACTGGAGAAAAAATTGGATCTTGTGTGCTGGCAAAGAGAGGGATATCCACTGATCTCTTCTACACCATAAAATGCATTTTTCATTTTGTGAAAATGAATACAAATAAATAGGGGCAAGAAAGCACCATAGAAAAATACATTTTTCTAGGCCATGAAATGGCCTTGTGTGATATACGCTAATTAAATTAATTTATAGAGTAAAAAATACACTAGAAAATGAGGAGTTGTTCATTAGTTCTATGTTCCATTAGACAATACTACAATTTATTTATTTTCTTTAAAAGAATAAATTCAAAATTTAGGTAATGAATAACTAAGTTTAAAAATAAAGGCCTTTATTCGTAAAATTTGGAAAAAAATATCAATTGGTTTATAGGTTGTGTAATAGTTGATTATTTATGAACTAATCGTATCTACTGTTTTTTTTTTGTATCGATATCATCAATACACTTTATCTGATGATAAATAAAAATTAATTTGACATGAGATAATGATATGAAATAATCTATTAATCCATTTATAAGTAATCAAATTTTATGATAGTAGCTATTTAATTATAATATTAGGCTAACATGGTCATAAGAAATGCTTGAAGAAACAAATCAAGATTATCTTTAAGAGGATAAAAAATAAAAAAAAGGCTAAAATTTTAGTTTTTTTTTTTAAATTATTCTTATTTTTTTACAAAATATCCTTAAATTTTATTTTAGTATCATCTTTTTAATAAAAAAGAATAAATTAATTAATTTTGAACCATTTGTTAAACATGCAATGTTAAATTTTTTTAGAAGCATACGAAAATTGAATATAAAATTTAATTTTTAAATTTTTTTACAATGATGCTTTAGATAATATAATTCATGTTAGATAAAGTTTATTTAAAAGATAAAATTAAATTCAATAAAATTAAATTATTGAATGTCTCTAAACTTATCACATTATGACAGAGAATATGAAATTGTCATCGACTACGCTACGCTCGCCGTGTTTTGACTTTTTATGGGATCTCGTCTATCGAGCGCGTTTGCCCATTATCTTCCTCATCGTATCGTCCAAAATTAGCGCCGTCCATGTTAGAAGCCGGCGATCTGTTTTGGAATCTAGCGAAAAAGTAATAAATAGAACTCCTCGTCAGATCTTTCATTTTTGTTATTCGATGTGGGACTTTTCCTTTTGTAGCTCACCATTGCAACATTAGTAAAAAGACCCTTTGCTCCCTATCGACTTTGCTAAATAGCATTGGTGACTTTTTTCATTTTTTTTATTTTATTATTATTTTTATAATTCTGTCTAGTTAATAGCTATAACAAATTATCATGGAAAAATATTGCTTTTAAATAACTCAATTAGTTAAGAATAGCTTTGTAATTGCTGACCCACTTTACTTAAACAAGTCATGTAAGTTCTATTTGATACTCATAAGTAATAAAAAAAATTAGCATTAATGTAATACACACATACATAATTATTGATAATAATTTTTATCAATCTGAGCGGGTCCGCCCGTGACATGAAGAGGGCTGCGGCCTTGAGCTATGGTTCTTGTCGTTTGGCTAAAAAAAATAGACGATCTATTATAGTATAATAACAGAAAAGCTCAATTATTATTAAAATTTAGTTAATTTTATCATTTAAAATTCTCTTGTCAAATTAATATACCACAACTTTTACTTAATGTTGAAATATAATAGAATGTCATATAAAAAATGTTTTATATTTATGTTGGACCAATTTAATATCTAATTATGTTTTATTTAGTAGAATCGATTTAGTTTTGCATGTATAGAATATATTTAACTAAAATTATTAATTAGAATAAAATTTACTACTAAAATTGTAGAAATATTTTCAACAAATTTCAAACATTGGAATTAATATACAACAACTCCTAATTGGTGTCCAAAACCAAAAGATCATAATTTTGTATGAATAATTACCATTAATACGTTATTATAACGATAAAGTTTTTACATTTAATTTGACCAATTTAATATTAGATTATACCTAATTTAATAACAAGAACTATCTCTATAAAGTATTAAATAACTGTGTAAGTGCATCAACTATCTTTCCAATAAGAAATAGAAATAAGAAAGAATGACTAAAGTTTCATCAAGAAGTTTGCTAATTTTGAAAAAATAAAAAATAAAAAATTTTACTTTTTATATAATAAAAAATATGATAAGGATTATTTTTCTCTGTTATATAATAAAATAAATAACAAGGATATCAGCATTAAATATATAAAGTTGATTTAATTTTACAAGTATATGATAAAATTGACCAACATTAGAGACGGCAATAGAATTGACTACTAATGTTAAAATATTTTTTGACAAATTTTCAAAAAATCCAATACTCATTTCTTTTCAAAATGGGCATCATGCGGCTTAAACCAAAAGGCAAGGGGCATTATCGACATTTAAAGGCACGGAGTCTAGTGGGCACCCACCGTTTGGCATTTTGTTCGTTTATTTGTAACTGGCGCACATGCTTTATTCGCCGAACTTCCATTAATTTATAGAGACGCTTTGCTATATAAGCTTCAACCGACGGCAACGGAGATATTCATTCGATCATTGTGATGATCATCGAGACAGAAAAAGGGCTGAAAGAAGAAGTACAGCACAGACCGAGACAACAGGAATGGCAATGATGGTGGAAGAATCCAAGGCCTCTCAAATGAGAGAGTTTCGACTGTCGAGAGGTCGGGATCTGAAGCCAGGTAGGAGCAATCTCTCGGAATCCATCGCTCTAGTCAATGGCGGTGGCGGCGTTGTTGCTCACAGCACAGGTGACGATGGAAACGTCAGGCTGAAGATTGTGGTGAGGAAGCAGGATCTGAAGCAGATCCTCGAGGCCATGAAAAATTCAGTTTCGTCACCGATGCCATCGCTGTCGCTAGAGCAGCGGCTGTTTCTTATGCGGCGGCGGCTATCCGCCGGGAAATTTAATCATGGAAAGGTTAACCGGCGGATTTCGTGGAGGCCGGCTCTGCAGAGCATCCCCGAGGAGCGTTAGTTTTGCCCGTGAGTGTGGCTTGAATTTGACACGAAAAGTTATTGATTATATAAAAAAACAGATATATGAGATATATTTTTTAAAGCCTATTATTTGTCTTGAATAAACATTTTATTTAAAAAGATTATAATTTCAGCCAAATTAATCATTTTTACTTGTAAGTGTGTTTGATCTAAAACAATAAACTGGCTTAGTTTTTATCATATTTGTTTATAATACTTTTATATTTTAATTAGATCTTTTTAAATTTTAAGTCAACTGAACAAATAACTTAATTTTAAATATATGTAAACTAGATATAGCAAAATCTTGATGTTAATTAACTTAATAGACATTTGTGAATTAACATGTTTAAAGTCAAAATAAAAGGTGATACGTTTTGAAATTTTGAATTGTCCTACAAAGTAGGAAGCTGATTGGTTTACTTTGATATCAGAATATAAATAGGTAAAATCTTTATAACTATGAATCAGAATTCTATGCACCACAATAAAATAAATTATATGTATAAGATATACGGGATTTATTCTTTAATATATCGTTCGATACTCAAATTAGTGATATTTCCAATGGATATAGAAAGATGCATAGGAAGAAAAATGTAGAGCATAAGAAAAGGTGGGGATGAGCATATGTTTGAAGGGTTATACTCTTTTTATATACTCATCTAATTTAGTCGCTGTTTTTTCTCTCTTCCATTGGGAGAAATGTTTTATTTATAGAAATACCGTTTGGTTAAACAGTACTTGAAATCAATACGTGTGAAGATCTGTGCAGAGGCAGAGAGGAGGGAGACGATGAGCAGAAGAAACGAAGTGAGAGAGAACCGGACGCCAACCTTTATTCCATTGCAATTAATTAAGAATTACAAAGCCCTCTTGCCTTTTTATATTACAAGGAGGGAAAAAAATATAAACGTTGACAAGAAAAAGGAAAGAAAATAACAGGAAAGAAAATATCGAGAAAATATAGAAAATGGCATAAATATATACAGTATGATATATTTCCTATTTTGCTATATTTTCTACAGTTCCTAATACCCCCTACAAGGTGGAGCATATATATTGATTATGCCCAACTTGGATAAGTGAATCTTCAAACGGGGTGCTGGTAAAGTTTTGGTAACATGTTTGCAAGTTGGCTATTCCATTGCAATTAATTAAGAATTACAAAGCCCTCTTGCCTT
Source organism: Nepenthes gracilis (assembly GCA_033239525.1). Classification (NCBI taxonomy): domain Eukaryota; kingdom Viridiplantae; phylum Streptophyta; class Magnoliopsida; order Caryophyllales; family Nepenthaceae; genus Nepenthes; species Nepenthes gracilis. The sequence continues at coordinate 3,882,976 of BSYO01000004.1, forward strand.
TTTATATTACAAGGAGGGAAAAAAATATAAACGTTGACAAGAAAAAGGAAAGAAAATAACGGGAAAGAAAATATCGGGAAAATATAGAAAATGGCATAAATATATACAGTACGATATATTTTCTATTTTGCTATATTTTCTACAGTTCCTAATACCCCTACAAAGGTGGAGCATATATATTGATTATGCCCAACTTGGATAAGTGAATCTTCAAATGGGGTGTTGGTAAAATCTTGGTGAACATGTCTGCAAGGTGGTTATGAGTGATCATATAGTGAGTGCGAATACTTCCGCCTTGAATTTTGTCACGAACTAAATGACAATCCAGTTCGATATGCTTGGTCCGTTCATAGAAAACAGGAGTGGCGGATATGTGAAGAGTAGCTTGATTGTCGCAGTAGAGGTCGGCAGCGTGAAAGTATGGGATTCACAGATCAAGGAGAATGTAACGGAGCCAAGATAGTTCACAGCAAATAGTAGCCATTGATCGATACTCTACTTCTGCGGAAGAACGAGAGACCACTGCTTGTTTCTTGCACTTCCAGGAAATAAGAGAGTTCCCAATGAAAATGCAGTAGCCGGTGATGGATCTTCTAGTGTCTGGACAGGAAGCCTAATCTGCATCACAAAAAGCTCGAAGTTGAATGTTAGAGGTGAAAGAGAATAATATGCTTTGTCCCGGATTCTGTTTAAGATATCGTAGTACTTGATAAGCTACATTTATATGACTAGAGGTCGGTCAAGTCATGAATTGACTCAAAATGTGGACACATAACATATGTCGGGTCTTGTGACTGTTAGATAGAGGAGCCTACCAATCAGTATTCGGTAGATGCTAGGATATTACAAAACAGTTCCAGTTTCTTTACTCAATTTTACATTTTGGTCCATTGAGAGTTTAAGGAGTTTGGAACCAAGGAAACAGAAATCTGCTAATATATCTAGTCCATATTTTCTCTGACATATATGGATGCCTGTCGATGACCGTGCAACCTCTATCCCAAGGAAATATCGTAAAATATCGAGATCTTTAATTTTAAAGGCACGATTAAGAAATGATTTAACAGAATGAATGGGATCCAAAGAACTACTAGCTACAATGATGTCATCAACATATATAAGTAACACTGTAAAGGATTGATCATCTTCTTTGGTAAATAGGCTATAATCAGCTTTGGATTGGGTAAAGCCAAAAGTAATGAGGGATGTAGATAACTTGGAGTACCACTGCCTAGAGGCTTGTTTAAGGCCAGATATCTTTTTAACAAGGTCTCAAACTTGATTGGGTTTTCCTTTAGTGTATCTGGGGGGTTTCTACATATAGATCTCTTCATTTAAAACTCCATGTAGAAAGGCATTGTTAATATCAAAGTGGTACAGGTGCCACCCTTTGATGGCCGCTATTGCTAAGAGACATCGTATGGTAGTTAGTTTGGCAATAGGAGAAAAGGTTTCATGATAGTCTATCCCTTCTTGTTGTGTATATCCCTTTGCAACTAATCTATATTTGTGTCTCTCAATACTTTCATCACTATTAAACTTTAATTTAAAGATATATCGGTAGCCAATAGTTTTCTTACCGAAGGTAAGTTTGTTCACGAACCCGAACCAAGCAGGTCAATTTAAATAATTAATTATAATTTCTAAAATCTAAAATCCCAATAAATTTTAAAACCAATAATAAAGTCCCCAAAATTCAAATGTGACAAATCGAAATATACACTCAACAAATTTAAAATCATCACGGGACCTCATCGAACAATAATCCGAAATAAAATAAATACGACTGCTCTTTCTGACAATCATCGTAAGGGAGGTAATAATCCGACCCAAAATCAAAATCAAACATAAACAAATATTCAACTATTCCCAAAGATATAACAATAAGCCCATATCCTACCAATTCCATAATCCAAATACATCAATTAACAATATGAACCATAACAAAATCAACTCACCAAATGGACGAATATCCTGACCGATCATGTCTCACTCTGTATTGCATCCGAACCTTTTACTCTGAAGGACAAAATGAAAAATGGCCTAATGCCCAGTGAGATCGTATTTAGTCAAAAGAAGTCAATAAATCGGATGGAATGTCAAATGGGTGAAAATCCAATCAAATTCCAAGATAAATCCAAATCGCGATAAAAACGAATCCAACCGAAATCCAAGATCCAAATTTGAAAATTCAATGGTCTCGTCACCAAAATCAAATATCCAAATCCAAACAAATGTCCAAATTTTCAAAATAGTCCTCGAATGGGACGTATATATATATATAAATATATATATAATCAAAACCGAGGTGATCCGAACCAATTCCAAAATCGATGTCGATCCGAGTCCAAATCCGAGTCCGAGTCCAAATCCGAGTCCAGTCGATGCCCGATCACCATGATCGGGGGCGAAATCCGATAAGCCGGATGATCGATAAGCGTCTTGCAGATATCACAAAGAAGACTGCGACGGATGTTCCAGTTCGGATCAAACATATATTCAAAATCGTTTATGAGACATACTGAGCCCAATTACGAGGCAAAATCGGCGAAACTCAAATCCAAGTCCAAAATTCCATATCCAAATCAAAATCCAATACCAATTAATGCAAAAATACAAATTATGCAAAAGTTGGGTTCTCATTATTTAAAGACTAACTTGAGGAAGGGTTACACATAATCCCAGAACCTTAGCCAAAATCCATGACATGTACCCATAGATAAGGTTGCTCACTATGTTTGCCACCCGCTGGCTTTGGTGCATTCTCAAATTTGTCGGATATATTAGGACGTCCGAATATATTCTAAAGGTCAAATCAAATTGTCCCAAATGGGAAGGGTCACTACTCAAAGCCTTTCTGCCGCGAAAGGGATTTCCAAATAATGAGATAATCTCTGTTTGAAATTTACGTTTAATCAAATAATCCAAATCCAAATGTAATGACTATTAACCCGTACACGTGCATGATGACCTAATTGGCCCGTCTGAAATTTAGTATGCGTTTTTATATAAATACATTAATATAAAAATATACGGTGTCCAATAAATTCTTCGACTTTCAGAAAATTCTTAAATTCTCCAAAATCATAAAACCCAATCCAATAATTCCAAAACATTCAATTAACTACACATGCATATCCCTAATAAATAAATCGAGCGAATAAAATATATGCGTGTTAGTAAAAATCCAAACAAATGTCCAAAATATACAGAAATTAAATCGACCAAAGAGGGGTTTACTGATATCTTTGCGCTGGCCTCATACTGCAGATCTGAAGAAAGGATGTCCCGAAGTGCTCCAATCGAGCCTTTCTCTCTCCACCGCCCGCGGCCATTCTCTCTCCTCCCTTTCTCTTCGCGCTCGGCCCTCTGCTGGCCGCCGTCGCCGCTGCTGCCGCCCCGAACGGCCGTCGTCCGGCCACCACCGGCCTCACCCAGCCGGCACCGGCGCCCCCCAATCAGCACCGGCGCCGTTACACGGCCGCCGCTGCTCTTCGCGCAACCCCGACGTCGCTCGGTTCTCTCTTGCGCAACCCACGATTCGCTACCGCCGTTTCTCCCACAGCCACCGACGCTCCACCCACGGCCGCCAGCAACTGCCGTCGACCACCGATCGCCGCTGCAAATGCCGTCAACAACCACCGACGGCTTCGACGGCTTCACACCGAACACCGCCACCGACGCACCACAAGCCGCCGCCAACGATGGCTCACACCGGTCGACCGTCCGCGCGCCACCATGGCCGCCGGTCACCAGCGCCGCCGCCGATCTTCCTCTCTTCTTCCTTCTTCTTCCCTGCCGCCTGAAACCCTAAACCCATTTTCTCCCCCAATTTCTCTCTCCCCGATTTCCTTCTCCTCTTCTTTTTTTTTTCTTTCTTCTTTTTTTTTTTCTTTTCTCTCCATTTCTCCTGAGCCTAAATACCCTAAAATATTATTATTATTATTATTATTATTATTATTATTATTATCTCAAAATCCCAAATTCCAAATCTCCATCCTTATCCATATCCAAACATAATCCCTTCCCTTTTTCCAATTATAAATATATATAATAATAATAATAATAATAATAATATTATTATATATATATATATTCCATTTTAATTTTTTTTTTAATCCAAAATCCAAAAAACGATATTTGGGCAACACCTACGCACCCCCAGCACTCCCAACCGATCCAAATATTCTCCAAAGATTTTTTAATATTTAATAAATTTTATCACGTCCAATTTGCCCAAAATTATAATTAATATTAAATTAATCCGAACAAAGATCCGGGATATTACAAAGTTAGTAATGATCCATGTCTTATTTTGTTCCAACGAGCTCAATTCATTTTCAATGGCTTCACGCCATTTTTCATCACGAATGGCTTGTGCATATGTTTGTGGTTCACTGTGAGATGTTATGGTAGTTGAAAAATATCCAAAGGTGGTAGATAATTTTTGGTATGATATATGATTTGCAATGAGATACAGTTTACCTGGAAGTGTTTGGACGTTTGATCTAGTAGGCGAAGTCTGAGATACTTGGTGACAATGAAATTACTTCAGGTATTCGGGCGCTTTACGGACTCTAGTGGTTCTTCGAACGGGTATCGGACTAATTGTAGTAGATTGGGCATCATTTGATACATTTGGTTCGGAATGATCGTTGATCAGTTGTTCCTGGTCCTGATTGTGGATAGGAACAGTGGAAATTTTTTCATTATCTTCGTTCATAGGTTCAACTACTGGATTCAAAAGAGAATCTTGTAAGTTGGATGGCACCGGTTGTGCTTGCCATAATTGTTCATTATTGGTAGTTGATAGTTCTAATGAGGATGCATCGAGTTGAATGTTGGAGCTTTGGTCAATGCTGTCGTTCCGAAAAGGAAATACATTTTCATGAAAAATCACATATCTTGAATAAAATGTGGCATAGTTATTTAAATCGATTAATTTGCTTCCTTTGACACCAAACGGATAGCCTAGGAAAACACATTTTCTACTTTTACGATCAAACTTGGTACGGCCTTGGGAGATGGTGGAAGCAAAGTACAAGCAACCAAATACGCGGAGGTTGTTATAGTTGGGTTTGACTCCAAATAGAATTTCATATGGAGTCTTATTTTCAAGTAATGGAGCGAGAATTCTGTTGATGATGTGTGCAGTGGTAAGTATACAATCATTCCAGAATTTTAAAGGAAGTCCCGATTGAAATCTAATAGTTCTAGCGACATTCAATAAATGTTGGTGTTTGCATTCAACGACACCGTTTTGCTGTGGTGTTTCCACATAATTACGTTGGTGAATAACACATCTTTTACTGTAAAAGCCTCCCAGTCTGAATTCAGTTCCATTATCGCTACGAATCACTTTGATTTTGACATTAAATTGTGCGGCAACCAGATAGTAGAAGGCTTCCAAACACAATTTTGTATCCGATTTTTGTTTCAAAAGGTAAATCCAGGTACTTCTGGAGAAATTATCAACGATAGTCAAGAAGTATTTATATCCGTCATAAAATACCTCGGAACATGGTCCTCATAAGTCACAATGGACCACGTCGAATAAGGTGTGCGACTTATGGGTGCTGGGAGAAATAGGAAGGTGACGTTGCTTAGCCATGTGGCAAATAGAATAGAGATTATTATTAATAGAATACACTGCTCCTTTTACAAGAGGATCGCTTATTAATTTCATCCTAGAATATGAAATATGACCTAATCGAGAATGCCATAGATCAGAAAACAATGAAGCAAAATTAACGGATGGCTCCTTGCAGAATTTACAGAGAAGGCTTTGTAAAGAATTGTGATCAACTTTCTTATTCATCAAATAATATAAATTATTTTTTTACTCACCTATCCCAATTGTTGTCCAAGTAGTAAGGTCCTCAATCAAACAAATGTTAGAAAAGAAAAACATGCAGCAATTAAGTGTATCAGTTAGCCGTTTTACGAAAATTCAATTAAAGGTGAAGGCAGGAACACAAAGAACAATTTGCAACATTAGCTTATCGGTAAGTCTAATGTTTCCAATATGAGAAACAGATACTTTACTTCCATCCGGAAGTTTGACAGAGTATGAAATCTGGACCTTGTGATGAACATATAATGAGGGATCACATATTATATGATCTGTAGCCCAAGTATCTAGAATCCATACATGTTGATCATTATCATGATTTTTATGGAAAGGAGAAACAGTGGAGATATTACCAGTCATGTTGGCAGCCTTCGACTGCTCGATTATTGAGTTAAATATAGGCTGTATCGTCTTGGCAGCAGCATTCTTTAATTGAATTAATTCCATGAGTTGTTTAAATTGGACTTTAGTCAGCGCAACACTATTATTAGTGTTTCCTTCTTGATCGGTGTGGTTTTTGAAGCTTGACAAATTGGCAGAGGAAATTATATTCCCGGTTTTACCGTGTGACTTGTGGTTAGGGGAAAGTCATCCAACAGGTAACATTTTTCAACCACATGCCTGGTTTTGTTACAGTAAGAGCATACAGGCGTATCAGCATTGCCGTTTTTGAAGCACTGCTGTACATAGTGCCCAACAATTTTACAATAAACACAGAACGGTCTGTCTTTCTTAACATGGTGGTTCGTTTTTGCATTGCTCTTGAAAGAGCTAGGGTTTCTTTTGGCCGTGAACACCACGGTGTTCAAGTTCTGGGCGACAGACAGCATTTGATGCTGCTGTTCTTGTTGCTAAATGACCGAAAATACTCTCTTAATAGAGGAAAGAGGGTTCATCGTCATGATTTAGTCCCGGGCATTAGAGTAAGAATCGTTTAATCCCATCAAAAATTGTATAACGCAATCTCGTTGGTATTTGTCAGCAAAGATTTTCATCTTGCCGCAATCACAATTTGGGAGGGGATCGTAAATCAAGAGTTCATCCCACAAAGTTTTGAGCTTACCGTAATACACGCTCACGGGATCTTGTTCTTACAGTAGGCTAGCCAACGATTTCTTCAATTGAAAAATTCGTAGCCCGTTCTGTTGGATAAAACGGTCGTGTAGCTCATTCCAGATCTCGAATGCATCATCGACGAAGACAACAATTGATTTAATCGATGGGCTAACCGAGTTTTGGATCTATGAGACAACCATATTGTTACAACCCCCCCCAAATTTCAAAAAGGGGATCGTTTGAGTCACTCGGTTTGTGAATAGTGCCATCGATGAACTGAAACTTATTTTTGGCTCTCAAGGCTCGACGCATGTCTCTGGACCACGTCGCATAGTTGTCAGCGGTGAGTAAATTGGTGACAAGGGTAATGGCAGGTTTGTCATCGACTTCCAGCCGGTAGGGATTTGTGAGATCTGTGAGGGTTTGTAAACGCATGTGTTCGTGTGAAGGGACGATGGATGGGTTGGCCGTATTTGATGTGGTTTCGAGTGAAGTTGGTGGAGTTCCCATGCTCTGATACCATGTGAAGATCTGCACAGAGGCAGAGAGGAAGGAGACGATGAGCAGAAGAAACGAAGTGAGAGGGAACCGAACGCCAACCTTTATTCCATTGCAATTAATTAAGAATTACAAAGCCCTCTTGCCTTTTTATATTACAATGAGGGAAAAAATATAAACGTTGATAAGAAAAAGGAAAGAAAATAACGGGAAAGAAAATATCAAAAAAATACAGAAAATGGCATAAATATATACAGTATGATATATTTCCTATTTTGCTATATTTTCTACAGTTCCTAATAATACGTGTTTATACTGCTCCTATAAATTAGTCGTGAGAGGTATTGTTAGTAATGTGCAATGCTCGTCTTTATTAAATGATGGGCCCACCTAATTTTTAGGTAAATTATCATTTTAGCTGCTCATTATAATTCTTAAATGTCTGGATATTCAAACTTTACCCATTTAGTTGAGGCATTTAAACGTTATTTCTTGATGGGTTTTGTTGTAATCTTTGTTAGGCCATTTGGCATTTAATTTTTTTTATCATTCTGAGTATTAGGTAGGCTCATTTTTTACCGTACCAATTAAAATACGTTTAAAATAAACTAGCACTTGTAATATATTAAACAACAATTTCACAGAGACAAACTATGACTATTATTACTCATATAACTATGACAGAGATAACCTGATGAATGCTGCCATTATTGTGATGTTTTCCATTTTTAATTTCCTTTTTATTTTTTTAAAAAATATTAGTTTAAAAAATCCAAAATTATCAGTAGGTAATATATATGTGAACAATATATTTTTTTAAAAAAATTATTTTAAAATATCGTTACCATAGCATTATTAACAAATATTTTTTTTATATATAAATTGTATGGGTATTAATTTTTAATTTTTTGTTAAATGTATACATGTTTAATACCTAGTTGATATCAAAATATATTTATTTTAAATTATTTTAAATTTATCTTAAAAACAATTCATAAATTTGAATTAATTTTATAATGTATAAAATAATCTGTGATAATAAATAACCCCACTACAGAATAGTTTGACAAATATTGCCCTTTGTAAATGTAAATGTTGCCTTTTCTAGGGCTTTAATTTACTTAAAAATAGTAAGCCCTCCCATCTCCTTCGCGCCCTCCCGCAGGGCAAACATTCTACCTCTTCGTTTGCCTCGTCTCAGTTATCAGTCCAGCACGGAATCAAGTATTCCGACTGTTTGCTTTCTACTGTAGTGGGCTGAAACAACCCCTTTAAGAGAGGGGTTCAGACCCCGAATCCTCCTCCCATCGTTCCATGCAGCCGTTGGTTTTATCTGAAAGTTTCTAGTAAGTATACTATAACCATTTTTGTTATTTTCCTCCGATTATCAAGATTCAGTAGCCTTCTTTTCTTTATGGGCGGTATCTGGTAGTCACACTTGGAAATTGGGGTATCCGAGAAAATCTATTTTGGCACTCAATTCCTCGCTTGTCCTCTTCTATTCCGATTATTTTTTTCTTCGTCTTTCCTTTCCCTTTGCTCAAGTTCGACTTGGAAAATGTAAGGAAACCCAGAAAAAGGAGGGAATATTATGCAGAATTGCTAATTTTTGTACAAGTTTTCATTGGGTACTCTCTGTTCAGACTTTGTCCCAGTTTATTTTCGTCGGTTGCACGGAGGTTTGTGGCTTATCTAACATTCTGCACTGTGATTTGGTCTCTCTGTATGGATGGTCTCTGTGAATTCTTCGGGCTGTGCCTCACTGCGGATTGGTGTTATTGTTTTTAATGAAATTTGCCCCATCTTTGGGGGGATCTATTTGTCGATTTGGTCCATGCTATTGAACTGGAATTTGATCTGTGCGAAAGACTGCGGGGTTCTGTTGCAGTCACCTGCCTGGGGATGTGTTTTAACCTACTCACGGAATTCAATGCTTCACCCTAATCGAGAGCTATTTGATTGATTTTTTAAAAAATAAATAAATAAGAAGACTTTGCATAGGACATCTCTTGTTTGGCACATTTGTTTGTCTAGGTCATTAACTCCATTGTGGTCTAAAGATAACAAATGTTGCAGTTAAATTTTTTTGTTTTATTTGAGTAGGAGAGGGAGAATATTTCTATCATTAATGTCCATGTGATTAATGTTTTTCTTTATTCTTCTCTTGTCTTGGACAGATCATCTCTCCTATATCCAGTCTTTGAATGTAGTAGTGATTTTTATTGAAGGACTTTGTGAAGGTAGTATGATTGTGTTGAATCATGCAAATAGTAGTCTTAATTACTGCAACGATTAGGTGCCAGTGAACTCACTACTTCTGTAATGTGCTTGACAGATGCTAATTTTTGGGCAAGGAGCATTCTTTATGTCATGAATTACTCCTGTATTTTTGTGTTATTCAGTATAAATTAGATTCTTCATTCATTCATATCTAACTTCTTTGTAACATTCAGTATTGTTTTCATGTTTTCAATTAGAACCTAATAATAGCATTTCTGGTTGATTGCTTTTCCAGTCAGTTATATTCGTAAGTAGTGGATTATGGCATCAAATCATAGATTACAATGAAGGAGGTGGAATCATTATGGGAAGAAGTCAGAGAGCTGAGCCTGGGAAACTCTACCCAGGTGGAAAGATTAGAGTTGCCTCCTTCTCCAGTCCAATTCCTTAGGGATTTTGTCTCTCCTAACAAGCCTTGCATCATTTCGAATGCTCTGCTTCACTGGCCTGCCTTTGCTTTGTGGTCTTGTAATGATTATCTCGGCCGAGCTCTTGCCTCCACTGAGGTCTCTGTGCATCTAACTCCAAATGGGCGTGCTGACTCCCTTGCTCCCCATCCCACCGAGCTTTCCTCTTTTTGTTTTGCATCTGCTCATGTACAGCAAATGCCCTTCACTGATGTGCTGCATCTCATTTCCAATCCCGAAAGGAACAAAGATCTTGTGGCATATGCACAGCAGCAGAATGATTGCTTCCACGCAGAGTATGCAGCATTGGCTTCAGATTGTGAAGCGCACATTGATTGGGCAACGGAAGCCCTAGGTTGCTTCCCTGAAGCTGTTAACCTTTGGATCGGTAACCATCTATCTGAGACGTCTTTCCACAAAGACCATTATGAAAATCTTTATGCTGTTGTTTCGGGTGAGAAACACTTCCTTCTCTTGCCTCCTACTGATGTTCATCGCTTGTACATCCGTGAATATCCTGCTGCCAAATACTCCTATTTTCAGGTCCATTTCCTTAATTCATTGATTGATCAAATTTGCTGCCTTTCTCTTTCAAATTTCGGCTTCAGGGGTGGTTGGTTTTAGTTTTGCAGGATACTGGGGAGTTCGATTTGAAGCTTGAAGATCCAATAAGATATGTACCTTGGTGCAGTGTGAATCCTTTCCCTTCTCTGAGGACTGAAGGAAAGGAAATGAATGATTTTCCATTGTATTTCAACGGACCAATGCCATTTGAATGTACAGTTAAGACTGGGGAGATTCTGTACCTGTAAGTTACTCCTTATTCATTCTTTGTATATATTCTTCTTAACTTGCGTTCCCTCCTTTGTGAATGTATTCACATATTACAACTGGAGCCTATTCTCTTGTCCTTGAGAACTCAAACCTTTAAAAAATAGCATGAAGTATGAATTATAATACACGGTGGAATTCTGGGTCAAACTGTCACAGATTATATATATTTGTGTTGAATGATCAACTATTTTCAGTTTATGATATGAAAAATGTGATAATTTGTCACAGTTATGACTGGGGAGAGTATATATATTTGTATGGAATTCTTCTTTAGAAATCATTAGTCGCCTTATTCATTCACTTCTTATGCAAGAATTTTGTCTTCTGTGATCGTTTTGCTGGGTATATATGGTAAACAAACTTAGTATAATATGAAGAGCAAAAATTGGACCTCTGGCAAGAAATTCTTTGTTGCAATGTTTGTATTGCAGAAGAGGACAGATTGAAGATCTGCAAGGGATTGGTCAGCATGAGAAAATTTTGACAGTTGATCTTCACAATAATAATTGGTGGAGGTATTGTTCTTCTGTTTTCTGATAGGTAAGATGGAACAGAGGGGATTTGATTAGGGGTGTTCATGGTTCGGATAACTGAACCGTAAACTATTTTTTGATCCGAACTTGTTACATTGGTTAGCCTGTTTTAAACATCTTAACATTTCCATTCAAATTCCAAATATATAAACAACCAAAATAATATTTTATTGTATAAATTATAACTTTTACTAATAATTTAGAAACAAACTGTGAATAATATAAATTTAATTCAATCAAAAACAATTATATATATTCATGTATTTATAATTATATATTTATATATATTTGCATATTGTTAGTTTGGGTATCTGCTAACTTAAAAGTTGATAATTCGAAACAAACTGAAACCAATAAATTTTTAATATATTGACCTGAAACTGAACTGAACGGTTTAGTTATCCTATTTTTAGGTTTGATTTTATCGGTGTCGGTTTAGTTTATTGGATTGACGGTTTGTTGAATGCCCCCAGATTTATGGAATTAAACTGAAGTCATTGCCTAGGCAAGTGAGGTACCAACTGATGTAGGGAGGGGAAGGTAGGGAAGAGAGACAAGAAATAGAGATTAGAGGAGTAAAGACAAGAAACTAAGGGGGAGAAGGGAAAGGAGGTTACAAACACTTGATTGCAATCAATGTCTCAAAATATTCATCAATGTCCTTAAATAATAGAAGTAGAGCTTCTTATATAAAGAACCCGATACTTAAGAAAATTGAAAATAAAACCACTACCCAATAACTTTTAATTGAAAAATATAATTAAAGAGAAATAAAATCAAATCTTTACTAAATAAAAAATCAAATCAAATCTAATTAATAATCAATATTGTTATGAAAATAAAATCAAATTTAATTTGGAAGGCAAATCAAAACAAATCTTCATCTCGGATGTCCGCATCAATTCTTCCCGGGTGGTTAAAATTCGACCCCGTTGAGTTAAAACTTCTGTAATGAACTTTTCAATTGCAAGCCGAGTAGCGGTACAAGCGGCCGTCAATGTTGATAATCACGTGGGAGTGGAGCTGAAATCGAATTGAGCCACCAATTTCGCTTGAAGGAACAGGATTGGGGCCTGGAGATGTACAATTCTACGGACTTTGATAGAGTTGTAATATACTAGAGTTAACCTGGTGGCATGTCTCACAAGCAATCCAAGTAGTCTTGGGTTCTGTTCGGCCAATCCATTTGATAAGGAGGCGCTGAATTGCTTCATCCCTGGGAGACATAAGTTGCTCATCTAAAATAGTATCAATTTTATCATTATGTGCTGGGAGGGTGGAGAGGTGTGTAAAAATAGGTAGATATGCAATATGTGATGCGTCAGGGGGCACGTCAGAGGGATCAACTAAGGGGTTAAAATCGATAACATTGTCAACATATAAAGTAGTATAAAAAAGAGAAAATATCAATAACATATATTGTTGACCCGATTTGTTGTAAAATCTTAAATGGACTAGCACTACAAATATGCAATGTAGAAACGGGCCCATATAGATGCCGCTTTGATTTGATCCAAACCATAACAGAACCTTCCATATAAAATGGAACATGTATTTTATGCATATCAGTGTGAAATTGACATGAGATATGAATTATTTCCAAATATGTATTGATCTCGATGTGTAAGTCATGAAGATGTGGTGCAAATATTTTGGCTGTCATGGATGTACGGACATGTGAAAACATCGGGATAAGGCCTAATGGTTTTGGAAAGGTTCCGAGAACAATATCAGCAAATACAATAGGCTCGATGATGGCTACACGATCACATGCTTTGAGACTAATGATATGTAATTCTTTTGTCTTTGCCCTTTTTTCATTAAGAATCATTGGTTTTGGGGATAAAGGATGGATGTGATTTTACTTGCCGATGGGAATTTACTTGCCTTTGTGAATAAAAGAATAGGAATTAGAACGACATTTAATTGTGACATCCAAATCGTATAACCAAGGGTGCCCGAGAATAATATGACCCACATCCATTGGTATAACGTCACACTAAATGTGATCTTGTTATTCTAAAAATTGAATTAGTACAAGATAACGTTCTCTAACAGATATAGAAGATTTATCAATTCAAGAGATACTGTATGGATTAGGGTGTGGGACCACTTTTAACCTTAAACGAGAGATAGTGTAAGCGGAGACTGTATTGATACAATTACCGCTATTCACGATAATCTTGTAAGCCTTCTCATTCACCTTGATATAAATGTGAAAGATAGCGTGACGACGTCAATTATCGACCTCTTTAATTGTGTCAAAGGTACAACGCACAATGCCCAGAAAAGATGTATCAAGGAAGGAAGAACGGGAGTCTAGATAGGAGAAAGTAGGCCGAATGCAGCTCACAAATGTGTCAATGTCATCATCATTCAAGTCATCAAACTCCTCTAACTTGGGTTCATAGATTTGTTCTTCGAGAGGTTTCTCATTTATTTGATTTTGTCTGTCAATTAATAAGGCTTTATTTGGACATCCGAAAAAAATGTGTCCAAAACCTTAATACTTGAAGCACTATAACTGAGAATTTTTTCTCAGGGTTTCAACACCCTTTCCCTGGGCCTCCTTTGCAGGGGGATTGGTGGACAAAGGGGGACCTAAAACAAATTTGGAATTTGTGGTGGGAGTGTGCAATGTAGGTTGATGATACGATATCCTGATAACTAATTCAAAGTCCCGGACTAAATTGTACGCATGGCCCAAAGTCGTAACTCCATTGAGGACAAGTTCTCTCCTAAGATCCTAGTGTGATCCTTGCCGGAACCTATTCAATGTCATAGCTTCGTCCTCAATGATGTGGCATCTCATCCGAAAATCATCAAATTGAGCCACATATTTGGTTATAGATCGATTACCCCGTCAAAGGTCATTTCACTGGTCGAGTAAGTTATTACTGTACGAGCAGCGTAAATACTTTTCTTGAAGGTGTCGTTTTATTTCGGCCCAACTTCAAATAGGGGTGGCCTGACGCCTAGTAAGGTGGTCCTCAACACTTTCCCAATATAATTGAGCATTTTTATTCTACTTAAGGCTAGCGAATTGAACTCTTATGTCTTCTGATATGCCATACCATTCAAATAAGCAATCCATATCCCAAACCCATTGAGTGAAAACTCGAGGGTTCAAGTAGCCATCAAAAGTAGGGGCGTCCAGTTTGATATTTTTAAAGAGATGATCGTATGGATTCTACTTTTGATTATAGAATCGGGGTCTGTGATCGTATCTACGAGGGGTTTATCTGTTTTGCCATCGTCAGTGAGCCTTGTCATGGAATGCATCAGAGTTTTCATCATCTGATGAGTGAGGCCCTAGTTCTAAAGTGGCAACCCGATTCGCAAGATTTAAATTTGTTTGATGAGTTGTAGTCAAGTTAGTTTGAATGATAATCATATGATTTTGTAATTGTTGTTGACTGAAATTAATTGGGTTAATCGTTAATTGAGAGTTTCAAATTAGTTAGGATCCATGATTAGGTCAAGGGTATGATGGAAAATAATGCGACCACTTCGTAAGTGTATGTGACACTAACGAGATTGAGATCAATAAACAAATGAGGCAAACCCAGATTCTTTTTTTTTTTTTTTTTTGAGATTTTGTATGGTTCAAATTATGCAGACTAGTAGTACTAGTTTATTAAAATAACAAAACAAGAATTAATTACAATGCAATTGTATTTGCGATGAAGATATTTATGGAATGTAAAGGAAGGAAGAATTTTTTTTTTTTATCAGCAGTGAAATGGCACATGCAAATAAAATTAAATACTATTAAAGATAAACAAAAATATGTTATCCAAAATAAAATGAAACAAATGTACTTGAAAGTGATCTGACCCACTTATATGATACTGCATTGTGATGAGAATCTGCTACCGTCTGAATCTTATTTGTTGAATTTTTTTCTATCTTTTTTTTTTCTTTTTTTTTCTTTCTTTCTTTTTTTTTCCTCTCTCTCTCTTTTTTTTCCTTTTTTTCCTCGGTTACTGTTTCCATTTTTTTTGCTTTTTTTTTTTCTTTTTGTTTTCCATTTTTTGTTTTGTTTTTTTTCCTATGCCTCTATTGTCCTTACCTTCCCCAATCTCAAAGCCCACAAAGGCAGAGAGATAGGAGGCGAGGTAGCTCAGGGCACGACCTCCTTTTCAGGCGGCGGCTGCGATAGCGAAGAATGCGATAGCGGCGGCGATGAAGGTGACGACGAAGACTTGCGCAGATGAATAAGGTGAAGACGAGGACGAAGAAGTGGAAGGCAACGAGGATGGCGACAAAGAATTGGCTTAATCCGATTCGAGCCCTCTCTCTCTACTCCCTTTTGTTTTTTCTTTGTTTTTTTGTTTCTCTCTGTCTGAAGAAAGGTAGCGGTTAGGGTTTGATGGGCTTTGGTTCAGGCGTCTGGTTAGGGTTTGATGTAGTTGATGGTGGTGGATCTTGGGTGTTAGGTCTTGGGTGAATGGTCAATTAGGTTTAGGTGAGTGATCAATTAGGGTTTGGTTGGTTTGGGTGGAGAAGATGAACGCGGGTGGTTTGGATGGTTGTTTTGGGCTCGATTTGGCTTGACGATAACCTGAGAAGTGGTGGTCAGTGACGACGCAGAGGATAGCTTGTGGCGGCGATAGGTTCTACCTTTTGCTACGGTGGTGTCGACTGTAACTGCTTAGTCAGGTGAGGATTGTTGCTTCATGGGATGTTTTGCCTCTTCGATTTCTTTGTTTCTTTGTTTCTTTTTTTTTTCCACAAGTAAAACACTATTTTATTTTTTTTTGTGTTTTGCTTTGTGACAAAGGCAGTGCTAAAAAAACTCACCCTTGTTTTGTTTGATAATATAAAGAGGAGGCAGCGGTGGTGGACATGGGCTTGCTGGCAGATGCACAGTAAGACCTGTGTAGGGTGGCCACCAGGTGGTGGGACAGTGGGCGGCGGGACAGTGGAGGTGGTGGTATGATGGGTTGTTAGTTGCGGGAAGTTATGTGGCTGGTTATTGGTGCGGGAAGGTGTTGTTGGAGGAAAAAATGATAGGACTTTATCTCTGATACTAATTTGATGTAGAGAGGGGAAGGTAGGGAAAAGATATAAGAAAGAGATATTAGAGGGGTAGAGACAAGAAAGAGAAGAAACCAATGGGAAGAAGGAAAAGGAGGTCACAAACACTTAATCGCATTCAATGTCTCAAAATATTCATCAATGTCCTTAAATAATAGAAGTAGGGGTTCTTATATAGAAAACTCGATGCCTAAGAAAATTAAAAATAAATCACCACCAAATAACTCCTAATTGAAAAATAGAATCAAAAAGAAATGAAATCAAACATCTACTAAATAAAAAAATCAAACCTAATTAATAATTAAAACTGTTATAAAAATAAAATCAAATCTAATTTGGAAAGCAAATCAAAGTAAATCTTCATCTCGGATGTTCGCATCACCGGCCCTCTGCTCCACCTTTGTAGTGTTGTTCATCCCAGGTTTCATTTCATTGAAAGTTGGAAGGCTGAAAGTCTCCTTTATAGCAGGTTAATTCTTTAGTTATTTTTGGGCGTCAGGCTCTTGGAGCAGCACACAGAATGCAAGTTGCCCCATCATGCAACTGTGATGCTACTTGCTTGTCAGGCAAGCACTTTACTGACATTAAGTTCTTGCTTCTAGGGAAAAAAGTAACAGTGCAACACAACCCTTTAGCTTACATGAGAGGACTGCACAGCATAGTACACCTTATGAAGGTATACAATTTGAACTTTTCTTTACAGGTTCTACGACATTGAGAGTAAAAATATTAGTGGATTTAGTTAAGCCAGTGTAGAGCTCAAAAAGGGGGAGCCAATGGAGAGAAGAGAACAAGTCATTTTATTATTGACTTTAGTTTTGGACTACAGGTCATAATTTTTGCCACAGAATGAGGAATATCATTCTACGTTAAGGCTTACAAACACTAGTTTCTGCCATAACGCCAGCTGAAGATTGGACGAATTACTTCAGTTTGAACTACAAATATAGCATGCTTTTGAGCTTCAATATCAATAGAGCCAGATAGGGCGATGAGCAAATTTCTGAACTGCCTTTCTGGTCATGAGCTAATTTCAATGGAAAGCTCTAGATATTTTGCAGTTTGACAGTAATTTGTTAGATAAAGTAGTGCAATATCATTTATTCATCCCGTCAACCTCTTAATGTGAAATTCTTGGATTTTCTATGGTGTTCAGTTTTACTTCTGTTTTTATATGAACAATGGAAATTTACAGCTTTTTAGTTGTGGGTAAGCTATTTTTGCCTTTTTCACATTCAGTAAGAGTCAATTGATCATGATATTTTCTGACTCTGGCATGTGGCTTTTAACTAAACAAGTAGTTTGAAAGGCTTCAAAGATCACATTCTGTAAGAGTCACCTATTACATGGCTCCAAAGGTCGTAGCGTGTCTACTATTATTATTGATTCAACCTTCTCCTCATATAAAGTAAGAAGTGCCGCAACTTCTTTTCCAATTTAAAATTTTGACTTTGGAAATCCCATATCAGAATATTTAGCCAGCCAAGGAATGGCATATGCTGTGATCCCACAACAGAATGGACATTGGCTATGAATTCTGTAAAAAAAATGTGATAATTTTTGAAATCATTTCTACCGGATGCAAAGAAGATTCCTAATTAACTTTTTTTTTTTTTTTTTTTTTTGTAAGAGTGACCATGGTTTCAAACATTCTCTATTCATCTTCCTCAATACTGAAAAAAGATAACATAACAATTTGCTAAATGACTAGCAGTTTCTTTTTGATTTTTTTGTTTTTGAAGGGAGGGGGAGCGCTAGCATGATGATGTGTTTTTTTTCTTTTCAATTTTAAGTATCATTGTCCTTAAGTCAGTAGCTTTAAGATGGGCTATCCAATTGCCTCTCTATCCTTGGCCTTGATTATAATTCCCAAAGTCTCTTCTTCCCTATCTTATGTATCAAAATGGTGAAAAATCTCTAGTGTTGTATTGATAAATACTTGGTGCCTAGTGTTTATGATCTATGACCCATTTGTTTCCCTATGCAACAATGCAATCTCTGTCCCCTTGTGCCTGGACATGAAAGAGGTAATATGCAAATGGAAAAGGATAGGCAAATATCAGAAGTCCTATATATAAGATTCTTCACCAGCATATTGTGTGTTTTCCTGTTACTTTCTCTTGATAAGTTCTTCCAGCAGAATATGAATCATCAAAGCACCTAAGATTATTTTTTCTCATCATTGTATCGGCGATTGCGTGCTTGAAAAACTGACTTGTTGAAAACACGTGAGCCATTATGAGATTTTTCTCTCATTGAATTGCTTACTAATGCAAAGCAGACTGGTTGATGCGAATTTTTTGTGGATAACAATTAGTACTATAATTCTTGTGCATGTGTTTGTTTTCTCGGCACTATGCTCTGATACCCTTATTTTATGTTATCTTGCAGGCCGAGTATGTGGTTTCATTATGTCAGGCAAACTCCAGGCCCTAGTGGCTGCACGATTGCCATTAATTATTGTAAGAAGTAATCAAAGAAGATTTTCTTATCACTGGCTTCCATTTAGGTAGAAAAGAGTGATCAAGGAAGCTTTCGGCTAATTTGTCAGTGAAGTTACGGTGAACTTCAAATTTTCTTGCAGGGTATGATATGCAATTCGATGTAAAATATGCTTACTTCAACTTCCTGCAATCCATACGTCTTCCACCCCGTGGTCAAGGAGCATGCCTTACTGATTTATCTTCTGGTGCATCCGTTTGCACTCCTCAGAGAGATGCAATGCATATTGATGAAAATGTGATCGAGGGCAGTTGCAATGCTGAAGAAGAATGAAGTCTTTAAACGAGATCCTCAAGATTCAAAGAAGCTCCCTTTGTGCTGGAAATGGAAGAAGAAAATCACTGCCATAGCTAGGGACCCTGCAGGTTGGCCTCTTTACTTGTATTTGTATGAGGATTTTTGGGTTTGCCATGCCCTAAAACCAAGTTCAGTCTAAATTAATATAGAACATTGTACCTATATACATTTAATAGTAATTAAAATATAGACATTTCTCTAATTTTTCCTACTTGTTCCATCCTCACTTCTCTTGGCTCCCTTTGTTTTGATGGCTCTCTCCTTGTTAGGTTTTGTATCATTTCTTTGTGAGTTATTCATCGGACATGCAATCTAGTAGTTTATTTGATATTGTTGTGCAAAATTGCTCGAATGAAAGACTTTAATGATGCAGGATATCAGCATCAGATGGGCACATGTGTGAGTAAGAACAAAAGAATGTTTGATGCATGCATAAAAGGCATATTTGCGTAAAAAACAATTATGTTCTCGCCTGAATGATGATTGTGTATAGCTTGTATGGAGGAGTCACATATGATGCACACATGATGGCCCTATGTGCTTTAAGGCAAGTATAAAATGTCTTGTTACGTTTTTTTAGATAATCCTAAAAGCCATTAGGAAGGAGAAAAGAGAAGAACATTATGACACCGTTCCTAACCCGAGTCGAGTTTTATCATTCACCAAATTGGAATATATTATTCTAATCTCAATTATAGAATGTATTATATATTGGTTGTGATGGGTCAAACACGAATCTAGGCCAAAACCAGTGAGGCTCAACTGATAGCAGATAGGTCCAACCAGCAGGCAGGCTTAGCCAGGCGATGACAACCTAGGAGATTTGGGGCAAGGCCCACTAAGCACTCCTGATGCACGCCCAATAAACTTCGCCTGTGTTTCCACTGAGGCAGCTGCAGACTAGCAGCGCAGGAGGTGCTGGCTTAGGGAATGTCAGCTAATGGGAGATGAGATTAACGCTGGCAAGCCACAACGCACACCGTCCCAGCAGCCGCTCGACCAATCCAAGCAAAGCCAAACAGACTTATGTCGGCTACGCTCTACGACGGTCCCTGCGCTACTACAATGTAACAACTGACACCACTGGCCGCCATCAGGGCTCAGCAGTGGGCGAATCTAGGCAGGCCATCTGTCGGAGATTCTAGCACCTAAAAGCCTCATCCACGGGGCTTACAAATATCTTCTCTCTCAGCAAAGAAGGGGAGCCCGATCCAATTTCAGATAACCTAATCGGTGACTTGAGATCTGAAATCAATCCTAGCACACTGCACTAAAGCAAACGAGGAGAAAGAACAAACTCTCTTCCCTCAAACCACCGCCTCAATCCGGTGACAATAGTAAGCTACTTTTAGCAGTGCAAAAGGGGAGCACAAGCCTCCTCCAAACTCCACACGCACTCCCTGCATACTAGCATATGTGCATTCCCATTACGTTTACTTTCACGCTTATATTTTTTCATTCATTGGGAAAGATTTCTGATTTAAGTATCGAAATATTTATGGTAGGAGAATATCTCACTATCCTCTAACTTCTTGTTCGTAATTTGTGGTGCGCATGACTCAGATTGAGAGACGTGAAAATCGAACCCGCTTGTGATCCACCTGAGACGAGGAATCCAAAAGTTTTCTAATCCGTATGAGAACCCGGACCCAAGGATGCATTAGGTTGTTTTCTCATTGTCTAGAT
This sequence comes from Nepenthes gracilis, assembly GCA_033239525.1. Lineage (NCBI taxonomy): Eukaryota > Viridiplantae > Streptophyta > Magnoliopsida > Caryophyllales > Nepenthaceae > Nepenthes > Nepenthes gracilis. The sequence continues at coordinate 3,903,960 of BSYO01000004.1, forward strand.
CTCTATTTTTATGAAAATAATATTAACTTTGGTGTCATTATTCCTACTTTTGTAGTTATAAGTTTGTATTTTTAACCAATATGGGAAGCAGTATCTATTAATGAACGGTTATACAATGGCAATTCTTATGTAATATCTCAAATATTTCAAATTTATTTTAATTGCTAATAGATAATTTTTAATTTCTAATAAGTTAAAAATATGATTTTTGATCAATGGGTAAAAATCTAAATGAGTGGCTGAATCATTTTAAGGGGTATTTTGTTAATATCTTAAACTAAGTGTCTGAATTGAAATAAATTAAAAATATTCTCGGATATTTCTATGAATTTGGTGCCAAAATTTCTTGGATAAATTTGATAATTATGCGTTAAACTAGAGGGATGAACCAATATATGTTAGTTTCCTAGGTATTACTCTGCTGTGAGTTTCATAAAAAGTCCTGCATTTACCAGTCAGCCCTCTCTTCTCTTCTTTTTGTCTCAATCCATTTGGACTTGAAAGCTTTCACAATTATGGCAAAGTTCATCTGATTTTTCCTATAAATTGAGATATTTGTTTGCCCAGAAATGTATCCAAATATACTCTTGCAAATCAATTGAGTTAGTGGGGTGAATCGAGTCACTTTCTGGTGAAGAAACTTAACTTTAGGAATATTTTTTTGTAAGTAATTTTTGTAACCTTGAAAATCATATGTATGTTCGAACTTTGATTAGTTTGGATCTATCATCATAGTTTTGCTAAAATCTGGAATTTTGGAAACTACTTTGTTTTGGTTCTCAAATCTGAAATCTGTTTCAATTGTGTCTTAATTCATCATTTTTAATCACAATATTATTCGTAACATATAAGACAAATTATGCAAGTTAGATGAGTGAAGATGTTAAATTAGAGTTTAAATCATGATTTAAAATGCTATCGTGTCACGTCGCTTAAGTGCTTTTTTAATGATATTTGAATGTTGACCATCTTAATTGTGTAGCGTTTGAATAATGTTCAGACACTCATATACAGTTAAGCTTAGTTTAAATAGAGTTTGAAAGTTTGATTGAACATTTGTATAAAGTTGTTTCTCTCAATTTGATCTATTCAAATAGTAAATTTATGACTTTGTATTGATTAATTACGGTTTATAGTGCCAATATTGAGTTATGAACTGTAACATTCGAATTGTCGTTTAAACGCCAAGTTGGCAATTTGAATTTTAAGGTTCTGTTTTTAGTATTGAGTTTCGTAAAAACGATCTTGAGATCAGATTATTTGAGAATTTATAATTATGACAAGATCAGTTAATTAAAGTATTGATTCTTATTTTTGGTGTTTCTTATTTTCAACAATCTTGATTCATGTCTTTTATTCATATTTCATTGATCTAATATTGTTGGTATTCTATGGATAGGTTAATGAGAGTATATGAAAATAATAAGGTAATGAACTGCTATGAACTTCAATACACTTTATATTTATCCGATATTAATTCTAAAATTGGTAATTTGAGGTCTATAGATTCTCATAGAAGGATGCTTATTAGTGTTATGACCATCATATTGAGATATCATTAGATAACTGACAAGGGGAATTGGGTTAGGATATTGGAAGGTGGTGGTTGTTAGAGATTCTCTTGGCCACTAAATTATGGAAAAACTCTTCAGGTAACAAGGTGGCTGCATATTGAATCGTCGATATCAAATAATTTCGTATGACTTACCTAACCAATGAGATATAATTACAATGGCTTTTGGTACATAACGAAAAAAAAAAAAGAACCAGTGAGGTATAATTGATATTCTCGTAAATAGTTACTATAAACTCTTTCATGTTGGGATTTGTTACAATATATAGTTATTGATATCCTATATTGATTCATTGGATCAAGTTGTTCTTAGTCATTATGATTTTTTAGAATTATTATTATCATTGCATAGTCCGATTATTGTACAGATCGTACAGATTATTTTTTTTAAGATTCTTGAGATTATTATTAATAACCATAGTTTTTGGCTTCGATTATATATTATTTGTTACATTTTCAATTCACTCTTTGTGGTTTTACTCTTTCTTATTAGATGTAGGATTTTGGAGGCCTATTTTGTAGAGCGGCATGGCTTGCTTGAATTGTAGAGGTCTTACAAAAGGATTCAACAAGCATGTATGAGCCTGTATATTTACTGTTTCTAAATATTAATACTTAGCTATATTTATGAATTTTTCCAGTAAGGCCTAGATTTGTTTTCTGAGGATATTTCCTCGTCATCTTCAAAAATACATTATAGTTTGTTGATATATTTATAATTATTTGAAGTTTTATTTGCATCATGACTAGAACAGTTGGTAGTGGTTTTGGTGAGGCCGTGACACTTCATAAATAAATTGTTTTACACTTCTTACTTAATATAATTTGTTACATAATCGTGAGTAGAAAGTTAGCTTCTGTCTAAGTAAATGTCCTTAGATTGTTGTTGTGTATTTAGATCATATTGTAATTATTATTGCTATTTTTTCAATTTACCCAATTGGTTCAAAAGGCATTTCTAATTATATGCCTCTAGGTTATATAGAAATATATTTTTAAAACGATTGTTTTAAAATCTTATATTTATAAAAAAATTCATATTTTAAAATTTTTAAAATATATATTGGGATAAGTTTTTTCATTTTAAATGTATGGATTAAATATTTAGTTATGAATCAAATTTTTTTTTTCTCTCATAACCATAATTTTTTATATTATCCAAATAAAAAAAATTTAAATTTCATAAAATTTTAATTTGAATAGAAATACAATTAAACATATAATTTTAAATTTTTATTTTAATTTCATAACCATAACAAAATTATTTTCTATGATTTTCATTTTCTTAGTTTTGATAGGAATTTTTTGATAACATGGTATCCGATTCTTTTAAGAAATGTATTTATTTTTACAAGTTATTTTTGTTAACAGTTCTTAAAACACACTGATTATTCGATGTATTATTATAATTTTTGCTTAAATTAATGTATTTTTAGTTTGGTTAGAAATTGTTTGTTAAAAGTTATTTAAATTCAACTTGATAATTTATATAATGAATGAATGTAATATCAAGAGTTTACTTAGACAAGTATCAAGTTTCAAATAACATATTATGTTATATATTATAATTTATGATAAACTAATTACTTAAGCTCAATTTGTTCAAAAATAAATAAATAAAAACTTCTTGCCTTAATCTTAGTTCATAAAACTGATCTCAATAAATTAAATAGTTAAACCTTATTCTAAACTTGTTAAATTAATTAATTACGTTCAAATAAATTTTAGTTAATTATCAATAATTTGAATATGTCTATTAATTACATATTTATCCTAGCACGTTCATTTCATATTTGTACTAATAAAGATTATTTTGTAACTCATTAATAAAATAGTCAGTTTTATTTTATCGTTAAAGTAATAATATTTTTAAATTATTCAAATACTAGGCAACGACCTATTAATAAAGATATTATACTCTCAGTCTATCAAATCGAGCGATACAATCATATTTTTAATGTATAAAAACTATTATTATAATGATTTAATAATTTTTAAAAATTATTAGATAATTCTATTAAACAAATACAGAAAGAATTGATTATGGAATTGTATCAAAATCTATTTATAATGAATATTTCTTCCTTCACCATCAATTATCATAAGATTACTATACGAGCCAGACTTAAAAAAATTACAAAAATATTTCTTTACCAAGGTTTCCAAATTAAAAAATAAACATTTTGAATAATTTTTTTAAAATTTGTATTTCTCAAAGAAAAGAAAACATTTTATTTTTGTTTTCTTTTCCATGATTCTCTGCAATTTATTTTATCAATTTTTAATATTTTTTTATGTAAATGGAGCACATTACAATCATGGACAGAGAACACGAGGAGGCAAGTGATGTTGCAAAATGGCTTTGATTTTGCATAATAACAAGGCATTACAATCACAAACCACAAACTCAATTATTTAATCATTAACTAGAGCCCTAGGCCTTTATTTTTTTACAACTTAAATTTTATTTGTTAAAAACCATAATGATTCCTCATTTTTCTGCCTACGGCTTAAGTAGCAAAGGTGGTGCTGATAATGTGAGAAATGAGATTAGTTTATCTCTCACATGCATAGAACTAACAATTATATATTTAGAAGTTGACCACATTGAAAATCAGCCTTGCGTAAGAGGAAGTTGCCCCATAATTTTGTAAGAATTTTATCCCTCAAGAATGAAACAACTTTTCTGTCACTTTGATGTATGGCGCCCACTATATAAGTTGTAATAACTAGATCGAATCCCCGCCATCTCCTTTCTTTAGCATATTTCTTCAAATTGATCTTGATCCTTTCATAATCAAATTCAGATTTAATCTTCCCAGTAGACATTTTTGTAAGTCCATCGGCAAGACATCTAGCTAGAATAACTGCATCTTCCAAAGCAGAGCAAGCTCCTTGGCCGAGATCTGGCGTCATAGGATGAAATGCATCACCAGCTACACAGACAGTACCTTTACTTATATTTCCTAAAAGTATCTCCCATGGAGCCCTGCTTCTTTGTGGAGTACAAATAATATCATTAAGTTTCGTCTTTTCGATGATATTTTTTAGTTTACCAGGGATTTTTTCCATATAACTCAACACAAACTGCTTCATTTTCATTGGGTCTTCTTCCATTACGATATCTGTTTTATGAAGATGAAGAAAATAATATTAGTATCTATTCAAAATATTCTATACTATAAATATCTTTTGACTCAAATTTTTGTTCAATTAAGATTGTAATTTAGAACAATAAATCTAGTCCACAGAAAAATTGGTGAGACTAAAACTCAGTTGGGAAATGATTTTTCTCAAGATGAAAATGAATATTAGACATATACCTTTACCAGACGAAGAAAATGCAAAAAACCAATAAACGTAGATTTCATCGCAAGGAATGAAACCATATATGACACCATTTCCCATAAATTGTTGAATTTTGGGCTCAAGTTCATGGCTTCCCTCAAAAACCTGCAAAGCCCGAATGGTAGATCTTTCCACAAATGTTGGACTCTTGAATCCTAGCAACCTTGCCACCGGTGAGTTTACTCCATCACATCCAATTAACACCTTTATATGATAACAATTTAAAAATATTTTAGAGTCATTGACTAATATTATACATATAAAAAAACTTATATCTAAAATATATTTTTTCAATAATTTCTCCAATACAAAGTTGTTCATGATATTCCTCTAGTGCCTCTTGATTAAAATCAAGTCTCAAGTCACTGAGCTCAAGAGAAACTAGGAGTATTAGATAATACCATATCCAACTTGCTATGTTCAAGATTTTGCAAATTTCCTCCTTTTATTAGAGGAATTATATATAATTATTTTTCAGATTAAGACACTTATTATAAATATGTTAACATAAGAAAAAAAAGTTATGATAAATAGATATTATTTAGAAAGTAAATTACCTTAGCTTTAAGGATAGAACCATCGGCAAGATGCAATAGCTTTTGACAATCTAAATCCTCAATAAAAACCACCTTGGAGGAAAACTTTATAGCATCATTTGGCAATTCATTTGCGAGTGTCTCTAGTAATACCTTTCTTTTTAAACAACGAAGTTCATGTCCCCCACTGCACTATCACACACCAATTATGAGCATGCACTTTGATATTTTTATCATAGTAACTCATTTTGGTTAAATCGTTCAAACAAATGAGATAAAAAAAAAAAAAGGGATCTTAATATACAATTCCTCGAGGTAAGCTTCATTTTTGTCTTTTGACTTTGAAAGATCTATGGATGTAATTGTTTTAAATAATTGGTTATGTTTGAATTAGATTGACAATTGTGAATTACACTTCTATTTTCAAAAAAAAAAAAAGAATTTACTACAATAAAACCTAGTTACAAATGAAATAGATTAATTTTTTTAATACATTAACACGAAAATGTTTGCTTTCTCTTCTTTTTTAACAAAATCGTGAATTCTAAGAAGGCCCCAACACATATGCCCCTAGTTTATAATGCTCAAGGCTTTCATAATTTTAGTGCTAATAAAAGTTGATATATCAATGGTCGTACAATTATAGTTAAATAAATATTTTTATATAACATACTTAATTAGCAGTATAACATAAATATTTAAATCATCTTTTGCAATTTTACGGAAAAAAGAGAGAATAATCATCTTATAAGATGAATGTATAATATAAACATACCTTTCTTCCTTAGCCGGGAATTTATCCTCAGCAGTTAGAAATCCTGTAACTGAAGATATGACGTCGATTCTGTATGTATATATCAGTTCAGAACTATTAAGCATTGGTAGTCGACATGCATTTATAATGAGAGAAATAATACAATGATCATGAGAAAATGGTGCTATGATAATGGAAAATGATAGCATGAAATATAAAGCAATCACCGATTAATCTGGAAGGTATCAATCACAATCTCATAAATCCATGGAGTATAAAGAACCAAAATACAGCAAATATTTGAATAGAAATCAAGTGGTTTTAAATTCATTGAAAGGTAATAAATTTAGAGAAATGAAATAATAAACTACACCTAAAAATTATATAACATCCTATACATATTTGATATTTAAAAAATTATGAGAATATTAAAAGATAAGATATTATATATTGACACGTTCTTAATTTTTTTAAAATAAATTCAAAATCTAAGAAATTTTATATAAATTAACAAATAAAAAGAAAATATAATCCATTCTGAAACTACTTGTGAAAATTCAATGTTAGAAAATTCATATCAACTTTTCATTATCTATTTAGTATCTTTATAAGTTCGGATCAAAATTAGGTAGTTTGACTTGGAATTTTATAAGATTAATGAATATATATCGATATTATTGATAGACATGAATAAAAAAATTAAATTTGACTAATTCTTTTTTATTCTAACTCGATCATGGGTTTGTGTATATATGTAGTTTGGATTTGGGATTATTCTGGAAGGTATAACACTTATCAATGTAGCCTGGACCTCATTTTTTGAAAAAAATTAAAGCTACAGGTAGTATGAACGAATTAAAATCACCCAGACAAAAATAAATTTAATTAAATAAAAAGAAAAAAAAATTGACCCATCAAGTCGGAGGTGTTGTCGGCGGAGTGAATCGCCGATCCCGAGGGCATCGAGTGCCCGCCATGCATTGGTCCACGTGGTGAAAGCAGCGCCGGTGGCTCTCAAACAAGGTGATGATTCTATTACCAAACTTCTCAATCCTAACCTGCATTAATTAATTGACCAATCTAGATTTAGATAAAAAAGCTAATTCCAGATTTTCAAAAGCTAGAAACACCAGTAAATTTAGTGTGGGAGAGAGAGAGAGAGAGAGAGAGAGAGAGAAGGGAGAAGAGAATGGGGTGGCGGTGGCGGCGGCGGCTGGGGAGGCACCTGTGGAGGCCTAAGGCAGTGGCAAGGCCAGCAATTCCAGCCCCTACGATCACAATGTCTTCCTTCGATTCCATCCTCCTCGTACACTTGAAAATGGCAAATGCACTCACCAGTATTTATAGAGAGAGAATAACGAAATATTATTAATTTTTTAAAATATATTCTCAACCCTTATTTTAACATTGATTTTATTTTTCATTAAAAATAGTAAGGTTAATCTTATTATAAATTATACAGTAAAGCACATGTGATACTAAAAGCTTGAGTATAATGCATCATTTAATTAGTTAAAATTTCGATTTCAATTAATTAATTCAGAAATGAATTAGAATTCTACTGTTTGGATGATAATTTGAATAATTTTTTGAGAACCACTTTATTAAATAAATAAAAATTATAAATATTAAAAGTTGTCATATTATTTTATTTTATTAATAAAGATACCATTACAAGAAAATATAATTTATTATACGACCCATCTCTTATTTCCTATGAAAATGTGGCTATTCTATTTCTTAGTCATAATAATTAAATTAAAATATATGATTGTAATTAAAATATCAACACAAACTCTGCATTTTCATTGGGTCTTCTTCCATTACGATATCTGTTTTATGAAGATGAAGAAAATAATATTAGTATCTATTCAAAATATTCTATACTATAAATATCTTTTGACTCAAATTTTTGTTCAATTAAGATTGTAATTTAGAACAATAAATCTAGTCCACAGAAAAATTGGTGAGACTAAAACTCAGTTGGGAAATGATTTTTCTCAAGATGAAAATGAATATTAGACATATACCTTTGCCAGGGCAGAAGAAAATGCAAAAAACCAATAAACGTAGATTTCATCGCAAGGAATGAAACCATATATGACACCATTTCCCATAAATTGTTGAATTTTGGGCTCAAGTTCATGGCTTCCCTCAAAAACTGCAAAGCCCCGAATGGTAGATCTTTCCACAAATGTTGGACTCTTGAATCCTAGCAACCTTGCCACCGGTGAGTTTACTCCATCACATCCAATTAACACCTTTATATGATAACAATTTAAAAATATTTTAGAGTCATTGACTAATATTATACATATAAAAAAAACTTATATCTAAAATATATTTTTCAATAATTTCTCAATACAAAGTTGTTCATGATATTCCTCTAGTGCCTCTTGATTAAAATCAAGTCTCAAGTCACTGAGCTCAAGAGAAACTAGGAGTATTAGATAATACCATATCCAACTTGCTATGTTCAAGATTTTGCAAATTTCCTCCTTTTATTAGAGGAATTATATATAATTATTTTCAGATTAAGACACTTATTATAAATATGTTAACATAAGAAAAAAAAAGTTATGATAAATAGATATTATTTAGAAAGTAAATTACCTTAGCTTTAAGGATAGAACCATCGGCAAGATGCAATAGTTTTGATAATCTAAATCCTCAATAAAAACCACCTTGGAGAAAACTTTATAGCATCATTTGGCAATTCATTTGCGAGTGTCTCTAGTAATACCTTTCTTTTTAAACAACGAAGTTCATGTCCCCCCACTGCTATCACACACCAATTATGAGCATGCACTTTGATATTTTTATCATAGTAACTCATTTTGCTTAAATCGTTCAAACAAATGAGATAAAAAAAAAAAGGGATCTTTAATACAATTCCTCGAGGTAAGCTTCATTTTTGTCTTTTTGACTTTGAAAGATCTATGGATGTAATTGTTTTAAATAATTGGTTATGTTTGAATTAGATTGACAATTGTGAATTACACTTCTATTTTCAAAAAAAAAAAGAATTTACTACAATAAAACCTAGTTACAAATGAAATAGATTAATTTTTTAATACATTAACACGAAAATGTTTGCTTTCTCTTCTTTTTTAACAAAATCGTGAATTCTAAGAAGGCCCCAACACATATGCCCCTAGTTTATAATGCTCAAGGCTTTCATAATTTTAGTGCTAACAAAGTTGATATATCAATGGTCGTACAATTATAGTTAAATAAATAGTTTTATATAACATACTTAATTAGCAAAGATAACATAAATATTTAAATCATCTTTTTTTGCAATTTTACGGAAAAAAGAGAATAATCATCTTATAAGATGAATGTATAATATAAACATACCTTTCTTCCTTAGCCGGGAATTTATCCTCAATGAGCTTAGAAATCCTGTAATGAAGATATGCGTGATTAAACATGTATATATCAGTTCAGAACTATTAAGCATTGGTAGTCGACATGCATTTATAATGAGAGAAATAATACAATGATCATGAGAAAATGGTGCTATGATAATGGAAAATGATAGCATGAAATATAAAGCAATCACCAATTAATCTGGAAGGTATCAATCACAATCTCATAAATCCATGGAGTATAAAGAACCAAAATACAGCAAATATTTGAATAGAAATCAAGTGGTTTTAAATTCATTGAAAGGTAATAAATTTAGAGAAATGAAATAATAAACTACACCTAAAATTATATAACATCCTATACATATTTGATATTTAAAAAATTATGAGAATATTAAAAGATAAGATATTATATATTGACACGTTCTTAATTTTTTTATAATAAATTCAAAATCTAAGAAATTTTATATAAATTAACAAATAAAAAGAAATTATAATCCGTTCTGAAACTACTTGTGAAAATTCAATGTTAGAAAATTCATAACAACTTTTCATTATCTATTTAGTATCTATATAAGTCCCGATCAAAATTAGGTAATTTGACTTGAAATTTTATAAGATTTAATGAATTTATATCGATATTATTGATAGGCATGAATAAAAAAATTAAAGTTGACTAATTTTTTTTTTAATCTAACACGATCATGGGTTTGTGTATATATGTAGTTTGGATTTGGGATTATTTTGGAAGGTATAACACTTATCAATGTGGCCTGGACCTCATTTTTTTAAAAAAATTAAAGCTACAGGTAGTATGAACGAATTAAAATCACCCAGACAAAAATAAATTTAATTAAATAAAAAGAAAATAAAATTGACCCATCAAGTCGGAGGTGTTGTCGGCGGAGTGAATCGCCGATCCCGAGGGCATCGAGTGCCCGCCATGCATTGGTCCACGTGGTGAAAGCAGCGCCGGTGGCTCTCAAACAAGGTGATGATTCTATTACCAAACTTCTCAATCCTAACCTGCATTAATTAATTGACCAATCTAGATTTAGATAAAAAAGCTAATTCCAGATTTTCAAAAGCTAGAAACACCAGTAAATTTAGTGTGGGAGAGAGAGAGAGAGAGAGAGAGAAGGGAGAAGAGAATGAGGTGGCGGTGGCGGCGGCGGCTGGGGAGGCACCTGTGGAGGCCTAAGGCAGTGGCAAGGCCAGCAATTCCAGCCCCTACGATCACAATGTCTTCCTTCGATTCCATCCTCCTCGTACACTTGAAAATGGCAAATGCACTCACCAGTATTTATAGAGAGAGAATAACGAAATATTATTAATTTTTTAAAATATATTCTCAACCCTTATTTTAACATTGATTTTATTTTTCATTAAAAATAGTAAGGTTAATCTTATTATAAATTATACAGTAAAGCACATGTGATACTAAAAGCTTGAGTATAATGAATCATTTAATTAGTTAAAATTTCGATTTCAATTAATTAATTTAGAAATGAATTAGAATTCTACTGTTTGGATGATAATTTGAATAATTTTTTGAGAAGCCACTTTATTAAATAAATAAAAATTATAAATATTAAAAGTTGTCATATTATTTTATTTTATTAATAAAGATACCATTACAAGAAAATATAATTTATTATACGACCCATCTCTTATTTCCTATGAAAATGTGGCTATTCTATTTCTTAGTCATAATAATTAAATTAAAAATATATGATTGTAATTAAAATATTTTTTAAAAAATTAAATATTAATTATTTTAAAATAATTAAATTATATTTATTAATTTTAAAATAAATACTTATAATTTAGTGAGTGTAGTCCTATACCTTATCTGAGAACTTTTCCTTTTGGGATGTTGACATGGCACAATTTTCTTACATTTTTAACGATTATATCACGTTTGTATGTAGACACATTTATAATATTTTTATGTTGGAACTATTTCCTCAGTAATTGCCGCAAATCGACCAATCAATCATTACGTACAAAACGAAGAAACTGTTCCTTAATCAAATCCCATTTTGAATGCTAAAGAGTATGAAATGTAGGGAAAGATAATCACCATTAATTTCACTATAAGTGAGACTTGCATGAAAGCCAACGTCGCCCGAAACGGCGGCGAGTGGCGGTAGCCGGCGTGAAAATGGTGGCTGATAGGAAGTCGCATCATCGACAACTTGCACGGCTAGACAACAAACCCAAAAAATACAAAAAATAAAAAAGAAAAAAAAAGAAAATTTTTACCTTTTTTTTGTCATTTTGTTTTTATTAAATTTCAGAATTTTTATTTAATAAATCGATCGATATGCTGGAAGACCCGTGTATGGTATGATGACAATCATGACAAGGTGTGAAAAACAAGATGCATGTGATGGGGTTTGATACCCGTATTTATCCGATCCGACGCAGCGGAAACCCAAACTTCTCTATCATCGTCAGCTACCAATTTTAGTTGGTGCAATGAACAAAAGATATATAATATTTTTAATAGGAAAACCTTTTATAATTAAGAAAAAAATCATGGGCTAAATTTTGAAAACTTTTATTATATAAAATCGGTTACAAAAACTCAGAGACAAAATATAAGTAACCAACATTGATTACATAAGCCCCCGAAAAACAGATAAAGAGAAAAATAACTCTAAGAGTAAGGAAACTCTCATTTCCTCTTATCTCTTTGTTTTTCTCTTCTTCTTTTTCTTATTGTGGTGCTCTCTACTCCCAGACATTTTACAAGTGTAGTGAAATGGTAACCTCCATTTCACCCCCGCACACATGCGGCTTGGCGCACAACACCCCCGGTAATTTCTCACCCACTTGCTTGATGCTCACCTTCTTCTCCAGAAACTTCACTTTATAGACAGAGATCTGGCCCAAATTCTACAGCATGCATGCTCTGCAAGTTGTGTGTATCAGAAGTTTTGCCATCTGTAAACTGCCTTGTGCCACTTTATAGGCAACTTTCGGCGCATGGTTTGCAAGTCTTACCAACTCTGAAAAGACAACTGTTCACTATGTCAGCTGCTAACTTTTCACAATGTCTTTGGGCCATTACTCAACCGGTCAACCTTACGTTGATCGAATTTTTTCTTAGCCGATCAATCTCCTATTGACCAGTTGGTCGTTCTCTTGCAACCATTCCTATGCAAGCAGTCCTTTTCATAATCGGCCAAAATTGCAACCAGCAAAATTGCAACCGACCAAAATGCTCCAACCTGGCAAATCGTTGCAACTAGCCATTTTGTTCCAACCTGGCAAAATGGCCAAATCAGGCCAAATGGCGCAACCGGCCATTTTGTCCTAACTTGCTGCGAGCGCTTTCCTCAGTCAGTCAACTATATGTTGACTAGCAATTTTTCCATCTCAACTGGTCAACCCGTTGACCAGCTATTTTGCCAACTAGTCAATTTGCTCTCTCTCTAGCAAATTGACCACACTGAAATTCTACTCCTGAATTCCTCCTCAAGCCCTCGGCCATTTACTGCAGCCAATTTGTAGCACTCCGTACAAATCCATGATATTTTATTTGCAAGACAAAACTAGAGATTTCATAATTTATATAAATTTTTTTCTTATAACTGAGAAATAATGAATTATATCCATCAATTTCTTTATACTTTTGTTGCATATTTTTCATAATAAAATAATCGAGTTTTGATGAGTCTTTGGATCCAAGTTTCGAATAGATTCAGATCGACTTGGTCGTCTGGATCCGACTCTGTTTTCCGAGTTTGGACCCTACACACCATTACAACAAACAAGAGGTCAGGTTCGGTAGAATATTGTCCCACCGAAAATACTTCAACACTCAAGTTAGTTATTAGCCTTCGAACTTTCAAGAAGGTAAAAAGAAATGAGATTAGTGAGAAGATAAAGAGTGTTTGGGATGGGGGTTTGGTTCTGGACGTGAGAAGCTTTTCTGTGATCCGTGAGGAGCGCAATCTCTTAACATTGTGTTCACAAGGAACGTAGTGAGAGAAGGAGAGAGTCAGAGTTCTGTAAGCGTGAGAGTTTAAAGAACTTATTAGAGCACTATGAGAGCTTTCAGCAGAGAAGTGAGCCTCTATTATCTGAGCAATGAGCATGTGTGATCTCAATAGTGAGCGTTTGTAGCCTTAGTAGTGAGCGTGCCTTGGAGTGAGGTTTTCATGGGCCTTTATAGATGAAATGCTGGGTGACTTTCTTAGGATAGGAAGGCTTGATTCTTACAATCTGTTGAGATTACTTCCTTTCCTGGTAGGGAGCTTTAATGGTGGTAACGGCTCCCAAGATTACTTACCTTTATTCTGTATCTTGTTACCGTTAGGATTTGCAGTGGGCAGGAAGAGATAATCTAACGCATTCCTTATGGGACGTGTGCTGAATCTGTTGGTGCCGATTATAGTGAATATTATTTTCTGGAAAGATACAAAATTAGGGAAGAGAGTCACTGGTCATGTATGGAGGTGTGGCCCCAACTGGGCCTGGCTCACATGAGGCTTGTTCTCTTAAGCCGGTCTATTATAACACTTTCGGTCAACAGAAATGTTGACTGTCTCATGGAGAGCCCGTTGGCTGCCCAATTTGGCCTCTCATTTGGTCAACGTCAGTGTTAACCGGCCCAAGCACGTATATAGGCATTTATGGATCTGGGCCGTTTTTCTTTTTGGGCAAACCCACTATGGGCGTACCCATCACTAGCCCCCATAATGAGTGTCTGAATTTTGATTTCCATCATGTTTATGATGGGACGTATCTAATTGTCGTCCGTTAAGGTCTATTTGACTGGTGGCGGAGTTGTTAACCATTTAGGGGAAAGTTTGGAGTGCTTCTGAAGAGTTGACCGGATTCGTTGACCTTCTAAGTCAAAATTCAGAGAATTATGGAAGGGCACATTGATCAGATTCGTTGACCGTCTAGGTCAAAATTCAGAGAATTATGGAAGGGAACATTGACCAGATTCGTTGACCGTCTAGGCCAAAATTGGATGAACTGACTAAGAAAATGTTAGCCAAATTCATTTACTGGTCTAGGCCAAAATCCGCGAACTATTGAAGAAAATGTCGACTGAATTTATTGACCATTTAGGCCAAAATCCGAAGGACTTGTTGAAGAAAATATTGAGCGGATTTGTTAACTGGTTTAGATAAAAATCCGAGGACTCGTTGGAGTTGGAATGACACGCCATCACTAGCCGGCCTGTCCGACGAAAAGGCGGCCACGTATCTGTACGCGGTGAATTCAAGATCCTAGCAATTAATGCGTTACAGGATTTGATTCGACGGCATCCGCTCAGGAAACGACACGTGGCAACAATGATGGTGCATGTTTACGAGACGGTTAGTGTGCTCTGCGTTCACACTGCCCTTTAAATTGTCTGTCCATTTTATTTTTAAATTTCCCATGCTTTTCTTCATCTTCCCTTGCTGAAAAGCCCTGAGTGTTCTAGTACCTCTTGCGCTTCCACATCAATGACTTCCTCTGTTACAGAAATTATTTCAGTCCTCATAGAAGATGATGTGAAGGAGTTGTATGTGGAGTATAACATTCCTAAGGAGGTTGCCTTCCGAGTTCCCGAGAAGGAGGATAGGGCATTCTTGTCGGCTGAGGGATATGTGACTATCTACGAGGCCCATTTGAGGAGTGGGCTAGGCGTTTTGGTCCCCAACGATTTGCTTGTGAACTTTAAGGCACTTCAAATCCCAATCATAGAGTTTCACGTGAATGCCGTGCGATATCTATGCTCCTTCTACATATTCTTTCGTCAGCATTCGGGCAGTTAATTGTGGCGATGGTCAGAGGACTATTCAAGTTTAACCAGTGAGTGGAGTGGATTTTCCTGGCCCCACGCGACGGTCTCCACGTAATCTCCACCATATATGACTCTTTGAAGAATTGGAAGAACCGGTTCTTCTTTATTCGCGTGGGTGAGTCCTGGCCGTTGACCAAGTAGTGGGGCAAGGTGCCCCAGATCTACACCGGGACTCCCTCTGAGGAGAAGACGGCATCCCTGGAGTGGCTGACCAAATTGATTGAAGGCCACCTTATGGAGTTCCAGAGAGACCAAACGGCATCTCTGGAGTGGCTGACCAAGTTGGTTGAAGGCCACCTTGTGGAGTTCTGGAGAGACCACCTGGTTTCTTACGCTAAGACCAAAAAGGCCAAGTGGGGGTCTCCTTCTCCTGAGCAGAAGATGAGGGAGGCACCCAGGAAGAGGAAGGCTGGGGCCCTCATGATCAGAGGCTGGGGTCTCTCGAAGGTCCAAGGGTGAAGAGAACGGTGATGCCCTCTTCATCCTTCTCCCCCGAGCCAGGGAGCGTGCTGGCTGGCTAGCTTTCTAGAGTTGGCGATAGCATCGATCTGGGCAGCGTTGAGTCTATCGATGAGGCCTATAGGGCCAGATTGCGTTCCTCCGCCAGTTGCGTCGTTTTGGCCTTATCGCAACCGGAGCGCTTGGCGCCAGTGGAGCTCCCTATGGACCCCACAGTGGAGCAAGTCATTGATCTGCTGGAGGAGATGCCATCCGGGGAACCCAAGGAGGCACCTGCTGTGCCTCCTGTTGCATTGAGTGCTACATCATCGAAGGAGCCTGCTGCTAGGGAGCTCTAGGAGACTCAAGGTGCACCAGCCGCCGGTAAGCCTATTCAGGCTATTGAGCGATTGTGGAGAGGCAGGAGGAGCCCTCTGCCAAAGAGCCGGTAAGGACAGAGGTTCTTTTGGAGGAGCTACCATAAGAGCTCGCGATGTAGGCCATTGCCATGCCTGCCCAGGAGGGATCCACTTCTACTCCTCCATCGCCAGAGCCAATGCCGCACGTCAGGCCAAGAAGGTCAGTGCGAAGGATTTGGTAGGTATACTCTTATAACTTGCCTTGCCTTTAATTTTGTCATCACTGACCTTTATTGTTTTTGCAAATTGACAAAGTTGCAAGCGCAGTTATTAAGGTGCTTGATTAGAGAGATAAGGTGATCTCCGATAGGGATATGGATAACGCCTGACTCAACGTGGAGTTAGAGGCTCTGAAGGCGAAACATCGGGAGGACACGACCACCTTGAAGTCTGTGCTGGCAGATTCGTAGGCGGAGAATGTTAGGCTAAGAGAGGAATATATTGGCTTGAAGGATGCTGTGGTGGCCGACCTGATGGAGGAGAACGACCAGACTAAAGGAGGAGGTTTAATGGGCCACGAGGCGCATTGACCAGCTCACGGGGCAGATGACCACGTTAGAAAATGAGCAGAGCCTTCGCATTTGCCCTCACGAGGTCTCCGACATGATATTGGCACGGTTATGGGAGTGGGTCAACATCAGCCGGCGTATTGCACGGCTAATTAACCCCAATTTTCTAGTGGAGTTTCTTGACCCAATGAACCGGTCTACCAAGCATCGTGAGAGCCTCGTGGGGGAGCCACGGAGCGGTCGAGGGCCACCACCGCCTCCTTAGCATTTTGTGCTCTTAGCTTTCTTTGTACATTGATATATATGTATATTGTCACAAGTAATAAAATGAATGCTTTTATTGACGTTGCGTGCCTTTACTTTTATCGTTGTTTTCAAATTATCCGTTGTAGTACTGGCCGGTAAACTTTGTGTGCCGCTTGCAAGTTGGCCATCCGCCTTGTTTAAGGCGCTAGTAGCGCTTTATGAAGGATTTGGGTCCTTGATGAGATATCAAGGTTGACGTTGATATTGTGTCAAGCCTGCCTAATACTCACATGTGAGTAAGGCTTGGTGGCGCTGCCCAAGTATAGATTTGGGCGGCTAGCTTTGAAGGAGTGTTTTGTTTCTGTTGACTACCGTTGACTTACCATGCTATTTTCTTGTAAAGGAGGTTGTCGCATGTGTTGCGTAAGCCCCCTAAGATTTTGATCGCGAATGAACCACTTGGATAGCCAATATCTGGATACGATCGCTCATGGGCCACCTAGATATCTAGGATTCAAATTCGATCACTTACGGGCCGTTCGGATGATCGATGTTTAAATACGATGGCTCATGAGCTGTATGGATAACTAGGGTTTAAATACGACCGCTCGTGGGCCGCCTGGATGATCAGGGTTTAGTAACAAGTAGGTAAAAATCGGCCCGACTTAGGGGTAGTTTAGGTCAATTAGCCCTACAACAAAACGACGTACAAACATGCAACATGTATAAGAAAGAAGAAAATCAAGTACAGCATACAAAAGAGAATACTGATTTTATTAATTGAAAATTGAGTACATGTACTTACATATAGATACACGAACTACCTACCTGGGCCCTTATTAGAAGTAACGTTTGAGGTGGATCACGTTTTACATTAGTGGAACTAACTTTTCGTCTTGGTTTTGGCGCTTGTATGCTCCGTTCCGCAGGATGGTAGAGAGTAGCAAAGGTCCTTCTTAATCTGGGAAAAGCTTATTCCGGTTGGCAATCTTACCCGTAGCCTCGATACTTTGCAAGACCAAGTCTCCAACGTTGAACTATCGTGCTTTTACCTTCTTGTTATAATAGTAGGCGATTCGCTGTTGGTAGGCTGTAATCTGTATCCTGATAACGTTGTGGGCCTCCTCTAATAAGTCTAGGTATTCGCGAATTTTTTGAGAGTTACCTTTCGAGTCAAAGGATTCAACCCTAAGATTTGGAAGCCCGATCTCAACCGAAGTTACCGCTTCAGTCCCATAGTAGAGGTTGAAGGGTGTCTCGCGAGTTGTCTCCTTTGGAATCGTCCGGTAAGACCTGAGGATGGAGGGCAGCTCGTCTACCCAGGAGCCTCTTGGGTCCTCCAGCTTGGCCTTAAGACCGTGGAATAGCATGAGATTCGTGACCTCCACCTGTTAATTTACTTGAGGGTACGCCATCGAAGTGTGGACCAACCTAATACCTGGATTGACGCAATACTTTGTGAAGTATCTTTTAAAAAATTGGGTTCCGTTGTCAGTCACTATGACCTTTGAAATGTTAAACTTGCTGATTATATTATGACGAACAAATTCAAGAGCGTTATACTCTGTAGTCTTGGCCAGTGGGATGGCCTCGACCCACTTGGTGAAGTAGTCAAAGCCTGTAATAACAAACTTTCTTTGCCTGGTTACAATGGAAAACGGGTTGAAAATGTCAAGCCCCCACTACGCGAAGGGCCAAGGAGCCTGGAGGGATTTTAGCTTTGCAGACGGCTGGTGGTGAAGGTTGTCATGAAGTTGAAAACTCTCACACTTCTTTACAAACTCGAGTGCATCCTTCTTGATTGACGACCGGAGTAGTAACCCTATCGCATGATCTTGAATGCCATGTTCTTACCGTCAACGTGCGATCCATAAATCCCAAAGTGGACTTCGCCCATGGCGTAGTGGGCCTCCTCAGGGGCGAGGCACCAGAGGTACGTAGTCGAGTAGCTACAATGATATAGCCATCCATGGACTACAGTGTACCAACCGGCCATCTTCTTGATCCGCTTGGTTTCGTCTATGTCTTCTGGCAGTGCTCCATCCGCTAGATACCTTTGGTATGACATCATCCAATTTTTCGTCTCGAAAATCTACACCGCTTCCAGTTCCTTTATGCTGGGAGTTCTCAGAATCTCTCGCATGTGCTTCGAATACTACTTTGGAATTTTAGCCGCTGTTACTCTGGCCAGTTGATTGGCCTTCCAGTTCTTAGTTCTGGGAATATGGACCAGGATCAGTTTATCGAAACTCCAAGCGGCCTCCCTTACTTTGGCCAAATACTTAGCCAAGTGTGGATTGCTTGCCTTGAAACTCCAGTTAACTTGGTTGACGATTAACTCAAAGTCGCTGCAGACAATCAATCGATTGGTCGAACACTCTTTGGCTAGTCTTAATCCGGCTAATAGGGTTTCATATTTGGCAACTTTATTCGTGGCCGAAAAGTCAAGTCTTAGGGAATTGTAATATCTCGGTTTCACATATAGTAATTTATATTATATAATTAAAATTTGATTTAATGGAAGAAATATTAAGCTATGATAAAAATCACCAAACCTGAAGAAAGGTTGGCAAGTTAACCGAAAATTTGAGGTAGTATTAGTTGATCGGAATTATTGGATTGTTGACCAGAAATTCAAGGATGAAAGGTTAACCGGGATAAGGGAGCGATGACCGAAATTTCAAGAGACAGGATGTGATTTCTAGAGACCGTGAACAGCGATCTCCAGAGGTGAAGGAATTTCGAAGACCATGAGCAATGATCTCCGGAGACGAAGGAAATCCGGAGACAATGTGATAAATCTCCAAAGATGTTCTTCCGAAGACCGTTTTTGGGTAGTATTAGACAAAATTCGGAGACTAAGGTGCATGCCAAATTTTCGGAGACCTTGGAAGAAACTTTCGGAGACCTTGATATCCAGAGACGATGAATTTGGAAACAATGATTTTTGAAGATCTTGATCTTCGGAGATGATGAATTTGGAGACGATGATTTTCAGAGACGTTGATCTCTAAAGACGATAAATTTGGAGAAGATAATTTCGGAGACGATAACTCGAAGACAAAATGCCAATTCTTCCGGAGACCATGAATCCTTCCGGAGACCTTGAGAATTATATCCGAAGAACTTAAAAGCCAAAGGAATTTTTCGAAGACCTTGAGGATGATTTCCGTAGACCTAGATCTCCAGAGACAATGACTTTTAAGGAAAAAAATTGGGTAAATTTTCGGAAACGATTGAGAAGGTTTCCGGAGACAATTTTCGGAGACGATGGAGAAAATTTCGAAGACCAATCTTTCGGAGACGATTTTAGGATGAGATTGGGTAAGTTTCTAAGGATAGAATGTCCTGCCAGAGTAGATGAACTACTTTCATCTGCTTGAATTCTCTGAAATCCTCTAGAAGATATAAAATGAATAAAATATAGGTAGTAGGAGATCCGCTCTCAACACCCCGCTAACCTTTTAGAAATGGGATTGAAGCAAAAAAAATGTGTACGAAGTGGTTAGCCTGTCCCCACCTACTCCCACTGGCTCTATTGCCTATAAATAATGAATCTGGGGGTTTGGGAAGGAGGTCTTGGAGAAAAACAAAGGAAATGAAGAGGAAGGAAGAAATTTAAGGCTAGGGAATTAAGTAAGAAAATCTACAGAAAATGCAAAGATGATGATGAGTTTACTCCAGATGAGAAGAATGAAGTGTGATAGACTAGCAAGGCAGGATAGCTGATCGAAAATTAAATAGTAGTGCCTGAGTGAAATTGATGTATTCCCTTTTGATTATTTTGGGAAGATTTTGTAAAATGATCCCATTGTAAAAATTAATGAATATTAGTATACTTCTGCATGATTTTATGGTTGTGAATAATTTGTGATTCCTAGGGGCATCTCAGCTTGTTCGGGACCTTCGTGTCTAACCGACCGACCTCGTTTCTAGTCGGTCAAGTTAAGGTGACCCAGAACCTTAGTCGCCAATTCAAGAAGTTTGGATAAAAGAAAATAGATAAAAGAAAAGAAAAAATTTAAGTCTACTTCTAACCAATATATATATTATTACACGATATATGTACGATGTCTTGATGGCGACCGTATACGGTGGAATATGGCCAGTCTGTCACAGTTGATATCAAAGAAATGAGATACCTTAGGTGCTAATCTGAATCTATGCGGAAGCTTATGATAGATTAATTTTAATCAAATGATAGGTAAAGGAATGAATTACAATGATTAGATTTAATCATTCTAATCTGGCAAAATAGGATAGTACTAAGTAAAACCAGAACGTAGTATCTAGAGGAATGTTGTGTCCTAATAAATTTTAGGGCCTAAATTTTGACCTGACAGAATTATTTTGGTTCTAGTGCACTAGTTGAGGAATGACAAATAGAGGAAAACGAGCTGCTAGTAGTAGTAATTCTCAAGATCGGGAGGAGAAGTACTTGAACTTGCTAGAATGGATGACCAACGTCATAGAAACCATGGGATAACAAAATATGGCTCCCGTTCCAATCCCAATTCTCGTAAATCAGGAAACATCTGTAAATGACCGCTTCACCAATGAGCGAGTTCCAGAGTTTTTAGGAGAACCAGATCCAATAAAAACAGAAACGTGGATCCAATGGCTAAGGAAGGTGTTTGTCGTGATTAAATGTTCGGCCGAGAATAGAGTGCTGTTTGCGACTCATAAGTTGGTAGGAGAGGCCCATCACTGGTGGAAAAGGCAGAAAAGAGTGCTTGAGATGCCAGAGAGCGAAATTGTTTGGGGTATGTTTAAGGCAGTATTTTTGAATAAATATTTTCCTACCAATTTTCGTGGGCAGAAGGAAAATGAATTCTTATGATTAAGATAAGGCACTTGTACCGTGGCCGAGTACGATACGAAATTTACGGAGCTATCTAGGTATACTCTGTATATGGTGGAGGACGAAGAAAGAAGGGTTAGAAGATTTTCTCGAGGTATAAGGGACGATATTAGAGAACATCTATCAACATTGAAGCTGCTTACATATGGAGAAGTATTAGATAGGGCTATCATTTACGAGAAAGAAATTGAGAATGAAAAATTTTTCAAGAAAATGGCTATTAGTAGGAGAAGTTTTGGTGAGGGAGCCAATTCAAGATCCTTAGGGCCTTCTAAAAAGGAAAAAGTGTCAGATCAATAGAAAAGCAGCATCAAAATTGAGGCAGCGTCCAGTTTCCAAGCGTCAACAGAAAGTTGCACCTATTGTGGAGGAAAGCACTTAGGAAAAACTTACTTTAAATTAACGGGAACTTGTTTTAACCATGGTCAGCAGGATCACCGAGTCAAGGATTGCCCCACACTTAGAAAGCCGGAGATGCAAAAGTCCACTGTCCCATCTAAAGGCTTTGTAGTGACAGTTCAGGATAGCTAAGCATCATCGAATGTGATTAAAGGTTCCTTTTGAAATTTTAATTTTTTTTCCACATATTGCATTTTGAGGTATTAGTAAAAGATTTAATCTGAGCGGCGTACGAATAACATGAGAGCCCATAACATAGAGGTAGAGCTTGACAAATGATAGGTTGAGGTTCGTCAAAATTTCGAGAACAAAATTTCTATAAGTGGGAGAGATTGTAACATCCCGGTTTTCACATATAGTAATTTATTTTATATAATTAAAATTTGGTTTAATGAAAGAAATATTAAGTCATGATAAAAATCACCAAACCTAAAGAAAGGTTGGCAAGTTAACCGAGAATTTGAGGTAGCATTAGTTGACCGAAATTATTGAGTTGTTGATTGAAAATTTGAAGATGAAAGGTTGATCAGGACAAGGGAGCGATGCCCAAGATTTCAAGAGACAGGATGTGATTTTCGGAGACCATGAACAGTGATCTCCGGAGGTGAAGGAATTCCATAGACCACGGGCAATGATCTCCGAAGACGAAGGAAATCCGGAGATCATGTGATAAATCTCCGGAGATGTTCTTCCGAAGACCGTTTTCGGGCAGTATTGGGCAAAATCTAGAGACCAAGGTGCATGCCAAATTTTCAGAGACATTGGAAAAAATTTTCGGAGACCTTGATCTCCGGAGACGATGAATTTAAAGATGGTGATTTTCGGAGACCCTGATCTTCGGAGATGATGAATTCGGAGACGATGATTTCGGAGACAATAATTCGGAGACCAAATGCCAATTTTTTCGGAGACCATGAACCCTTCCGAAGACTTTGAGAATAATATCCAGAGACCTTAAAAGCCAAAGGAATTTTTCGGAGACCTTGAGGATGATTTCTAGAGACTAAGATCACCGGAGACGAAGACTTTTCAAGAGACAAATTGGGTAAATTTTCGGAGACGATTGAGAAGGTTTCTGGAGACGATTGAGAAGGTTTTCGAAAACGATTGAGAAAATTCTAGAGACCAATATTTCGGAGACGATTTCAGGATAAGATTGTGTAAGTTTCTAAAGATAGAGTGTCCTACCAAAGTAGGTGATTTGCTTTCACTTGCTCGAATTCTTTGAAATCCTCTAGAAGACATAAAATGAATAAAATATAGGTAGTAGGAGACCTACTTCCAATCACCTCGCTGACCTTCTAGAAAAGGAACTGAAACAAAAAAAAAAGGGTACGAAGTAGTTAGCCTTTTCTCACCTACTCCCATTGACCCCATTGCCTATAAATAATAAATCTGGGGGTTTGGGAAGGAGGTCTTGGGGAAAAATAAAGGAAACGAAAAGGAAGGAAGAAGTTTAAGGCCAGAGAATTAAGTAAGGAAATCTGCAGGAAAGGCTATGATGATGCATTTATACTTGGCAAGAAAGAATGAAGTGTGATAGACTAACAAAGCAGATAGCTGACCAAAAATCAAATAGCAGTGCCTGAGTGAAATTGATGTATTCTCTTTTGATTATTTTGGGAAGATTTTATAAAATGATTTCGTTGTGATAATTAATGAATATTAGTATGCTTCCGCATGATTTTATAGTTGTGAGTAATTTGTGATTCCTAGTGGCATCTCAACTTGTTCAGGACCTTCGTGTCTAACCGGCTGACCTCGTTTCTTGCTGGTCAAGTTAAGGTGACCCGGAACCTTGGTGGCCAACTCAAAAAATTTGGCCTTATGCGATTCTGTGCACGCTATGTAAAATAGAGAAAAGAAAAGAAAAAATTTAAGTCCACCTTTTAACGAATATATATATTATCATACGATGTATGTATGATGTGTTGACGGCAACTGTATACGGCGAAATATGGCCGGTCTGTCACAGGAATACTTCACTTCATACCCGTCAGGGGTTTTGAGGACTACCCCGGCACCGCTTCCTAAGTCCGTAGATGATTCATCTACGTGGAGGACCCATTCCGACACTCCCTCATGCTGTTTTGTATCCTCAGCAGGCTGTTCTTCGAAAATTGGGGTCGTAGTCTTGACGATAAAGTCAGCCAGAGCCTACCCTTTAATAGCCGATTAGGGCCGAAATTCGACGTCAAACTCTTCAAATTCGATAGCTCACTTCACCGGCCATCCAGAAACGTCGGATTTCTGGAGAACACTCTTCAGAAGCTTGTCAGTGAGAACAATCATGCGGTGTGCCTGGAAGTAGGGTCTCAACTTTTGGGCAGAGAAAACAAATGCTAAAACTAACTTCTCCGCGCATGAGTAGCACATCTCTAGGCCGGTCAACATCTTATTTACGTAGTAGACCGGCTGCTAAGTGTCGGAGTCCCGACATACAAGGACGGAGTTGAGGGCCACCTTTGACACCGCTAGGTAGAGGTATAACTCTTTCCGTCCTTGGGTGATGTCAGTAATGGCAAGTTAGTTAGATACTGCTTTAGCTTATTGAAGGTAGCTTGACACTCCCTGTCCATTGAAAGCCATTTGATTTCGTCCCCCTTAGAGCCTTAAAAAACGGTTTGTACTTATCACCAAACTTAACTAAAAAGTGGGATAATGCTACCAATCATCCGGTCAGCTACTGGATATCCTTGATGCTCCGCGGTGGAGCCATATTCGCGAGGGTCTTGATCTTCTCTGAGTTTGCCTCGATCCCTCGTTGTGAGACGATGAAATCTAGAAACTTTCTCGATGCCACTCTGAAGAAGCACTTGGCCAAATTCAGTTTCATTTAATGTGCGCAGAGCACTTCAAATGATTTTACTAGATCGCGAATATGGTCGCTAGTGGTCCTATTCTTGACGAGTATGTTGTCAACGTTCACCTCTATATTATGGCCGATCTTCTTTTCAAATATTTTGTTTACGAGCCGCTGGTAAGTGGCTCTTGTATTCTTCAGACGAAAGGGTATTACCTTATAACAATAAGTGCCATGATCCATCATGAAGGAGGTGTTCTCCTCGTCATTTGGGCTCATCTGAATCTGGTTGTAGCCTAAGTACACGTCTATGAAGCACAATAGCTCATATCCGGACGTAGAGTTTACTAGCAGGTCGATTATGGGTAAAGAAAAACTGTCTTTCGGGCAGGCTTTGTTAACGTTGGTAAAATCGACGCATATTCGCCATTTTTCGTTACTTTTCTTCACCAGGATGACGTTGGAGAGTCAATCCGGGTACTGGACTTCCCTGATAAGACCGGCGTCCAGCAGTTTCCTTACTTCTTTCCGGATGGCGACCAACTTTTTTATCGAGTGGTTTCTCCGCTTCTACCTGACGGGCTTGCCGTCAGATCAAGACCTAACTTGTGAATCATTACTCCGGCCGAAATTCCAAGCATGTCAGTGGGAGCTCATGCAAAGATGTCGACATTCTGTCGCAAAAACACGATCAGCTCATTGCGTAGTGTGCTAGTGAGTGAGCCGCCGATCTGCACGCACCTTTTCGAATCCTCTAGGTTCAGTGAAACCAGATCGGTTGCCTCACCAGACTGCACTTGCTGTAGGGTTATTTCGTTTCAAAATAACCTAGGGTCAAGTTTTCCTGCCAACCTAGTGCTACTGTTGGGAGTGATTTGGGAGATGTATCATATCCGCCCAGTCCAGTGACTTGGTCACCCAGTATTTCGCTCACACCGTATGTCGTCAGGAATTTCATCTTGAGGTGTGGTATCAAAGTAACGGCTTCAAACGCTGTTAGGTACGAGCGGTTTAGTATAGCGTTGTATATGGAGGTTAATTCGACTACCAAGAAGGTAAGTGTATGACTTGCTGTTTTTGGGTACATGTCCAGGGTAACCTCCAATTGGATCGTCCCTTGGACGGGTACCGGATCGTCGTCAAGACCGTATAGGGGGCCTTTGGCAAGGCTTTAATTGATTCTTTTTAAACCAAGTTTAAAAAACGTATTAAGGTAAAACAAATCGCGTGAGCTTCCATTATCAATAAATACTCGTTTCAATTGGTAGTCAAAATTTTCGTCCGAAATAAGTGCGAATATAATAAGGGGATCTGCATGGGAAAAAACTACATGTGCTAAGTTATTGTTACTAAAACTAATGATATTGTCCGTGGTGCGCTACTTTTTCCTCCCAATCTGTTACTCCTTATTATCCACCGAATTTTTGGGCGGTCTAGTGGTGACCATATTGACTACTCCTATCGCAATCCAATTCCGTGGAGGGGAAGGCTCCGGCATTTCTCTGACTGTAGTGCCTGAGTTCTGGCCAGGGTTCTTGACGAACTAGGTGAGGTGGCCTCTCCAGATCAGCTCTTCCATCTCGAGCTGGACAGCCTTGTAGTCATCTGTGGAGTGTCCAGGAGATCGATGAAAATCGTAATACTTAGCCAGATTTCTTCTATTCGCCTTTTTACGTGGTTTTGGCCACTTAAGAAACTTCTTCTTCACGGACTGCATGAGGACGTTCGAACTTGTGTCTGTCAAGGGTGTCAGACTGATCGGCCCGTAGTCCTTGCGCTCTGGTAGTCTGGTCATGTGGTGCTTCCTGCGGGAGTGATCATTGCCGTTGAACTTCCTCATTCCCTCTCTTGGGAATGAGCGAGGTTATTTGGTCCGCTCGGGACGCTTAACCTTTTGGCCTCTTCTCTCGCTGCGTAGGCTCGGGTGATGGATTCCACCTCCTGGAAGGTCTACAATTTCTTGTGCGCTAGGTTCCTGAAGAAGTCTCCGTACGTTAGTGCGAAGATGAAACTGCCCAACTTTATTTCTTCTGTGAGTCTGGGGATCTGTCTGCCTTTCGCCACGAAGCGATTTAAAAACTTCAGTGGATTCTCTCCCTACTTCTACTTGATGCGAGAAAGGTGCTAATATTACTTCTCTTCTTGGTGACTGGAGGCGTATTGTGCCAAGAAGATATCAGTCAACTTCCTGAAACTTCTGATCGAATTTGAGGGGAGGTGGTGGAACCATATACAAGTATTCCCTTTCAAGGTAAGCAGGAAGTAACGGTACATCGCTACGTCCTCCAACCCTTATAGACTCAGATGGGAGCGAAAATAATCAAGGTGATTCACCGGATCCGCGCTCCCATAGTACAAGTCAATGGGTTCTTGAACTTTGCTGGCATTGGTCAGTTCAATATTTCAACAATGAAATGAGATCTGCCCAGATTGATAGCGTCCTCGTCATCTTTGAACACACGGTTTCAGATTTTCTCCAATCTCAGATCAGCTCGACCAGCATTGGCTGATCTCTTGGAGTTGAGATAGGTCCTCAACTCCATTCCTTCTTTGGTGTGGGCAATTACCGGCCGGTTATTGCCACCAGTAGATCTGATGACCCAGAAGGCTGCCTCTTAGGTTTGGGTCCTAGTCTCTATTCGAGAATATTGGGGGTTCCCTCGTTCCGGAGTTTTCTCTGGAGTCATGCTGCCTGAGCGCTCTTCAAGCCTTGGCCAACTTGGAGCGCGTGAGGACTTAGGCATTCGGATGTTGATTGGCCTTTTAGATTTTTTGGCCGGCTTCTTCTTCCTCTGACCTCCTCTCCTAGAGGTTGATGCAAGGATTGCCGTGGGCGGAACCCCTTATTGAGAGTGCTCCTGGCGGGAGTAGAGTATCCGAAGTATCCTTTTGGTGTTCTGCACGTGCTCCACTAGATTTTGAAAGGAGGGCGCGAGCACCCCGTTGACCATCCTGTTGACCATGGCACCAGCAGCGCGGTTCTGGTTGGGAGAGGTCACATCTCTAGTGGGCTTGCTAGCTTGTGCTCTCGTATTCATTATTCTGGTTAGCTTGGAAGGTGAAATTGAGAAAGGTTTATAGGAAAACGTGGTTGGTTTTTTGTAAGCGTTTCCCATAGATGGCGCTAATGATGCGTCCCTGAATCTAAGTTTCAAACAAATTCGGGTCGATTTGGTCGTTTGGATCCTACTCTGTTCATCGAGTTTGGATCCTGCACACCACTACAGTAAATAAGATGTTAAGTGTCGGCAGAATGCTATCCCACCGAAAATACTCCGATTCTCAAGTTAGTTATCGGCCTTTGAAATTTTAAGAAAGTAAAGAGAAATGAGAGTAGCAAGAAGATAAAGAGTGTTTGGGATGAGGGTTTGGTTCTCGACGTGAGAGGCTTTTCTGTGGCTTGTGAGGAGTACAATCTCTCAACATTGTGTTCGCAAGGAGCGTAGTGAGAGAGGGAGAGAGTCAGAGTTCTGTAAGCGTGAGGACTTGAAGAACTTATTAGAGTACTATGAGAGCTTTCAATAGAGAAGTGAGCATCTTTTGTCTGCGTAATGAGCTTATGTGATCTCAATATTGAGCATTTGTAGCCTTAGAAGTGAGCATGCCCTGGAGTGAAGACTCTATGAGCTATTATAGATGAAATGTTAGGCGACCTTTCTTGGGCAGAAAGGTTTGATTCCTGCAATCTGTTGGGATTGCTTCCTTTCTTGGCAGTGAGCTTTAATGGTGGTAACGGCTCCCAGGATTACTCGTCTTCCTTTTGCATCTTGTTACTGTTAGGGTTTGCAATGGGTGGGAAGAGAGAATCTTGTACTTTCTTCATCGGATGTGCGCTAAATCTATTGGTATCCGTATAGTGAAGATTACCTTCTGAAAAGGTGCAAAATCAGAGAAGAGAGCCGATCTGATCGTGTACGAAGGTGTGGGCCCAATTGGGCCTGGTCCACGTGAGGCTTACTTTGTTAGGCCGACCTGCTATAATATTTTCGGTCAATAGAAATGTTGGCCGTCTCATGAGGAGCCTGTTCGCCGCCCGACTTGGTCTCTCATCCGGTCATTGCCAGGCGTTAATCGTCCAGACTCGTATATGAGTCTTTGTGAATTTGAGCCATTTTTTTTTCTTGGGCTAACCCATTATGGACGTACCCATCAAGTTTGATTTGCCACTCATCCAATTCATGCCTTTATATTATGTTATAACCCACTTCCTTTCCTTTCTTTTACTCAACTATAAATAATAAATTAATATATATACATATATATATATATATATATATATTTAACTTCAAAATTTGAGAGTTAGTTATAATTTTTTATTGAGTAAACATATTTTGTAACAATTAAAATATACGATCGTAACCTGTCTCTGATACCAATTGAAAAAACACGTTGTGCTAATCTTGAACAATCATGTTTCGACCCCGTTAAAGTATAAGCGAAAGCAATATATATAAATATCCGATACACATAAAGGATATTTAAATCTAGATGACAACGAGATAACAAGCATGCACGATTAACTTCAAAATAATATGAGTTAATAAAGATAAAGATGCGATTTTTGATAACAATTAAAATATACGATATCGTAAAAATACTCGGGCTACCAATTAAAAACATGTGCACTATGAAAATCAACTTTCGACCGGTTGTAAGATATAGCTAACCTATATAAATATCCGACACCCGTCACGTGATCCTCAATCTAGATGAACTCCTTGGAAGCTGCCCGCTACAAATAATATGAGCACTCTTTCCGTCTTCACGTCAATCTTACCTCGAACCACTAATTGCCGATCACGAAAATACTCCAGTCTCCTTCTTCACGTATGCAACGTCTCAACTTACGAAGGTAGAAGAATGAAAGTTTGAAAGAAAAAGAAAAAGAAAAATGGTGAGAAAACTTCTTAGATCATGCTCACAACGAAACTCAAAGTTATGTCTTTTGGTTTTCCATCGAACCTAAATCAATTAAGCATGTAAGGCTCCTTCTTCTCAAGTTTAATGGCTTCAACGAGATGTCAAAGAATGAAAGTTTGAAAGGAAAAAAAAAAAGAAAATGGTGAGAAACTTTTTTAGAAAATAAGCTCAAATTATATAGTGGAGCCAAAAACGCGTTAAAAAAAAGTTGCCCGGCTTTCTTCTCAAGTTTAATGGCGAGGCGGCTCAACACAGGCCGCGGGCGTGGGGTTTCAAGAAAATAAGGGGATTTATAGGGGAAAAAACGCGTTAAAAAAAAAAATCTGCCCGTTGCACCGGTGCTCGAGCGGGCTCGAGCGGGCGCTAGAGGGTGGAAGGAGGGCGCTAGAGCGGACGGAGGGCGAGGCCTCTTGGGCGACTCCATTTTTCGGCTCGAGCGGCTACCAAGCGGCAGGAGAGCGGGCGACATAATGGATTTTCGGCTCGAGCGGCTAGCGAGCGACAGTGAGTGGGCGACCTACTGGTTTTTCGGCATGAGCGGCTAGCGAGCTTCAGGCGAGCGCGGACAGGACAAAAGCGGACTTTAACCCGACAAACCACAACCCGACATTGATACAATAAGACATATGGTCACAAAATATGCTAATTAGACAAATATCTCTAACAATTAAAATATACGATAATAAAATATAAAGTAGCATAATAATCAATATAATATACAATTTATGTAATTAAATAATATATATTTGTAAATACTGTAATTATCATTAAAATACATACTATATCTTACTAGTCTCTTAGATAATATTTTGTCCGCTGGATCAAACCTATTATAAAAAATTGAATAATCCGCTGGATAATATTTTGTCTTAGATAGAACAAATTTTTATGCATATTATTGCCACCATGTCGGAAATATATATATTATTAATAATCACAATCATAGCTAGTTTTGATAGATAATGACTAATTAGCGAAACTATCCAATCGCTTATCGATACGATATCATTACTTTAACTTATTATATTTTATTATAATAATTAAATATGTTATTAAAATTTTTTTTTATTATCTAGCACTTATTTTAATGGGATGTCAATATCTACTATCGTGCTCGTGTGGCCCCGTGATGAGGTTTTTTATGTTTAACAAGTAACATTTTACTGTAGTCATATTTAGAAAATTATCCCCTAAACTATTTACGCGATGATTGCTGCGCCTCAATTATTATGCACAATAAAAGAAGCTTTATCATAATAATTAATTCCCATGCCCCAATTTGAATGTTAAAAAAGAATGCAAATAATAGGAAAAGTCCGCCACCACTAAAACCATCACAGCCATGCATCACAGCCAACGTCGCCAGAAGTGGTGGTAGGCAGAGTGAAAACAGTGGCACAGTGGCGTCTTTCACCCTTAAACATCAATTATAAAATTCATAAATATAAAAAATATAATAATACATAATATTTTTAATATAAAAATTTTTTAATAAAAAAAATTTATAAAATAAATTATAAACAAATCTACTATGAAAGTATCGATTATAAGTAACCATCTTTTAAAATCTTTTTACTATAATTTTGAGTAAAAAATAGTTGAATATAACTTTCTCAACATACCCAACAGAATATAAAAAAAATATAACGAGAAATAAAAGTAATTGAACAAAATACGCTCTAGAATAATGTAGTTAACCTTGGCGAAGAACATAATTCAACCAGATATTAAACATCTTTTTTTCTCTTTTCTTCTCATTTCTCTCTCCAGCGCTTATTATATGAAATTTGATTTCAAAATATCATAAAATACGTCCGACGCATTTTTATACTCGACTGGTGCCCAAGTAGCGCTCATTATGTTAGATTTGATTTCAAAATATCATAAAATACGTATGACGCAATTTTATATTACGACCAGTGTTCGAGCAC
The DNA here is from genome assembly GCA_033239525.1 of Nepenthes gracilis. NCBI lineage: Eukaryota > Viridiplantae > Streptophyta > Magnoliopsida > Caryophyllales > Nepenthaceae > Nepenthes > Nepenthes gracilis. The sequence continues at coordinate 3,935,880 of BSYO01000004.1, forward strand.
CATTCGGACACCCGCCGCGTGGGCAAATACTGTAATCTTCGTATGAATATCATACAATCCTTTGATAACTATCTATTTATTATGATACTCATAATAAAATGACTTAAATTCAACACCTCTGCCATTTGCCTTGCTAGAAGCCCCCTCTCCCCAAAAAAAAATCTCATTTTTTGTATAATAGTTTCTCCGTCATGGTCCTTTTTTTTATTTTTTTGTGCAATTTTTTGTTTTTTTCCACATTTTAAATATAATATTAAAATAAAAATTCCGAAGGCAAATAAATAAATTAAATAAATAAATAAATAAATATATATATATTATTGAAAAAGCTAAAAGTTACCAATATATTTTTTATGTTTTTTTTTTTTTTTTTTTTTGGTGTAAGCAAGACTTGTGTTGAAATATGTACTAAAATTTAATGATTTAGCTAACCACATCAGCACTATGCTTGGCTTAAATTTTTAGAAATAAATTGGTCAAATATGCCACACTTATTTTGTATGGTCACATAGTTAAATTAAACAGCAGAAATCTGAACTGTTATTTATAATTCCCCAGAGTTCAACAAATATTTTCCACAATTTGACAGGTAGTTTTTTTTTTTCATTTCTTTTAAAATAAAAGCTACCAAAATCTACTTTTTTTTTTTTTTTTATTATCATAATTAGATGCAACAAAATTTGAAATTGATCATCTTCCTCAAGCTTTTACGTATTAAAATTAAAAATTGACAAGTTTGTGTTTTGTGCAAGATAATCTAATTTTTTTCTTTATATATTTCATATTATTAGGGTGCGTTATTCCATCGTAAACAACATACCATTTGTATACTTTTATATTCTTTAATTTGTTGGCTGAATGTATGAAATTTTAAAAAATGCTCAGATGATATATACTGGAGTGAAAGGAATTCTTCGATAAGAAAAATTAATCATGCCTGATGTTCATACGTAATGGCCCATGCATGCTGATGGTAGTACTGGGGCATGTGAAGGCGCATGCATCGATAGCAATTGAGGCATAGCTTGTGTGTGCATAACACGACCCTTGTGCAGTCATATGTAATATAGGCACGTCTTATACGCTCTTGAAAGTGCATGTAAGTTGTGCGTTATTCTTAGACAATAATTCTTTAAGAGATCTATTGTCAACTATATATATAATCTATGTACTATATTAATAGTTTACTATTATTTTATAAGTATCAATTATCTTCTAGTATGTTATATATAGGCATAACACTTGTAATATAGTATATAATTTTCCTAATCTATCATATTATATGTGTTCTTTTTTTTTTTAAATTTAATACTGAAATATATTATTTTTTAAAAAATTATAAAAAGGGGGTACTCAAATGACTAATATCTATCAATACATCTATTATACATAAACTTGTTAATATAAATAAATAAATAAAAGATCTTATTACTGTATGAATGCCATTAAATTTAATATATTCCCTCATTTTATTGCATCTTATTCACCATTTCGTCCTCCTTCATACTAGGAATTGTGAATTTCTAGTCTCTCGACATGGATGATTATAATTCAACTATTTTAAAAAAATAATTAAAATTAATTATTTTAAAATAATAGATTACAATCATCTATTTAAAAATAAATAATCAAAATAGAGAGGATAAACCTTTTCATCTTTTTAAGAGATGAAACTTTCTTCAATCCCTTTTAACACGTCGCCTAATTTATGTCACGGGGTACCTAAGTAGGACCAATAAAAGTTGAGAAATATGCCATTATATTTACAATATGCTTCCGTGGCATAAAAAGAATCTTAACTTTAAGGGAGCTAGTGGTGCAACTATTGCCACCTATAAAACCACCATCTGCCTCCACCTTCCGAACCATATGATTGCTGCAATATTTTAGTTTATTCATGCGATTCTCCCCCCCTCCCAATTAATAATATTAAATCTTAACTTAATATTTGGTTACGATAATGACAAAAAATTGAAAAGCAACATTGAAGATAACAATCGAGATTTTGGCAAGTAGTAATTTTCATTGTTTGGTCTATTTTTCTATCTTGTCTACTATCTTGCTTTTACTGCTTGCTTTAATAACTTACTTTCAAGGTGGTGTTGCCGAGCAAGAGTTGGTTCAACGGTCATCCTTTGTTTTTCGGAACCAGGGGGCAACCTCATTGGTCCCAAGGCCACTGAATAAAAATTAAACGGTCATTACTTTATTTTTTTTTATAAAATTAATATATATATATATATATATCGTAATCTTCATATTTTTAAGTAATTTTTTTTACAATATAAATATTATCAATATTTTAATATTTTTTTAAAAAATATTTTATAATTTTTTAACCATATAAAATAGGGGTAATTAAATCTTAAAGATTGAATGGTGGAGAGTTGAGGGGCTCTGACAGATTGTCACCCTGCGGTTGCCCATCCATTTTTTGGGGGCACACATGTAAAATATGTTTAGTTCCATGAATTTTGTTGTATTGATCTTAGTAAACTTTACTGTATAAATAAAGCCTGATTTTTAGAAAAAAATCTTACTAAGATGAACCTAAATACAAATCATAATAAACTATAAAAATTAAAGAGTTCTAAATTATAAAATTTATTTTGAAACTTAATATTAGGTTCACCTCAATAGCCGCTGACTAGATATATTATCATATTTGACATAAGATATCATCCAACTAATGAGATACCTCAATAGATATTATAATATTACCAATTTTAAATTTTTATTTGTTTTTCTAAGTTTTACATGGATTGTTTTCTAAGCTAAATATGGGATAATTTTTTATCCAAAAAATATAATCTAGAAATTAAAATTATAAGCTAACAAAGTTTCATTTTATTTTTGTGAAGTTTTTTTTTTTTTTTTTAAAAAGAACTGCACTAATAAAGTTTTTTTAATTATTTTCTAGTATTTTTTTTTTTTTTAAAACATTCTTTAAACTAGTAAAATAGCAATTTCAAATTCTATCCCCAAGAATAACAGGCAGTGAAAAAGGCCTTGCATTTTTGCTGTCATGTCTTCCAAATTCAATTATTCTTTACAAAACTTCAAAAAGAATAAAATCTAAAAAAATATTATTCATGTACCCAGTACTATGCCAGCTTTTGAAGAGAATGTCGCCTCTAAAATCAGAAAGATGAGTATATGATTACAGCAGTAAGCGTTTATATGTTTAGAAATGAGCTTGCCTTAGAGTGGAGACTCTATGAATTTTTTATAGATGAAGTGTTAAACGACCTTCCTTGGGCAGTAATGTGTGATCCCTGCACTCTGCTGGGCGTCCTTCTTTAGCAGGAAACCCTGATTTCAGCAATCCACTGGGATTGCTTTCTTTCTTGGCGGGTAATGACTCTCAGGATTAATCGCTTTCCTTTCGAATCATGTTACCGTTAGGGTTTATAGTGGGTAGGAAGAAAGAATCAGGCGCTTTCCTCATAAGATGTGCACTGAATCTGCTGGTGCTCGTTACAGTGAAGATTATCTTTTGGGAAGGTGCGAAATCAGGGAAGAGAACCGTTACTGGTCGCGTTCGGAGGAGTGGGCCCAGTTGGGTCTGGCCCACGTGAGACTTGCTCTCTTAGACCGGCTTACTGTAACACTTTCGGTCAATAGAAATAATGACCGTCTCATTGGGAGCCTATTGGCCGTCCAATTTGACCTCTCATCCAATCAACGCCCGACGTTAACCGTCCAGGCGCGCGTTTAGGCCTTCGTGGATCTGGGCCATTTTCTTGTTGGGTCAACCCACTAGGGACATACCCATCAATAATACTTCTAGATAAAAATTATCAACCTTTACCATTAAATTTAAAATCCAAGTTCCAAACATATCATTATCATACAATAAGAACCAAAAAAAGATAATGCTAATTTTTCACTAATTTGGCCCTTTCAATCAATTTGGCCATTTGATTACCATCACTTAACTAAGGCGTCATCAAGGTTAAAGACATGGATTTTCACAAGAACAATCAAAAATATTGAAGAGAAAAATACTGAAAATAACAAGTTTACTTATTTTAGGATGAATATTCCTCACTTTCTTCATTTTTCTCCTTCTCGATTCACCTTGTTTTGGAACTCTCAGCTGCTTCTTCACCTCTTGAATGACAAGAAAACAGGGGAAGAAATGTTAGGCTTAAAGTTTTATTTATAGAAGGAAATGAGTTGTATCCATGTGGTTATTCTTCTCCTTAGACTTAGAAAATTAGGATGTAAGTTGGTTGAAATTCCTTCCCTTGTAGGCAGCCGAATTCCCTTGTTTTAGTAACTAATTACTTACCAACAATTGAACTAATATTCTTGTAAATCTTACTTCTCCATTCAGCCACAATACTTCCAAAATTCAGCCTGACCTCTCCTAAAATCTAGGATTTTTGGTAATTAATTTTTTTCCTCTCCAATCCCACATTATCTCATTCAAATTAGGAGATATCTCAGCCTAATCTTCTCACCGAACAACCAAATAACACTCCCTCCTCTTACTTAGCCAACCTAAATAATAGATAGCTAGCTAGCTAACTAAATTTCACCCCACAAAGTTATACCAGCCACTCACATCTTCACCTCCAATCCACCGCACCCCCTACAATCAATGCTAATTTAACCAACTCTAAATTTGATTATCCAAGAATAAGCTAACAACCTAACAATTTTTTTGTTAAGTAAATCTTAGACCCTCAAAAATAAATCTAACCACCTAATAATATCCACTAAGATTAAACACAAAATGTGGCTATCTGTAAGAACACGCAGCAGTGTCCGACTAGGTAGTAAGAAGGTATAAGCACACAGTAAAGAGAGAAAGAAGAAGAGAAAGGGAATGCCAAATCTTTTACGTGAAAAACTCTTTGAATAAGGAAAAAAAATCACAGGACTCCTATCCACAAAGGGATTGCATTATGTGAGGTTTCGATTACACAATCCACAGACTATAAAGCCCTAAGAGCCGAAGAAGAAGAAGAAGAACAGAGCCTTGAGAATACACACACTCAACTCTCTCTATTACACTTCTCTCGTTTTCTATAATTACTCACATACACACACCCTTATTCAATTCTTTAATCCTCTTGTTCACAGACACAATACACACACATATATGTATACTGACTAATGAGAGTGATGTCCATGCCAACGTGGAGGACACCCGTATAGGCAACAGCCCGGTGATCGTACACCTCTACAACGGTGCTACAAATCGTCAGGCCCAATGCAGACATCACCCACTCTGCAAATGCAACACACATTTTCCACAGATCTTGATTGTTCAATAAATCTTTTGAGTTAGCATCCACGTGTGTTTTCTGTCTTCAAGTCCTCAGGCCTCCAAAATACCTCCAAGCATTGCCCCTAGATCTCAAGCTCCAATAGCAGAAGGTTATCAGATATTACATAATATCCGTATCTATTTTCAGAACCCACGCACGACTTGCTTACAAGACCGTGAACAATAAAAGCACACAAATCCACAGACCGTATCCACGCATAAGTCTGGGGCCACATTCCCACAAAGGGAGTGACCCCAATAAACTTTTCCTCACGATCGAGGGGAAACAGAATTAGTTAGTCCAGCGATGTCACAGCAAGCTTCCAATTTTTTCTTTAGTAAAATTTTGGTAATCATGTTTGACCCATTTTCATCCGATTAGACCTTCTCTACTATTAGTTGCCCTTCATTAATAATATTTCTCACCCAATGATATCGAACATTAATGTACTTTGATTTCGAATGGAATGAATAGTTCCTACACAAATATATGGCACTTTGTCTGTCACAGAGTACCATATATTTTTCTTACCTTAAACCCAACTCTTGATGAACCTTGTCATCCATAGCATCTCCTTACTGGCCTCGATCACAACAATAAACTCAGCCTCTATAGTAGAAAGGATGACGTACTTTTGTAACTTAAATTGCCAAGAGACCACTCCTCCAACAAATTTGACCAAGTACCTTGATGTGAATTTTCGAGAGTCAATATCCCTAGCCATGTCCGTGCCTATGAAGTCGACCAACTGGAGCTTATCTTCTCCAAAATGCAGACACATCTTTAAAATCTATCGAAAATATCTGAGAATCCACTTCACAGTAGACCAATATTTCATCCATGGATTTGAGAGAAATCTACTGATAGTACCGACCGCATGAGTAATGTTCGGCCCTGTACACATGGCTGCGTACATCAGACTACCAACAGCCGAGAAATAAGGTTTGCTTCTCATGCGGGTTTTCTTTTTGTCTGAGGACGGACATTACTTCTTATTCAACCTAAATTGGTTAGCCAGTGAAGTGCTCATTGGTTTGAATTTTTTCATGTTAAAGTGTTGTAGCACATTTTCAATATAACTCCCCTGGGGCAACCAGAGTTTCTTATTCTTCCGGTTGTAAATTTTTTTGATCTTCAGAATCTACTTCATCGGTCCAAGGTCTTTAATGGTAAATGATTGTCCCAATTATTCCTTCAACTCCTTGATTCGAGTATTATTTTGTCCAACAATCAGCATATCATCAACATAAAGGAGAAGGACGACAAAGTCGTCCTCGAAAAATCTTTGCACAAAGACGCAGTGGTCAGAAGTGGTCTTTTAGTATCTTTGTCCGACCATGATAGACTCAAACTTTTTATACCACTATCTTGAAATTTATTTTAGTGCATACAAACTCTTCATCATATGACAGACCAATCCTTCCTTCCCCTTGACTTCAAACTCCTTTTATTGTTCCATATAAATTTCCTCTTTAAGGTCATTGTGGAGGAATATTGTCTTAACATCCAATTGCCCAATCTCCAAGTCCAAGATAATTGCCAAGCCAAGCACAACATGTACCGAGAATATTTTTACTACGGGCGCAAAGATTTCATCAAAATCCATACCTATTCGCCGATTAAAACCTTTCGCTACAAGTCGTGCTTGTATCTCGACGGTGTGATGTCCTCGGACGTCTTCAACCGAAAGACCCACTTGTTCTTCAGGACTCTCTTCCCCTTAGGCAAGTCAACTAACTCAAACGTATGGTTTTCACATAATGAAACCTTGTCATCCCTCATTATTTCAAACTATTTTTCTTTGTTCTCATCCATCATAGCCTCATCAAAGTCTTTAGACTCACTAGCGCCAGTGAACAGAACGTACTCGTTGGGTGATAGGTGGATGGGCAGTCTCCTTGTTCTCGTGGATTGTCGGACAGGTATCTCATCAGTGTCCTCGGGCCGTTGAGGAATGACAGCTTCCTCATTTCCATTAAAAGTCTCATCAACTACATCATTTTCCTCGGCTACACTTGGGTCGTGGACCTCGTCACAAAGAGGTACTGGACGGATATCTTTAACGTTTACCTTCTCCATCCAATCAGTGTTAGATAAAGCCTTCTTGTCTTTCTCAATATCTTCAATGATCTTCTCTTCAACAATGACCACATCTTGTGATCGGACAAATTTCTTCTCTGTTGGGTCATAAAATATGTAGTTTAGTTTGTCTTCCCCATATTCGATAAAGACATATTGTATCGTTTTTGGCTCCAATTTTATCCTTTCATCTCTCAAGACATGAATATAAGCCTTGCATCCAAACACCCTTAGGTGGTCATAAGAGGTCTCCTTATCTGACCATATCTTCTCTGTACCCTCACTCTTCAATGGTTTGTTGGGCGACCTATTGATAATATAGGCCGTCGTCCTTAATGCTTCCGCCCAAAAGAAACTAGACAGCTTTGCCTCAAAAAATATACACCTGACCTTTTTCAACAGGGTGCGATTTATCCGCTCGACCTCTCCATTCAGTTGCAGCGTTTTTGATGGTATTTTCTGATGTCTGATACCATGAGACCTACAGTAGGTATCAAAAGTTTAAATATACTCTCCCCTATTATCACTGTGGACGATCTTCAATTTCTTCCTCGTCTGACGCTCCACCAGAGTATGAAACTGTTCAAATATACCGATGACTTAATCCTTGGTCTGTAGGGGGTAGACCCACAGCTTTCCGAAGCAATTATCAACGAAGAAAACGAAGTATTGGGTTCCAGCAAACGACTTCTTCTTAAATGGTCCACACACATCGGTGTGAACCAGGTCAAGCAGCTCCTTCTTTACAAAAGATGAGTCTCCTTAGAATGAGACTCTTCTTTGGTTTCTAGCTATGCAATGAAGATAGGTCCTCGGACCATCTTCCTTTACTTCTGAAATAAAGTCTTTCTTGGTCAAGTGACATAATCCATTATCACTCATATAGTCAAGCCTGCGGTGCCACAGGTCCAAGAACCTCTCACTGCTTGTAGTATTCATGCCCCTGAACACAGCAGGTGTCTTCATTGCGTACAGGCCAGTAGTCTTCTGTCCTCGAGCAATAATTAGAGATCATCTTGATAGCTTCCATTATCCTTTACAAAAGGTGTTACAGTAACCTTCATCATTAAACTTGCCAACTGATATTATATTCATTCGAATATCAAGAACATGCAGTACATCTTTCAACAACAATCTTATCCAATTATTTGTGACAAATAACATGTTACCTTTGCTGACAGTTGGGGACATTCCTTCACTACCCATTCTTATTACTCCAAGTCTCCTGGAGTATAAGAAATTAACAATCCCCTTCTGGATGTCACATGGAGAGAGGCATCAATGTCAACCATCCAATCGGACTCATAATTCATCAGACTCACCACGTTGTTCACTGCACAAGTTAACAAGATGTCGCCTCCTGTAACGACTGAGACCAATGACTTTTCCTTACCTCGTCCCTTTTCTCATTTACTTTCATTTTCAAACGTTTTCACGCTTCTACTTATAATAATATTTCTAAATGTGGTCTTTCTTACCACAATGATGACACTCAAAATTTTGAAACCTTGACCTGGACTTATTACGACCCTTTTCACCTTGCTTTGGGCCGTGTCTCCTACTTCTTCCCCGTGACTTAGTCACGAGCACCTCAGAGTGGGAAGAAGTGGAGGTTCCCTGAGACTTCCTTACCTCATTTATAAGTAAGGACGTGATGACCTTATCCAGCTGAAGTGTATCCTTCCCAAACATTAAAGTCGTCACAATATGATCATATGTTGCTGGTAAGGAGGCCAGCAATACCAACGCCTTATCCTCCCCCTTGATCTGCTCATCGAGAGTTGACATTTGCGTCATAATTTTGTTGAACTCATCTAGATGCTTTTCAAAGCTTCTTCCCTCGGATAGACACAGTCCATAAAACTACTTCTTCACATACAGTCTCGTGATTAAGGATTTGGACTTATATTTACTTTCAAGCTTCTCCCATACCTCAACCAGGTCTGACATGTCAAATCTTTTATGTGAAAAATCCTATGAATAAGAAAAAAATCACGGGACTCCTATCCACAAAGGGATTGCACTATGTGAGGTTTCAATTACACAAATCACCGGTTACATAAGCCCTAAGAGCCGAAGAAGAACAAAGCCTTGAGAATACACACACTCAACTCTCTCTATTACACTTCACACTTCTCTTGTTCTCTACAGTTACTCACATACACACACCCTTACTTAGCTCTTCAGGCCTCTTGCTCACAGACACAACACACATAAATATATATATATTAGCTAATGAGAGTGACAGCCATGCCAATATAGAGGACATCCGTACAGGCAGTAGCCTGGTAATCGTACACCTTTGCAACGGCGCTACAGACTATTGAGCCCAATGCAGACAGTGCCCACTCTACAAATACAACGCATATTCCCCACAGATCTCGAGTGTTCAGTAAATCTTCTGAGTTGGCGTCTATATGTGTTTTCTATCTTCAAGTCCTCAGGCCTCCAAAATACCTCCAGGCATTACCCTTGGACCTCAGGCTCCAACAGTAGAATATTCTCAGACATTACATAATGTCCGTGTCCATTTTCAGAATCTACATACGACTTGCTTATAAGTCTGCGGAGAATACAAACACACAAGTCCACAGATTATATCCGCGCATAAATCCACAGCCACATTTTCGCAAAGGGAGTGACCCCAACACTATCAACTAGGGCCTAAGTGAAAGTGGTTGAGTCGAATTATCCTAACGTAACCAAATCCTTAATAATAGTTAATATCCTAATCATTATTGTTACATAAATTGATGGCTCCAAAATACTATTAACTACTTGTTCCGAATCCTCTAAGTTGGCTAATGGACTTAGCATTTTCAATCATTCCATCATTAAAATTCTTAGTTGCATTCATCAAATATAATAATAGAATATAATTCATAATTTCCTCAACAAATCTCAAATATATATAACAAGAAAATTAGTCTTGCACTAAGTGGTAACAAAGGGGAATTTCTTAGGCTAAGGTAATTTTCTAGAAAGTAGGCTACCAAATAATTAATTATATCCAGTGATAAGTTTAGCCAAAGACGGTTTGAAAGTCACCCAAAAATATCGGACCAAGTGTGGATATATCATCCTCTTAATTTGTACTATATTTTAAGTAACTATTTTTTAAAAATCTTCTACTAATTGTAATACTTAATCTAACTGATTTCATCTATGAAATATAATTAAGTCCAAAAGCCTAAATTTTCTTAAGTTTTAAGCCCACCCGACTCAAACAATTGTTAACTCAATATTAATTTAATTTTTCTAATGAAATTACCAATAATCTATTTACATAATAGTTACACAAAATATGCATATAATCATAACATGGCTAACTAGTTAAATAAAAAATATTCGACATATTATATATACACTTAATTGTATCAAGATTATTAAAAATAAATATGAGTCCTATTTTATTTTAATTTTTATTCTATACATGTTAGAAATAATAATTTTAATATAATTAAATATACAGTAAAATATATAAATAATATTATTCAAAATCTAATATTCAAATTATTAATATATCTAGTAATCTTTTTTCTTTTTTGGTTTTCAGCCTCGTAGAATTAAGAGAGAGAGAGAGAGAGAGAGAGAGAGAAGAGAGAGAGAGAGAGAGAGAAATTAAACCTACAAATCATTAATCCGTTAAATTTTCTAGATTAAAGTGATGGGATATCAATGGAATGTCACGTTAGATTGTGGGAGACAAACATTTTTCATAGAACCAAAGTTGATTTATCTTTCCATTTTATTTATTCATTTAAAAATTAACATATATAATTTAATTATTTAAAAAATTAAAAATTATTTAAAAAAATTAAAAATTATTTAAAAAATTATTTTAATATAATTAAATAATAACTATCTATTTAAAAATAATCAATTTAAATTTAAAATATAGAGACTCTATCTATATAAAAAAAATATATATATAGCCAAACAAATCCAGCAATAATGTAATTACCAAATAAAACTTTTAATGGTGAAATGGGACCCTCAATGGGGTAGGAAGAGTTTCATGGTGTCGCGTCCTCTCTTTTTTTTTTTCTTTAATTTTTTTCCTTAAAAAAAAAAAAAAAAAAAAAAAGGTTTCGATTTGCATTTCACGAGCCCTCCCAAATCGATCATGTACAGTGGCTTCTGCATAAGCCGACCCAAATTTTTTATTTCTTGAATTTTAATAATAAATATTATTATATTTTTCTAATGGCAATCATTTATATCTCTTTTTGTTACATATAAATATTCAAATAATTTTATTATTTGAATCTCAAAACTTATAATCAAACGGTATTATAAAATAATTTTCCAAATTTTTTTAAAAAAATAATATTATGTTTCTTTAAATATCACATAATCAAACATAGCATAAAGTTGCAAAGGTCCCCTTGAAAAGTACATGTTTGTCTTTGGCACAACAAATACAGTTTGATGTTAACATTGAAGGGCCCACTCAACAATATTATGCAAAGCTTAATTAATGGCATTATTATCATGATTGATGCTTCTCCATCAAATCCTAAATTTAATCATGTACCAGAAAAATATGAGACTTAATGCATCTCTAAATCTAAATTATTATATGGATTAGGGTGTCACTTGATTTTTTTCAATGGTCGAATTGAAACGGGTTCGGTTTTTATTCCTAAAAATCTGGATCTTACACACCAAAATAAAATAAATAAAAGGTCAAAGGATGACAGGATTTACTCTCCGATATATCATCCAATGCTTAAATTAGAAATCTTTCTATGAGAAAGATCAAGACGGAGGATGCACAGTGCGTGAATGCATGTAGGAGGGGGGTTGAGTGTGGATTGGAGGCCTAGGCTCCATTAGGTGTGCTCAGTGGGGACAGCTTTTGAGAGTGTGTGCACTTGTGGGCTAAGTGGTTTGAGAGAGAGAAAGCTTTTTGATCTTTTTAGGATGCTTGAGGGTTAGAATTTTTCAGTTCCCTCTCCCATAGGGGTGAAAAAGTATTTATAGAATTAGAGCCAGTGCAGTTAGTGTCAATTACCCTGACAGACTTGCTAAATTATCCCAACGATTGTATGTGGGATGCATATGGTAATCGTGGTTGTTTGGGGGCATTCTTTTCTTTGCTCAAACAATTTTGGAGGTTTTTGCGTGGTAATTATTTTTTGGGAAGATTTGTTGAGCCGCTATTGCTATCATGAGACAATGCGTAACCATGGGATGATACATAATCATGGACAATATTTTAGGAATATTAACTGAATTGTTAGGACCGTTGCCGTGGCCGCATTATGGCAAGTTTTGCTAGTTTGCTTGCATTGAACTGTTGACGGCTATACAAGAAGGGCAACTATGGGCGTGGCACTGCGCGCAATCTTAATTGCCTGCTTCCTACTGAACAATTCTTGGTCGACCCGCTTAAGCCAACCGCACTATTATCCGGGCCTTTGACTTGACAGCTAGCCTGATGAGTTGCTATCCTTCGCACTTCTCTCCTTTTAGTGGGTTGGACCATATACCACCGCGCCTCCTGGGCTTGGGCCTTAAAAAAATGTCCGTTAGGCCACTACTTACTTCACGAACTAAACTCTGGGCCAAGTTGTATTTTGCCAGACCCATCAAAACTGATAGACATTTTGTTGAACTTGTCCGACAATCTATAAAAATATTCAACAAAGCAAACCAATCAAAACACACGAAGGTGAGAAGCATCTTGTTGGGTTATGATCATCAAAGTTTTATTTACAAAATTGAGAACTAATCTCTATAATGATTATTTTTATACTCTTAATTTGAGTTCGTGAGCAAGCAATATAATAATATACAATATTAGAATGGTAATCATAATAATGAGATATAATATTTTATGTAAAAAAAGTTTAATAGTAAAAAGAAAATTACATGATAAAAGTCTAAAAATATTCGTTATATGGTAAGTTCAGTTATAAAAATCTCTAACAATACAAAGATAAAACATATTAAAATAAAAAATTTAAGTAATAGATAATATATTAACAAATGAGAATAAAATAACCGATTCAAATATTATTTTCAATAACCATAACAATGTATTTAGGATCTATGGAGAATAAAACACGATTCAAATTTCAAACGCATAAGTGAATCTTTCACATTTTTTATTCTTTGTTCCGCTTTCTATTTTTTCTTTTACTATTGCCACGTTCAAAGGATACTTAAAAATTTTTGCATTTAATATCTTAAAATTGTATAGGACCTTTTATATCAGTGTTGGTCACAAGCACTCATCATGTACATATTGGATGCAACTTCTTTGAAAAAATCACGTACATGCACCCTCAAATGTCATCAACTACCACTTTTCTAGACAAACCGTATGTATACCCCTTAGGTACGTATCAGACGTAAAATCTTATTCATATGCTCATCAAGTACCAATGATACACTGTTCATGCACCCATCATGTACCATTCAAAAAGGTATCTAATCAATTGAATTTTCACACAATTTCAAGAATACTATTGAATGATATATCAATGAATATAATAGTAACCAAAAATCTAACATATCTCACTTTTAGTCAAATAATATGCAAATACAACAACTTTAGGTGGGATTCACAGGGTGCTTTGACTAGTTAATCACGATATATGGACAAGTCACAAATTATATAACAAAGAATTTTTCGTAAGTTGATCGTGAAAGGGGCACACCCCACAGAAGAATTCTTCAAGTGGACTATCCGTGCAACTATTGATTTTGTTGATTGGATGATTTCACATAGAGTAATGGATTGATTTTTGTTAGGTATTTATTGATTGGGTTAGGTTATTTTTTTATCCCAATTTGTTTCTATAAATAATATAAGAGATATTAGTATAAATAACAATTTTGTTAAGTTATACATTAATTCTTACTGATAATATACAATCTTATTAACAAATATAAACTCAATAACTAACTAATTTGATAAAAATATTTTTTAGACTTTTTAAACTCATTAATGATAAAGCTAATAAAAAGTTAACTTATATTTTAAGTGATAAAGACACACTAAAATTTCTAAGTGACTTTTCCTAACATGACCCCTATCAAAAAAAACCCTTTGTTTGGATTGGCTCTCTAAACTACGGGTCTAGAATCATTAAAGCCTTCATGAATTTTACTGCACCGACTCAAGAATTTCAAACCGAATCTGCCAATCAAAAATGCCTCAACGTAATGTATGGTCATGCATTAAAATCTTATAAGATTATAGCTTAAAATATATGTTTTAAAGTCACGATTGAGAGATTTTCAAAACATTTTAAAAACATCTCATCAAATGAAATATTAAAATTTTTAAATGGGTTGTTGATTTTCTAAAAAATGATACATTCTATGAACCTTGAAAATTTGAAACACAACTAAAAGAAATTAAGCGATGATTAATAAACAAAAAATAAACTCAATCAAAGCATTATTAAAGAAGTGGATCGTACTAATAGGAACTAGATAATATCTGATCAATCAAAGTAGTCACAGTTACATACATAGTAGAAAATAATCATTTTTTACATGAGTAAAATTTTGAGTATATCTCAAGCAAAGTTCTCAGCCAAAAGTTTGATACTTGAGCTAACTTAGACTAAACTTTTAGCGAATACTGAGACCATACTATTTGACTTAAATTTTAACACTTTGTCATAAAATTTGACAATACTTTTAATTAGACTAACAAAACTGACCACGAATTATAAATATGACTTTTAAGGGTTTTGCTATCTTTTTGTTTGGCCTCTTAATTAAGAAAATTATGGAGTTTTGAGTCATTTTTTTATAAATCTTACATTATTATATATATTGATATTTAATTTTGGTACAAGCAAGATAACTCGTTGTACATTTGTCTAAGGATTCATTCGAACAAATGTTGTTTTTAATGGTACAACTAAACCATACATAATCCACACTTAAAAGGAAGCACTTTTACCAAAAACACAATAAGTACATCTAACACACGCATGATGAGTGCATGTATATGGATTGAAAAGAGTGGGTACGCTTGATATATATATATAAGGTACATTTGTATGAGTAGTTTATTATAATCACACATGATGGACACACATATGAAGGTAGTTTCTATAAACCTTTTTTTTTTTTTTTAACATTCAAACATTAGCTGTTAGTGCTTAAATACTAAATACATTTTTAAGTAGTGTTACTATATTTTAGGATAGTTAAGAATGTGAGTTATCATTTAAAATACCTTGAGCAATGAATTAAGAGAAAATGGGAAAAGATAAGTAGAAGATTTGGCTAATTTTAAGACATTTAATTACATTCTAATATTCATCATACTGAATTTAATTTTCTAATTATTGTTTAAAATATTTTTCTAATAGCTTCTTTTTTGTTATCTTATTATTTATTGTTTAATTTGTTTAAATTTGTAGTAATTTAAAGGTTATTTTTAAGGATTTATTGTTCAATTTGTCTAGATTTGTAGTAATTTAACAATTATTTTTAAGAATTTACTATAACTAGACTCACCTAACAATAATAATATTAGATGTTACGGGACATATCAACGATATGAATATCATACATTCATTTATACTAATTAGTTTACATAAAAATAAAGAAATTAACATTATATCATCTTAAAATATCTTGAATATAGCTAAAGAGTATAGCATAAATATTCTCATATTAGGTCTAACTAATCATCTGCAATCTTTTCCTTAAAAAAATTGTGGAAAGTTGTTGTAATCAATAATCCAGCCCCATTTTAAAGGGTCTGTTCTGAAAAGGCAGGTCCGCAGGCCAGACCACGGCAGGCAAAATCTACCTTGAGGGGGTAGTTTCGAATTTTGATAGCATCCGAGAAAAATTCAAACTCAATTCGACTCGACCTGACCCAATTTCAATTGACAAATTTTACTCGTTCTAGCCGGGTTTATGATTTTGATTTCGGTAAAACCCAAATGTCATGATTTGACTCTGGTCGGGTTTGAATCTTCCTATGTTCCAACACAAAAAAACAACACAAATATTATATATATATATATATATATATATTTCACACAACATAGATCTTACTTTTAGAGTAACACATGATTAATGGATTGTCTTATACTTAAAAAATTTTCTAAAGTTTTAATTTCTCTATAAATTTGACATTTAAAATTTTAATTTCCACATTCTGATTAGTTAAAAAATGCTTTAATAGTTTTTATGAGCTATATTATATTCAACATCAAATTTTAAATTTAAGTATTTATACGTAAATTATGAAGTCTTAATTACTACAAACTGTATTGCTGTAATCAAAAATTTTTTTTTTCTATAGGAAGAAAATTAGTTTTGGTCAGATGTGAATTTAGATATAACCCGAATTATTAAATTTTACTCAATCCGAAATATTGTGCATGAAGTAGATTTTTGCTGCAGGTTTAAATATGGGTGGGTGCGTCTGGGCTTAGCTTCCCTCTCCTAAACTCCACCAATAAAATTATAATTTGATTTCAGACTTATTCTCAATAAAATAACAATTTTAACTGTTTGATTGGCCTCAGAGCCATGAATTTTACGCACAGCTTTGCTAAGATTGCATGAAAACAATAGAAAATAAATAGTTCCGAATCAACAAGTACAACAATTCATTGTAGGTGGGGATAAAAATTCCATACCTGATGCGTATCAATGATCTGAATTGTTATACAAATTAAAGAGTAACCTACAACTCCTGGATGCTTGAATAAAAATGAGTCCGATTCTCATAACTTGAAATTTGGATCATACGCATCACAACAAGACACCACAACAAGACAAATTAGTGGTAAGAGATATTCAAAATTCGCTCTCTAATATAACTTTTAATACTTAAATTAGAAATCTTTTTACTCGGAAGAGAAAGATATAAGAAAATAAAGTGCAAAAATTTAGAGTGGATGGGAATAAGTATTTATTTGAAGGGTTATACTTCAATATGGGGCTCATCTTCTTCGACAGGGATTATTTTTGCAAAACTTCCTTCCTTGACATAGTCAACCACCATATTTGCGGCTTCGAGTCCTGTCGCAAAAGATTTCTCCAGCCAAATGAAATGATTTGATCGTGTGTTGGCTATTGATTTTGAACTGAATAACCATAAATGGAGGAAGAATACAAAGTTTCCAAACCTGTGACCATGAACCGTGTCGGTCTATTATCCAGTCACCAGCCATGAACAAATTAGGGAACGATGTTGATCCTTGCGTCATGCACTTATATGACCCTTGACCATGCAAAATATAAGTGCCAGTGATCTAATAGATTGTATTAAGGTTGTTTTCTCATCATCTAGATCTCTAATTTTATGAAAATAATATTATACTTGGTGTCATTATTCCTACTTCTGTAATTATAAGTTTGATTTTTTAACCAATATGGGAAGCAGCATCTATTAATAAACGGTTATACAATGGCAATCCTTATATACTATCTCAAATATTTCAAATTTATTTTAATTGCTAATAGATAATTTTTTTATTTCTAATTTGGTGTCTTAAGGGGTATTTTGTTAATATCTTAAACTAAGTGTCTGAATTGAAATAAATTAAAAATATTCTCGGATATTTCTATGAATTTGGTGCCAAAATTTCTTGGATAAATTTGATAAGGATGCGTTAAACTAGAGGGATGAACCAATATGTGCTTCTTTCCTAGGCATTACTCTGTGTTGTGAGTTCCACAAGAAGTCCTACATTTCCCAGTTAGCCCTCTCTTCTCTTCTTTTTTGTCTCAATCCATTTGGACTTAAAAGCTTTCACAATTGTGGCAAAGTTCATCTGATTTTTCCTATAAATTGAGATATTTGTTTGCCCAGAAATGTATCCAAATATACTCTTGCAAATCAATTGAGTTAGTGGGGTGAATCGAATCACTTTTTGGTGAAGAAACTTAACTTTAGGAATATTTTTTTATAAGTAATTTTTATAACCTTATGGTGTTTTTCTTGTTGAAAATCATATGTATGTTCGAACTTGGATTAGTTTGGATCTATCATCATAGTTTTGCTAAAATCTGGAATTTCGGAAAACTACTTTGTTTTGGTTCTCAAATCTGAAATTTGTTTCAATTGTGTCTTAATTCATCCTATTTAATCACAATAGTATTCGTAACACATAAAACAAATTATGCAAGTTAGATGAGTAAAGACATTAAATTAGAGTTTAAATCATGATTTAAAATGTTATTGTGTCGCGTCGTTTAAGTGCTTTTTTAATGATATTTGAATGTTGACCATCTTAATTGTGTAGCATTTGAACAATGTTCAGACGCTTATATACAATTAAGCTTAGTTTAAATAGAGTTTGAAAGTTTGATTGAACATTAGTATAAAGCTGTTTCTCTCAATTTGATCTATTCAAATAGTAAATTTATGACTTTGTATTGATTAATTACGGTTTATAGTGCCAATATTGAGTTATGAACTGTAACATTCGAATTGTCGTTTAAACGCCAAGTTGGTAATTTGAATTTTAAGGTTCTGTTTTTAGTATCGAGTTTCGTAAAAACGATCTTAAGATCGGGTTATTTGAGAATTTATAATTATGATAAGATCAGTCAATTAAGGTATTGATTCTTATCTTTGGTATTTTTTATTTTCGACAATCTTAATTCATGTCTTTTATTCATATTTCATTGATCTAATATTGTTGGTATTCTATGGATAGGTTAACGAAAGTATATGAAAATAATAAGGTAATGAACTACTAGGAACTTCAATACACTTTATATTTATACGATATTAATTTTAAAATTGGTAGTTTGAGGTCCATAGATTCCCACTGAAGGATGCTTATTAGTGTTATGACCATCAGATTGAGATATCATTGGATATCCGACAAGGGGAATTGGGTTAGGATATTGGAAGGCGATGGTTGTTAGAGATTCTCTTGGCCAATAAATTATGGAAAAAGTCTTCAGGTAACAAGGTGGCTGCATATTGAATCGTCAATATTGAATAATTTCGTATGACTTACCTAACCTATGAGAGATAAATACATTGGCTTTTGGTACATAATGACAAAAAAAAAAAAAAAAAGAACCAATGAGGTATAATTGATATTCTCGTGGATAGTTACAATTGACTCTTCTTCATTTACATGTAACTCAAAACAAACTACTTCATTTTCAATAGGTCTTCTTCCATTACGATATCTATTTTATGAAGATGAAGAAAATAATATTAGTATCCATTCCAAATATTCTATACTATAAATATGTTTTGACTTAGGTTTTTGTTCAATTAAGATTGTAATTTAGAATAATAAATCTAGTCCACAGAAAAATTGGTGAGACTAAAACTCATTTGGGAAATGATTTTTTTCCAAGATGAAAATGAATATTAGATATATACCTTTGCCAGACGAAGAAAATGCAAAAAACCAATATTGCAAGGAATGAAACCATATATGACACCATTTCCCATAAATTGTTGAATTTTGGGCTCAAGTCCATGTCTTCCCTCAAAAATTGCAAAGCCCCGAATGGTAGATCTCTCCACAAATGTTGGACTCTTGAATCCTAGCAACCTTGCCACCGGTGAGTTTACTCCATTGCATCCAATTAACACCTTTATATGATAATAATTTAAAAATATTTTAAAGTCATTGACTAATATTATACATATAAAAAAACTTATATCTAAAATATATTTTTTTAATAATTTCTCCAATATAAAGTTGTTCATGATATTCCTCCAGTGCCTCCTAATTAAAATCAAGTCTCAAGTTACTGAGCTCATGAGAAACTAGGAGTATTAGATAATACCATATACAACTTGCTATGTTCAAGGTTTGCAAATTTCCTCCTTTTATTAAAGAAATTATATATAATTATTTGTCAGGTTGAGACACTTATTATAAATATGTTAACATAAAGAAAAAAAAAAGTTATGATAAATAGATATTATTTAGAAACTGAATCACGTTGGCTTTAAGGATAAAACCATCGGCAAGATGCAACAATTTTTGCCAAGCTAAATCCTCAATAAAAATCACCTTGGAGGAAAACTTTATAGCATCATTTGGCAATTCATTTGCGAGTGTCTCTAATAATACCTTTCTTTTTAAATAACAAAGTTCATGTCCCCACTGCACTATCACACACCAATTATGAGCATTCATTTTGATATTTTTATCATAATAACTCATTTTGCTTAAATCATTCAAACAAGTGAGATAAAAATAAAAAAAAAGGGATCTTAATAGACAATTCCTCGAGGTAAGCTTCATTTTTATCTTTTGACTTTGAAAGATCTATGGATGTAATTGTTTTAAATAAATGGTTATGTTTGAATTAGATTGACAATTGTAAATAACAATTTTATTTTCAAAAAAAAAAAAAAGAGTTTACTACAATAAAACCTAATTACAAATGAAATTGATTAATTTTTTTAATACATTAACATGAAAATGTTTACTTTCTCTTCTTTCTTTACAAACTCATGAAATCTTAGAGGGCCCTAACACATATGCCCCTACTTTATAATGCTCAAGGCTTTCATAATTTTAGTGCTAATAAAAGTTGATATATCAGTGGTCGTACAATTATAGTTAAATAAATATTTTTATAGAACATATTTAATTAGCAGTATGACATAATTATTTAAATTATCTTTTACAATTTTACGGAAAAAAAAGAAAATAATCATCTTATAAGATGAGTGTATGATATAAACATACTTTTCTTTCTTAGCCAGAAATTTATCCTCAGCAGTTAGAAATCTTGTAACTGAAGATCTGTCGTCGATTTTGTATATATATGTCAGTTAAGAACTATTAAGTATTGGTTGTCGACATGCATTTATAACAAGAGAAACAATATAATGAACACGAAAAAAAGGTGCTATGATAATGGAAAATGATAGCATGAAATATAAAGCAATTACCAATAAATGGGGAAGGTATCAATCACAATCTCATAATTCCATGGAGTATAAAGAACCAAAATACAGTAAATATTTGAATAGAAATCAAGTGGCTTTAATTTCATTGAAAGGTGATAAATTTAGAGAAATGAGATAATAAACTACACCTAAAAATTATGTAACATCCTATATATATTTGATATTTAAAAAATTATGAGAATATTAAAAGATAATATGTTATATGTTCACATGTTCTTAATTTTTTTAAAATAAATTTAAAATCTAAAAAAATTTATATAAATTAACAAATAAAAGGAAAATATAATATGTTTTGAAACTACTTGTAAAAATTCAATGTTAGAAAATTCATAACAACTTTTCATTATCTATTTAGTATCTTTATAAGTCCCGATCAAAATTAGGTAGTTTGACTTAAAATTTTATAAGATTTAATGAATATATATCGATATTATTGATAGACATGATTAAAAAAATTAAATTTGATTAATTTTTTTTTATTCCAACACAATCATGGGTTTGTGTATATATGTAGTTTGGATTTGGGATTATTTTGGAAGGTATAACACTTATCAATGTAGCCTGGACCTCATGTTTTGAAAAAAATTAAAGTTACAAGTAATATGACCAAATTAAAATCACCCAGATAAAAACAAATTTAATTAAATAAAAAGAAAATAAAGTTGACCCATCAAGTCGGAGGTGTTGTCGGCGGAGTGAATCGCCGATCCCAAGGGCATCGAGTGCCCGCCATGCATTGGTCCACGTGGTGAAAGCACCGCCGGTGGCTCTCAAACAAGGTGATGATTCTATTACCAAACTCTTCAATCCTAACCTGCATTAATTAATTGACCAATCTAGATTTAGATAAAAAAGCTAATTCCAGATTTTCAAAAGCTATAAAGACCAGTAAATTTAGTTGGGAGAGAGAGAGAGAGAGAGAGAGAGAAGGGAGAAGAGAGTGAGGTGGCGGCGGCGGCTGGGGAGGCACCTGTGGAGGCCTAAGGCAGTGGCAAGGCCAGCACTTCCAGCCCCTACGATCACAATGTCTTCCTTCGATTCCATCCTCCTCGTACACTTGTCAACCTCGTACACTGGTCAACCTCGTACACTTGAAAATGGCAAATGCACTCACCAGTATTTATAGAGAGAGAATAACAAAATATTATTAATTTTTTTGAATATATTCACAACCCTTATTTTAACATTGATTTTATTTTACATTAAAAATAGTAAGGTTAATCTTATTATAAATTGTACAATAAAGCACATGTGATACTAAAAGCTTGAGTATAATGGATCATTTAATTAGTTAAAATTTTGATTTCAATCAATTAATTTAGAAATGAATTAGAATTCTGTTGTTTGGATGGTAGTTTGAATAATTTTTTGAGAAGCCACTTTATTAAATAAATGAAAATGATGGATATTAGAAGTTGTGATATTATTTTATTTTATTAATAAAGATACCATTAAAAGAAAATATAATTTATTATACGACCCATCTCTTATTTCCTATGAAAATGTAGCTATTCTATTTTTTAGTCATAATAATTAAATTAAAAATATATGATTGTAATTAAAATATTTTTTAAAAAAATTAAATATTAATTATTTTAAAATAATTAAATTATATTTATTAATTTTAAAATAAATAATTATAATTTAGTGAGTGTAGTCCTATACCTTATCTGAAAACTTTTCCTTTTGGTATGTAGATATGGGACAATTTTTATGACATTTTTAACGTTTATATCACGTTTGTATGTAGACACATTTAAAATATTTTTATGTTGAACTATTTCCTTAGTGAGTGCTGCAAATCGACCAATCAATCATTGGATTGAGGGGGCGTCCTTCTCCCCAATAAAGAAGGACCATCATTCTCTTAATTTGGGCCGTCGGATGTAAAAGTCGACGATTACGTATTTTGGATGATTAAATTTAAAATCGAACGGTCCGCATTATATTATCCATTCAAAACGTGTGGGCCGTCGGATTTTACATCCGACAGTTTAGATGAGGAGAAGAACGGTCATTCTTCACAATGGAGAAGGACGCCCCCCGGATCCATCAATCATTACGTACAAAATGAAGAAACTGTTCCTTAATCAAATCCCATTTTGAATGCTAAAGAGTATGAAATGTAGGGAAAGATAATCACCACTAATTTCACTGTAAGTGAGACTTGCATGAAAGCCAACGTCGTCCGAAACGGTGGCAAGTGGCGGTAGCCGGCGTGAAAGTGGTGGCTAGTAGGAAGTCGCATCACGGACAACTTGCACGGCTAGACAACAAACCCAAAAAAACAAAAAATAAAAAAGAAAAAAAAAGAAAAATTTTACCTTTTCTTTTTGTCCCTTTGTTTTCATTAAATTTCAGAATTTTTGTTTAGTAAATCGATCGATAGGATGGAATCCCCGTGTACGGTATGATGGTGATCATGACAGGGTGTGGAAAGCATGATCCACCTATTGGGATTCGATACCCAAATTTACTCGATCCGATACAGCGAAAATTCAAACTCCCTTGTCATCGTCAGCTATCAAATTTAATGAGTATAAGAAATAAAAGATACACAATATTTTTAACGTGAAAATCTTTCACAATTAAGGAAAAAAATCACGAGACAAATTTTAAAAACTTTCACCATCTAAAATCGGTCACAAATATTCCAAGACAGAATATAAGCAACCCACAAAGGTTACACAAGCTCTCAAAGAACAAATAAAAAGAAAAACAACTCCAAAGTAAAGAAATTCTCATTCCTTCTTATTTCTCTGTTTTCTCTTCTCATTCTTCTAATTGTGGTACTCTCTGCTCACACACATTTTACAAGTGTGGTGAAACGACAACCTCTGTTTTACTCCCGCACACATGCGGCCTGGCGCACAGCTCCCCCGGTGATTTCTCACCCACTGGCTTGACGCTCACATTCTTCTCTAGAAGCCGCGCTTTATAGAGGGAGATTTTGCCCAAATTTCACAATACGTATGCTCTATAGGTTGCGTGCATTAGAAGTTCTATTATTTGTAAACTACTTTTGGCTACTTTACAAGCAACTTTCGGTACATGGTTTGTAAGTCTTACCAACCCTGGAAAGATAATTGTTAAATATGCCAGTTGTCAACTATTCACAATGTCCTTAGGCCATTACTCAGCCGATCAACCTTACGTTGATCGAATTTTGTCTTAGCCAATCAACCTCTTGTTGACCAGCTGGCTGTCATCCTACAGCTATTCTTGTGCAAGCAGTCCTTTTCGCAACCGGCCAAAACTGCAACCAGCCAAATTGCAACCAGCCAAAATGTTCCAATTTGGCAAATCGTTCCAACCGGCCATTTTGCCCTAACCTAGCAAAATGGCCCAACCAGGCCAATTGGCGCAACCGGCCATTTTGTCCCAACCTGCCACAAGTGCCCTCATCAGCCAGTCAATTATATGTTGACCTGCCATTTTACCTTCTTAGTCAGTCAATCCGTTGACCGGCCATTTTGTCAACTGGCCAATTTACTCTCTTTCCAACAAATTGGTCACACCGGAATTCTACTCCTGAATTCCTCATCAAGTCCTCGGCCCTTTGTTGCAGCAAATTTGCAGCATTCCGTACAAACCTTGTGCGATCTCCGATGATATCTCCGTTTGTTGAACACCACAAGAGAGTGACCAAATCTAATAGTATGCATGATACTAATATATATATATATATTGATCTGCTATGTTTATTAATAGTTTTCACAGTTTTAAATAAAATTTAAAATTTATTTTAGAAGAAAATCCATGATATTTTACTTACAAGACAAAACGAGAGATTTCATAATTTATATAAATTTTTTTCTCATAACTAAAAAATAATGAATTATATCCATCAATTTCTTTATACTTTTGTTGCATTTTTTTCATAATAAAATGATCGAGTTTGATCTGCCACTCATCCAATTTATGCCTTTGTATTATGATATATCCCACTTTCTTTCCTTTCTTCTATAAATAATAAATGAATAGAGAGAGAGAGAGAGAGAAGAGAGAGAGAGAGAGAGAGAGAGAGTTAGTTATAATTTTTTATTGGGTAAACATATTCTATAACAATTAAAATATAGGATGATAAAATATAAAATAGCATAATAATCAATATAATATATGTTGTGGCTACGGATCCAAATTGAATTAGAGTTGACTGATTCTCCATTGTTTTAACTCAAGACCTGTACAATATCAAAGAAAATAAGAGAATCAAAGGACCAAAATGGATAATTTTTCAGCAGGTTCTCTGACGCTTAAGTCAACAATATTCTTTTTATTGAAATGGAAAGGAAAGATGTATTTTTTAAGTGGGAATATACGAAATCATTCTTTTGTCCTTTTGTTTTTCTTTTTTTTTTGAAGTCTCTTCCTCATTCCCTGAAGGATTACTTCGTATTTATAAAAGACCATTTTTTCGGTTTCATAACTACTTCGGATAAGGAAGGTTAGTTGTTTAACTTTAGGTCTGTTATTGTCGGTGTCACTCAAAGTGAAACTTGGGAGTTATCTGTTATCTTTATAACTTAGCTCATGGGCGGTTGCTTATGAATTTCAGTGATCCATATTGGGCTTTAATTAATGGGCCCATGTATTGAATTACTCAGGTGATTGTACCTATCACTAAGCTCCTATATCAGAAGATTAAAATTTTAGTTTCCGGCGTGTCTTTCTGATGTGATATAATATAAAGCTATCCGGTCTTAATTTTTTAAAAATTGCTTTGGTTTTTTTTGTGATTCCGGATTTTGTCATTCTGGATTTTATATTCACTCCGGATTTGGTGACACCGGATTTTGTCACTCCGGATTTGGTGACTCCGGATTTTGTCACTCCGGATTTTGTCACTCCGGATTTGGTGACTCCGGATTTTATATTCACTCCGGATTTGGTGACTCCGGATTTTGTCACTCCAAATTTTATATATTCACTTCGGATTTGGTGAGTTTGAGACTTGTCTAGTTCCGGAGAAAATTACTCACTAAATCCTTCAAATCAATCGCTCTGATATGTATCTCGTCTGACTTACCACGTGTCAATCATCAAACTATGTCTTTTCTGTCGCCGCCATTTAAGTAGCCAGCTCCTGATTGACACATATTCTTTGATAATACTTTTGAATTCGAAAAGACACATCTTTTCGAAATCATATTAAGGTTTTTCTTCTTTATTTTTCTTTTACCGTTCTTCGTTCCCTCTTTCTTCTCCCTACTCTTGGCTTCGTAGCACTTCAATGGCACCAAGAGCTGAATCGACTAAGTCCGTTATCACTGCCGAAGAAATGGGAAACATTATTTTCCAATACAAAATTCCAAGAACTTACCTATTCTCGATTCCGTCTGAAATGGACAGAGCATGCTCTCCTCCGGAGGGTTTTATCGCTGTGTATGAAGTTTATCTGAAAAGTGGTCTTTGATTTCCTGTAACGCCTGAGTTGTGCACCATTTTCATTGATCTTGGTGTGCCAATCGTTCGTTATCACGCAAACGCTGTGAGGTAACTTTGCAACCTCTGTATATATTTTTTATCTCTGTGGCATGACATTAAATTCCACGACTGTCAAAACTTTGTTCAAATTTTACCAAAATGGGAACTGGATATCTTTATCTCCCCGTGAATTGAATATAAGCGAAGTTATTTGCGAAACAGTAAAAAAAGTGAAAGGACTGTTTTTTCTTTCTAGCTGTTCGTCAGTTAGGTATCCCCAACATATGGGACAAAATACCCTAATCTTTTATTGGCAAAATTTCTACCGAAGAGGAAGACTTTGCAAAATCCTTGA
The DNA here is from genome assembly GCA_033239525.1 of Nepenthes gracilis. Classification (NCBI taxonomy): domain Eukaryota; kingdom Viridiplantae; phylum Streptophyta; class Magnoliopsida; order Caryophyllales; family Nepenthaceae; genus Nepenthes; species Nepenthes gracilis. The sequence goes on from BSYO01000004.1 coordinate 3,962,914, forward strand.
TTGAAATGATAAAAATGAATATGGATTCGTTTAGTGATAGGGATCGTCTGTGCTCTCCTTAGATTTTCACGCTCGCTAAATGGGAGCCCCTAGCTGAAAGAATTGGAATATCGGATCTATCTCCTAGACGTCCCAAAAGGAAAACGAAAAATACCGTGTCAAGGGAGCGTAAACGTCGGGTTGTGTCACCAAGCCCATCGCTTTCTTCTGATGCTGTCGAAGTTGGCCTTCCCATGTTTGAAAGGTTAAAGGAATAGATGGTTCATCCCTTGCCCTTTTTAGCCAATCACAGGAAGAAAATCCTGCTATTGAATCTTCGGCAGTCATTGAACCCGAAGAAAGGCTAATTGAAACTGAAGAAAGGGCAATTGTTCCAATCAATGAATCGACTCCGGTCGGAAAGGAATCTTTTGTTGGTCTAGCCAATTTTAATGTTGATTCAGTAGTGGAAAGGCCTGTCAGGAAAATTTCTATACGGGCCGTTTCTGTCCTGTCTCCCCCTCAAAGTTCAAGAGTTGACTGACGGGAGAGAGAGTTGACCCTTTCAATGGATCCAATGGCTTCTTCTCCTCTTCGAAGTCCGTCAATCCCAGGGCCGGAGCGCATATCTACTCTTGCCTCTTCACTTAGGCTGCCTTTGAAGACTGTAGCTTAGAAAGCTCGTTACATTTTGGTAAGATTCTCAAAAGAGCTCTGCCCCCTTTTTTTGAAATAATTTCTAACTTTTCTTCGTATTTAACAGAACGAGAAGATAGGTGAAATCTTGAGTATTTGTTTAACCCAACGTGACATGAAGATTGAGCAGCTTGAGAAAGAAATCTAAAGATTGGAGCAAACACGTGTTGATCCGTCTATTCTTGAAAAAATAAAAAATTAGGCTAGTGTCGATACAACACAAATTGAGTAACTTCAAGGGCGGATTTCTAGCCTTGAGTTGGTGTTGCCAAAAATTAAAGATGCTTTAAAGATGTCTAAAGAGGATGCGTCTAATATTAGAAGTGATAATACCGCGTTAGGAGCAGAATTCATGGCGCGGCTTAAATCAGAAGAGGTCCGTCCGACTTTGAATGCTAGATTTTTGGATGGTATTCTTGTATGTTGGCAGATTGCTCTTATCTTGGTTCCACAATTCCCAACCGACTTTTTTGACCCTAGAAATATGGGCGCTCGTCTCCGACCAGACTTAAAAGAATTTTCTGAAACTGGTGAATATTCAATGCCACCTCCATCAAGCCCCCAACGTTAGCTTTACCTTTTTCTTATCATTGTATTGATAATGGAAAGATTGTATCAAACACTTTTTTAAATGGAATCAAATCATTTGATTTTTATTGAAAGAAAATTTTCAAATGTATTGCATTCCAATTTCTTGGCACCAGTTTTCCATTCGAGATGCGCAATTTGTAGGCACCAATTCTTAATATAGTAGAAACAATAGATGGACCTTCCCAATTAGGAGAAAACTTATTTCTATTGACAATTTTATCCGTTGCCTATATACTCCTCAGGACTAAGTCTCCCACATCAAATTGTCATGTTTTTATTCATTTATTGTAGTATCATGCAATCCGTTGCTGATCAGCGGCTGTCCGTACTCTTGCTACTTCTCTAGATTCCTCTAATAGATCAAGATTTTTCTTAAGTCGTTGTGAATTGCTTTGCGAGTCAAAGTTTTCTATCCGGAGGCTGGGTAATCCGACCTCTACTGGTATTACAGCTTCGATCCTATATCATAGGTTGAACGGCGTCTCTCGTGTTGGCTCTTTAGGGATTGTCCGAAAGGACCATAATACCGAAAGTAATTTATCTGCCCAAGAGCCCCCAAAGTCTTCTAGCTTTGTTTTCAACCCATGTAATAAAGTCCGGTTGGTTACCTCTACTTGGCCATTTGATTGTGGATAGGCTACCGAGGTATATGCCAATCAGATCCTCAAATTGGAACAATATTTGATGAAGCGCTGCCCAGTGAATTGAGTTCCATTATCAATGACTATCATTTTTGGAATCCCGAATCGGCAGATAATATTTTATCGTATAAATTCCGTTGCACTATGTTTATTATTTTTGCCAATGGAGAAGCTTCAACCCACTTTGTAAAATAATCAATTCCCACGATGACGAATTTTCTTTGCCCAGCTGCTACTAGGAAAGGTCTAAGTATGTCCAGCCCCCATTGTGCAAATGGCCATGGAGCTTGTAACGATTTTAATTTTATCGGAGGTGCATGAGGCCAATAATAGCCCTGTTGCATCAATTTGAAGGCCAAATTCTTTCCTCCTATGTGAGATCCATATACCCCAAGGTGGACTTCACTTAATGCATAGTCTACTTCCTCCGGAGTGAGACATCTCAAATATAGGATGGAGTATCCATGTCGATACATTTTTTCATATATAATTGTGTACTAACCAGCCGTTTTCTTTACGCGTTTAGCTTTGTCTTGGCTTTTTGGTACAATTCCATCAGAAAGGGATCGATAATAAGGAGTCATCCTGTTTTCATTGCTGGTGACTTGTAAGACATCTTGATCAATCTCCTCAATACTTAGAGCAGTCAGAATTTCTAGCATGCTTCAGGAGTACTATTCCGAATTTTCTATGGTTGTTACATTTGCTAGTTGGTTAGCTTTTTCATTTTCTGTTCTAGAAATATGGGTCAAATCTATTTTATCAAAGTCCCGATACACGCTTCTTACCTTTGCAAGGTACTTTGCTAAATATGGATTTGACACTTCAAAATTTCCTTGAACTTGATTAACCACCAGCTCGGAGTCACTATAAATTGCAAAATGCTTTACTGAGCATTCTCTGACTAACCGTAGTCCGCTAACAGAGCCTCGTATTTAGCCATGTTGTTGGTTGCTAGGAACGAAAGTTTTAGTGAGTATGGTATTTCCATACCTTCCGGAGTTTTTAACACTATTTCGGTTCCATTGCCAGATTGTGTGGATGATTCGTCTACGTGCATAGTCCATACAGTAGGTAATTTAGCACGGCCAATGTCTTGATCTTCCATTTCATTATTTTGGGTTAAAACCAAAGTTTCGACTAGAAAGTTGGCCAAGGCTTGCCCTTTGATGATGGTCTTGGCCTGTATTCAATGTCAAATTCTCCCAGTTTGATCACCCATTTGACCAGCCTACTAGATGCATCAAGTTTTTGTAATATTTCCTTGAGGGGTTGATCTATGATGACGATTATCTTATGAGCCTGGAAATATGGCCTTAGTTTTCTTGCCGAATAAACGAGTGCTAATACTACTTTTCAGCATGTGTATAGCGGCTTTTTACATTTGACAGCGTTTTACTAACGTAGTAAATCAGCCGATGCACATCTGCCTGTTGTTGGATCAAGATTGAACTTAATGCCACATCAGAAACTGCAAGATATAAAAATAACTCTTCTCCCTCCCGTGGTGATGTTAGAAGAGGAGGGCTGGCTAAATACTCTTTTAAATCTTGAAAGGCTGTCAGGCATTCTTCAGTCCACTGAAAACCATTAGTTTTTATTCCTCTTAAGGCTCTAAAAAATAAAAGGTATTTTTCTGCCGACTTGGATAAGAAACAAGAGAGTGCAGCGAGTCTTCCGGTGAGCCGTTGAACTTTTTTAATGGTTTTGGGCGCGCTCATCTCTGCAATCGGCTTTATCTTTTCAGGATTGGCTTCAACTCCTCGCTTTGAAACTATAGATCCCAAGAACTTACCCGAAGATACTCTGAAAACACACTTATTTGGATTTAATTTCATGCAGTGTTTTTGAAGCACTTCAAAGGCTTCTTCTAAATCCATGGTATTATTATCTATGAACTTACTTTTAATAAGCATATCATCCACATACACTTCCATGTTTCGGCCGATTTGAGTTACGAACATTTTGTTCACCAACCGTTGGTATGTGATGCCAGCATTCTTCAAGCCAAATGGCATTATTTTGTAGCAATAAGTTCTTTAGTCGATCATAAAGGAGGTATGTTCTTCGTCTTCTAGACACATGCTTATCTAGTTATAATTAGAGTATGCGTCCATAAAGTTGAGTAATTCATATCCGGATGTTGAATCTACCAATAAATCAATCCTTGGTAAAGAAAAACTGTCTTTAGGACATGCCTTATTTACGTTGGTAAAATCAACACACATTCTCTATTTTTCGTTACTTTTCTTTACCATAATTATCTTTGAGAGCCAATCTGGATATTGGACCTCCCTGATGAAACCAGCATCCGGCAATTTTTTCACTTCCTCCCTAATTGAAATAAACTTCTCAACCAAATAGTTCATTCGCTTTTGCCTAATGGGTTTGTGACTGGGATCCAAACACAATTTATGAACTATTATTTCGGTCAAAATTTCTGACATATCAGATGATGTCCATGTAAAAACATTCTAGTTCCGCCAGAGGAATGCTATTAATCGACTTTGAACTTGTTCGGTCAATGAATTTCCTATTTGTATGCACTTTTTCGGATCTGTTGGATCCAATAGAATTAAATCAGTTACTTCTCCAGACTGGGCTTATTGTAGGGCATTTTCGTCACGATAATTAAAATCTTCTACCAGCCGATCTTGAACAGTTTGCTTAATTTGAGACAAATAATTAGTTCGGCCAGTCACTTGATCTTCCAATATTTCTCCTACACCAAATGACGTTAGAAACTTTATTTTTAAATGGGGAATGGATGTTACCGCCCCAAATATTGTTAGACAAAATTGACCAATGATTGCATTATAAACAGAAGGCAGGTCGACCACCAGGAAGGTAAATTTGTAAGATGCGATTCTCGGATAAGTCCCCAATTTGACCTCCAATTGGACGGTTCCTTAGATAGTGACCAGTTCATTTCCCACTCCATACAATGGTCCACTAGCTGATCTGAGTTGGCTAATTTTCAAATCCATTTAATAAAGGTATCAAGATAAAGTAAATTATTAGAGTTTCTATTATCTATAAATATTCGTTTCATCTGGTAATCTGCATTACCATCTGAAACTAAAACTGATACAACTAATGGATCAGAGTGCGGCGACTGGATATGATCCATGTCTTCTTTACTAAAGCTAATTACATCATCATTTTTAAACTTTTATTTTTTACCACTCCTGATGGCATCCGATTGATCAGAGTTACGAGCTTTGGCCGATCTAGTGGTTATCATATTTACCACTCCGACGGCTACACGATTTTTCGGTTGTGATTGCTCCCTTTTTTCTTCCTCCATCCTACCAGAGTTATACTTTGAGTTTTTTACAAATTTTACAAGGTGTCACTTCTGAATTAGATTTTTAATTTCTCTCTGTAGAATCCAACACTCTTCAATACCATGTCCAGGGGAATGAAGGTAGTGACAAAACTTGCTTTGGTCTCCATTTTTAGGATTCTTCAGGGCCCTCGGCCACTTAAAGAAATTTTCTTCCCGTATCTACATGATGATGTTCATTCTGGAATCATTTAATGGAGTCAGATTGAAAGGTCTGAATTCCCTTCGTGCTTCGCCCTTGAAGTTCCTTCTCGGCTCTTTTGGATGAGATCTTTCATCTTATCCTTTTCTTTTACTTGGTGACCCTTGACGAGAAGGATTCACCTTAATGGGCTTCTTGGCCTCATTGGCCTCTTCTGTTGCCATGTATACTCGTGCAGTAACTTCTACTTCTCCGAAAGTATATGGATTCGTGTGGGCCAAATGTTTGAAAAATTCTCCTGGCTCAAGATTTGATATGAAAGTGTTTAATTTGACTTCGTCAGTGAGGCGTGAAATCCGACGAGCTTCAGAGGTAAACCTTGCCAAGTAACTCTTCAAATTTTCATTCGGACCTTGCTTAATTCGAGCCAGGTGCCAGAGCTATTTTTCTATTCTTCGACTTGAGGCGAACTGAGAAAGAAAACTATTTGCTAATTCTTGGAACAGTTGAATGGAATTGGAAGGCATCCGGTAGAACCAATTCTCGCGTCCCCTTTCAGAGTTAAAGGGAAGTATTGACACATCACCATTTCATCTAAGCCTTGAAAGCTTAGTAGCATTCGGAAGTGATCCAAGTGATCCATTGGATCAGTACTTTCGTCATTGGTGTCCATGACTGGCATTTTGAATTTTTGGGGAAGTGGACAAGCTCGTATCTTCGTTGTGAACAAGGATCTCCTCAAATCGTTAGTGCATCCCTCATATTTTTTTCCGAAAAAATAATTCCACATCTTTTCCAACTTCTCCTCCTTTCGAGGAATTGCAGCGGATTTTTTGGCATTGAGGTAAGTTTTCAACTCTTTTGGAGCTTCAGATCGGTGTGGTTGGACGTTTTGGCCAACCGGTGGCAAATTGGAAGAAGCTTCCTCTTGGTCAAGAGGTCTTCTCTCACTTCGCGGATTTCGTCGTTTTGGACTGTCTTCAATGGGTCTTGGGCCTAATCGGCCTTCTAATTGAGATCGGCCCCCGCTTTTTTCTCTTGTAAATGTCCTCTCTTGATCAGATATTTGCTGAATACATCCGGCCGACTTCTTTTTTTGCCTATTCCTCATAGAGGCGGGAATCTGCGTTGCTGAAGAATGGGCATCTGGTTTTTGACGTCCTACTTGTTCGCACAGAGTTTGTAAAGTTTAAGACATATGATCCATCCGCGTGTTTATTACTTGTATGAGTTGAGTCTGTTGACTCTCTTCTTGCCCATGCAAAGGAGGGTTGTTCTCAGGAATGGCATTCCCCATCGCGGGAGCGCTTACATGAATTCGGGTATTAACTATTTTTTTTAAACGTTTTTAGTGGCAAAACAAAATGTTAGTCGTTTTCCATAGATGGCGGCAATGTTGCGGCTACGGATCCGAATTAAATTAGAGTTGACTAATTCTCCGTTACTTAACCCAAGACCTGCATAATATCAAAGAAAACAAGAGAATTAAAGGACCAAAAAGGATAATTTTTTAACAGACTCTCCAACACTCAAGTCAATAATGTCCTTCTTTTTATTGAAATGGAAAGGAAAGATGTATTTTTTAAGTGGGAATATAAGAAATCATCATTTTGTCCTTTTTTTTTTTTTTTTGAAGTCTCTTCCTCCTCCCCTGAAAGATTGTTTCGTATTTATAAAAGGCCATTTTTTCTATTTCATAACTGCTTCGAATAAGAACGGTCAGTTGGTTTAACTTCAGGTTGGTTATTGTCGGTTTCACTCAAAGTGAAACTTGAGAATTATCCGTAATATTTCTAACTTACGTCATGGGAAGTTACTTATGGATTTTAGTGATCCGTATAAGGTTTCAATTAATGGGCTCATGTATTGAATTGCTCAGATGATTGTATCCATCATTATATAATTTCTCTAATTAAATAGCATGCATTTGTGAATACTGTAATTATCATTAAAATACATACTATATTTTACTAGTCTTTTAACTTCCTTAAATCAAATCTATTATAAAAAATTGAATAATCCGTGGGATAATATTCTGTCTTAGATAGAACAAATTTTTATGCATATTATTGCCACCATGTCGGAAATATATGTATTATTAATTATCACAATCATAGCTAATTTTGATAGATAATGATTAATTAACAAAACTATGGAATATGATATCGTTACTTTAGCTTATTATATTTTATTATAATAATTAAATATGCTATTAAAATCTTTTTTTATTATCTAGCACGTATTTTAATGGGATGTCAATATCTACTATCGTGCTCGTGTCGCCACGTGATGAGGTTTTTTATGTTTAATAAGTAACATTTTACTGTAGTCATATTTAGAAAATTATCCCCTAAACTATTTACGCAATGATTGCTGCGCCTCAATTATTATGCACAATAAGAGAAGCTTTATCATAATAATTAATTCCCATGGCCCAATTTAAATGTTAAAAAAGAATGCAAATAATAGGAAAAGTCCGCCACCACTAAAACCATCACAGCCATGCATCACAGCCATGCATCACAGCCAACGTCGCCAGAAGTGGTGGTAGGCGGAGTGAAAACAGTGGCACAGTGGTGTCATTCACCATTAAACACCAATTATAAAATCCATAAATATAAAAAATATAATAATACATAAAATTTTTAATATAAAAATTAATTTTAACAAAAAAAAATTATAAAATAAATTATAAACAAATTCACTATAAAAATATTGGTTACAAATAACCCTTTTTTAAAATCTTTTTATTATAATTTTGAGTAAAAAATGGTTGATTTTAACCCCCTCAACATATCCAATAGAGTATAAAAAAATATAATGAGAAATAAAAGTAATTAAACAAAATACACTCTAGAACAATGTAGCTAACCATTGGCGAAAACAGAATTCAAACAGATATCAAACACCTTTTTTTTTTCTTTTCTTCTCTTTTTTTCTCTGTGCGATGCTCATTATGTGAAATTTTATTTCGAAATACCATAAAATACATCTGACACATTTTTATATTGCGATCGGCGCCTGAGTAGTGCTCATTACGTGAGATTTAATTTTAAAATATCTTAAAATACGTATGACGAATTTTTATATTACGACCGGTGTTCGAACACCATTCGGACACTCGCCATGCAGGCAAATACTGTAATTTGCATATGAATATCACATGATCCTTTGATAACTATCTATTTATTATGATACCAATAATAAAATAACTTAAATCTAATACCTCCACCGTTTGCCTTGCTAGAAAGCCCCCCTCTCCCCCTATAAAAAATCTCATTTTTTTAATAATAATTTCCCCTCCATGGTCCTTTTTTTATTTTTTTGTGCCGTATTTAGTTTTTTTTACACATTTTAAATATAATATTAAAATAAAAATTAAGAAGATGAATAAAAATATATATATATATATATATATATATTATTGAAAAAGTTAAAAGTTACCAATATATTTTTTATGTTTTTTTTTTTTTGGTGTAAGCAAGACTTGTGTTGAAATATGTACTAAAATTTAATGATTTAGCTAACCACATCAGCACTATGCTTGGCTTAAATTTTTAGAAATAAATTGTTCAAATATGTCACACTTATTTTGTATGGTCACATAGTTAAATTAAACGGCAGCAATCTGAATTATTATTTATAATTCCCCAGAGTTCAACAAATATTTTCCACAAATTCACTGGTAGTTTTTTTTTTTCATTTCTTTTAAAATAAAAGCTACCAAAATCTACTTTTTTTTTTTTTATTATTATCATAATTAGATGCAACAAAATTTGAAATTGATCATCTTCCTCAAGCTTTTACATATTAAAATTAACAATTGACAAGTTTGTGTTTTGTGCATGATAATCTAATATTTTTTTCTTTATATATTTCATATTATTAGGGTGCGTTATTCCACCGTAAACAACATACCATTTGTATACTTTTATTTTCATTAATTTGTTGGCTGAATGTATGAAATTTTAAAAAAATGCTCAGATGATATATACTAGAGTGAAAGGAGTTCTTCGATAAAAAAAAATAATCATACCTGATGTTCATATGTAATGATCTATGCATGCTGATGGTAGTACTAGGGCATGTGAAGGCGCATGCATCGATAGCAATTGAGGTATAGCTTGTGTGTGCATAACACGACCCTTGTGCAGTCACATATAATATAGGCACGTCTGATGCGCTCTTGAAAGTACATGTACAATGTGCGCTATTTTTAGACAACGATTCTTTAAGAAATCTATTGTCAACTACACATATAATCTATGAACTATATTAATAGTTTACTATTATTTTATAAGTATCAATTATCTTCTAGCATGTTATATATAGGCATAACACATCTAATATAGTATATAATTTTCCTAATCTATCATATTATATGTGTTCTTTTTTTAATTTAATACTGAAATATATTATTTTTTAAAAAATTATTAAAAGGGGGTACTCAAATGACTAATATCTATCAATACATCTATTATACATAAACTTGTTAACATAAATAAATAAATAAATAAATAAAATATCTTATTACTGTACAAATGCCATTAAATTTAATATATTCACTCATTTTATTGCATCTTATTCACCATTTCGTCCTCCTTCATGCTACATATTGCGAATTTCTAGTCTCTCGATATGAATGATTATAATTCAACTATTTTAAAAAAATAATTAAAATTAATTATTTTAAAATAATAGATTACAATCATCTATTTAAAAATAAACAATCAAGATAGAGAGGATAAACTTTTTCATCTTTTTAAGAGATGAAACTTCCTTCAATCCCTTTTAACACGTCGTCTAATTTATGTCACGGGGTATCTAAATGAGACCAATAAAAGTTGAGAAATATGCTATTATATTGACAATATGCTTCCGTGGCATAAAAAGAATCTTAACTTTAAGGGAGCTAGTGGTGCAACTATTGCCACCTATAAAACCACCATCTGCCTCCACCTTCCGAACCATATGATTGCTGCGATATTTTAGTATATCTATGTGATTCTCCCCCCAATTAATAATATTTAATCTTAACTTAATATTTGGTTACGATAAGGACAAAAAATTAAAAACAACTTCGAAGATAACAATCGAAATTTTGGCATGTAGTAATTTTACTGGATTAATTTGTACCATATAAAATATCTAATAGTTTCTCAAATGCCTGCCGACAACTAATATTTTAATATTTTTATTTAAAAAAATATTTTATAATTTTTTGACCACATAAAATAAGGGTAATCAAATCTTAAAGATTGAGTGGTGGAGAGTTGAGGGGCTCTGAAAGATTGTCACCCTGTGGTTGCCCGTCTATTTTTTCGGGGCACACGTAAAATATGTTTAGTTCCATGAGTTTTATTGTCTTGACCTTAGTAAACTTCACTGTATAAATAAAGCTTGATTTTTAGAAAATATTCTATTAAGATGAATCTAAATACAAATTATATTAAACTATAAAAATTAAAGAGTTCTAAATTATAGAATTTACTTTAAAACTTAATTTTAGGTTCAGCTTAATGACCGCCGACTAGATATATTATCATATTTGACATAAGGTATCATCCAACTAATGAGATACCTTAATAAATATTATAATAATACCAATTTTAAATTTTTATTTGTTTTTCTAAGTTTTACTTGGATTGTATTCTAAGTTAAATATGGGATAAATTTTTATTGGAAAAAGATAATCAAGAAATTGAAATTATAAGCTAACAAAGTTCCATTTTAACTTTTGTGAAGCTAATAAAGTTATTTAGAATTTATTTAGATAAATTCTAAGTTCTTTTTTTTTTTTAAAAAAAGAAATGCACTAATAAAGTTTTTTTATTATTGTCTTGTAATTTTTTTTTGAAAAATTCTTTAAACTAGTAAAATAGCAATTTCAAATTCTACCCCCAATAAAAGGCAGTGAAAAAGGCCTTGCATTTTTGCTGTTATGTCATCCAAATTCAATTATTCTTAACAAAACTTCAAAAAGAATAAATATAAAAAAAATATAATTCATGTACCTAGACCAAGCTCATACATGCCGTCCAAATTTGACCATATAAAAAATTATAAATCTTAAATTATTATCATCTTATAACTACAAATCATGAAATATAATCACTAGGATATAAAAATCCTCATATATCAAAAATTCAGGGAAAAAATACCCCCTAAATCCAAATAAAGCAAAATAATACAATTAAATATATTTTAGAGCATCAAAAAAATAGTATCAAGAAATAGTTAGAGTGGGCCAATGATTTAATAAGTAATTCTAATTAATATCAATAATAGCGAAAGATTAAGTTATTTAGAGAATTTATCTATCAAAATAAGTTCCAACAACATGCAATATATGAAAATAATAATCGTCCTTAGATAATCAATAATGAAATAACTTAATAACAATATAAATAATAATTATAATGTTAACTATATAATCATTCCTAGATAATTAACAAATAATATCAACAATAAAATAGCTCAATAATGATATTAATAAATAATATTTATGATGTTAACTATGTAACAATCTTGAAATTTTGAAGGACATCCACTGATTTCTAAAAAATCTCAATCAATGTATCGAATTCTCAAACTATCCGTAATACTAATGTCCCGCCTTAAATTTTTCAAAAATCCAATTCGGTATGAAGTTATAATAATATAAGAAATCAGCACTTTCTATATATCATTTTTTGTTCTTGTGATCAAATATCATATATTTACGCTCCCAATAGTTAAATAAATATTACATAGTTACTCGATATTCAAGATATTCTTACTATTTTTACAGTTCTCTCAAAAATTGTACCTATAGTGTGCTCATATTATTTATGATATTTCTTGCTCATAATATCTCTAATATCATGTCATATAATAGTCACAATTTATGAGTATCTTACCTAAAAAATTAATAAACATCTATTACCAGATATAGAATAGATGTCAAAAAATAAAAAATTACATTGAGATTTTATAAACTTTCATTCACATAAATATCTTAATATTTTTATACACTCTTTTTTACTTAATTAGAGAGTGCCAATAACATATTCAAGTGATTCAAAAATGATACAAAAAAAATATAAACAATGAGAAATAATGAGCTTTTAAGTGCTTCACGTGGTCACTTTTTACTAAAAGTTACATTCTCTAATTAATAAGTCTAACATTAGGATTTTTTCTTTTCAATTATCCTTAATCAATCATGGAGAGTAACGATTCAGTAATACATTCAAATTCACTCTAGCCGTAGCCCTACCACACAGCTTACTAGAAATTACCAAGTCTCCTCTTTTGACTAATTTTTTGTTAAGCCAAAACTATAGAAACCCTTAATATTTTCATTCAAATCATCTTATAACAACAATTACGGTGTACTTAATTTTCTCTTTTAGTCCTAAGGTTCGATCACCATTTTATAGCCTACTATATTAAATACATATCTTTTTCTTGCATACCAATTTCTTTTGCATTATACAAATAATATAGATACAAATTCAGCAAGTGGACTATCCGAGCAACTATCGGTTTTGTTGATTTGGTGATTTCACATAGATTTGTGGATTGATTTTTGTTAGGCCTTTGTTAATTGGGTTGAGTTGTTTCTTTTATCCCAATCTATTTTTATAATATAAGAGATGTTAGTACACATAACAATTTTGTTAAGTTATACATCCATTCTCTTTTGGTCGAGAAGATGCGAGTTACAATATCAAAGTTATTTCCTGTTAGAGACATTTGTCTTATTGGCATATTCCGTGACGATATGTATTATTTTATTGATGTCGGGTTGTGGGTGGTCGGTTTAAAATTCATTAAAATTCATTGGTCCGCCCTCACGCGCTCGAGCACCGTCCAAGGACTGCCCGCTCGCTTTAGTGCCCGCTTGCCGCTCGAGCACATAATCCAATGGGGCTGCTTGATGCGTGCTGTTGGCGCGGCTCGAGCCTAAAACCAGAATGAGGGCCGCTTGATGCATGCTCGCTGGCCGCTCGAGCCGAAATCCCGAGAATGGGGGCCGCTCATTGCGTGCTCGATCTCGGGCTCGGCGGCCTCGGGGGTTTCCCACGAACCCTACGGCCGCTCGCCGCGCGCCGAGCCCTCTCTCGAGCGGCGGCCCAACGGTAGATTTTTGAACGCGTTTTTGGCTCCTCTATAAATATTGGCTTATGTTTTTCAAACCCTAAGGATTCAAAACTGAATATTTTCGTGCCTCCTTTGAGGAGAAAGGCTCTTGTGCTCCATTGTGATTGTTCCTTTTGAGAAAACCAAAAGCTACAACTTTGAGCTCCATGTTCTAAAGATTTTCTCTTACTTTTTCTTTTCTTTCACCATTAAAGCTTTCATCCTTCTACCTTCATTGGAGACGTTGGTGCGTTGAAGAAGGAGATCCGTTCGTGATTGGCAATTCAAGTGGCACGAGAGGAAGATTGGCTTGAAGGCCGGAAGGTGTCGGTTCAGTCGTTGCAGCGGGCAAATCCAAGGAGTTCCTTGGTAGGGATCACGTGTCGGGAGTAAGTCGGCTAGGTTAGCGTCGTTACCACCCGGGCTGTAAGTTGATTTTCATAGTGCATTGCTTCCACTGGCCGTTGAAGCCCGGAGTGTTTTCTCGATACCGTGGGTATCGAGTTTTCACTTCGTCACCAAAAATCGGGTCTTTATTATTGTTGCTCATTATTATATACATATTGTGCATGCTTATTAGTTGTTTATACATCTAGAGTTAAATATCCTTTACGTGTATCAGATATTTAATTTAATTGATTTATTTTATTGCTTCCGCTATACTTGTAACGGGGTCGAAATACGGTAGCACCGAAGTGTGCTTTTTCAATTGGTATCAGAGACTTACCCCGATCCGCGACCCCCGATCTAGATGTACACGAGTGGATCACTCTCCGTTCCTCCCTTCTTTGATGGGAGTAATTATGCTTATTGGAAGGTCCGGATGAGAGCCTTCCTTAAATCAATGGATGAGCGTGTATGGGCGAGTACCCAAATTGGGTGGACTCCACCTAAAAGTGGTGATGAGCTAAAGGCTCTCTCTCAGGTGGTCAAAAGAAGAACTTGATGCTTGCAAGCTGGAATAGTAAGGGTTACATGCTATTTTTATGGCTGTATCTCCCGATGAGTTTAAACGAATCTCAATGTGTGAGATTTCTAAAGATGCGTGGGATATTTTAGAAACCACTCATGAAGGAACGAAACTAGTGAAAAACTCAAAACTGCAAATGCTCACCACTAGATTCGAAGAACTAAAAATGCAAGATGATGAAACCTTTGATGAGTTCTATGCAATATTGAATGATATTGTCAATTCCACGTTTAATTTAGGAGAACGAATCCCGGAAAATAGGATTGTGAGAAAAGTTCTTAGATCGCTTCTTGAACGATTTAGACCCAAAGTGACGGCAATTGAAGAGAGCAAAGATTTAGATAAATTAAAAATTGAAGAACTTGTAGGATCCCTATAAACGTATGAGCTCACATTGCCTCAATCAAAGAAACAAAAATCAATTGCCTTAAAATCAAGTAGGGAAGAGCGAAATCGGGATTCCGATGAAGAATCGTGTAGTGATGACGATTTTTCGTTATTTGTTAAGAATTTTAAAAAATTCTTAAGGAAAAAGAACTCTTCGTCAGAGAAATTAGATGTGGACTTAAAACGATCACATAAATTTGAGAAGAAAGATCGACATGAGCTTAGGGATTCCAAATCAAAAACTACTCAAAGAGTTCAATGTCATGAATGTAAAGGTTTTGGTCACTATCGGTCTGAATGTCCTAACCTTAAACGCCAACATGGTCAATCCCTTAAAGCCAATGTGACCCTAAGCGATGACGAAGAAGAAGATGGTGAAACATGTTCTGAAAATGGGCAGTCAAAGTACATGGCCTTTGTGACCTCAATGTGTGACAATTCTGTAGAGAATATCAATCATTCTGATGACTCTGAGGCCGAATCAGAAGCTGAATTTGATGGCCTTCAAGAAGCTTACGATAAATTATTTAGGGAATGTTTGAAAGTTAAGAAATTGAATAGAACCCTAAATAATAGGATCATTGATTTGAAAAAAGAAAAAATCTCTCTACAATCCAAGGTTGATACTAAACGCCAAGAATTTGAGGATTTGAAAATCTCATCTTCTAAACAAATCACGACCTTAGAATCTGAATTGGAGGCCACGAGAAAAGATTTAAAACAATTCTCAAATGGGTCTACAAAATTAGATCATATGCTTGGATTGGGAAAAAGTGGTAGAAATAAACAGGGTTTGGGGTATGCTGCAAATATTGTTCGTAATGACATAAAACCTAAAACTGTTTTTGTTCCCGCCAAGAAAATTTCACATAATCATGCCCACTCACCCAAAGTCATCAAGGCCATGCCTCAACGTATGAATAACCATTTTGGCTCGACTAATTTAGGTAATCACAATGTTATGAACAATTCCTCCATCCCTAAATTTGTGCCTACTTGCCATGCATGTGGGCAAGTTGGTCACATTCGTCCACGGTGTTACACCTTGAAGTTTTTGCACAACCAAAGACCAGGGCTAAAATTGAATAAATTTGTTGATTACCTTCAGCATTTGGATGCACAAGTAAATAGGTTGAATGCAAAAATGCACTCCGTGAGACAAGTTTGGATTAAGAAAAGTGAGCTAAATTACCCCTTGGCTATTCGTGACAAAAAGGGGGAGACTTGTTCTCTTTGATAGGGGGAGTTTGATAGGGGGAGATTAGTTTGATAGGGGGATATTAGGGGTGCCTTCTATTTTTTTTTGGGGGAGTTTGTTATTTGCATATTAGTTCAAGTTATTATTACTTGAGGGGGAGTACTGTTTATTTTCTTTAGGGGGAGTCTTGTTGTATGTTACATTATTGTATGTTCTCATGCCTATGTACCATGTATGCCATTAAATTGTTATTATCTTTTGTCCTGTTGGTACTAACCTTGCTTGATCAGGACACTAAAGTATACAGGATGTCCCCGCAAGACTTCATCGCATCGCCTCAACAGCTCTCGCATAGCTAGTTACATTGTTTTATAATTTTTTGTGTATTACTAGGCGTAGGTTTTCATGTACACGGGTTTTATCTCGGTGGTGTCTGAACCCGTGATTCACTTGTTTTTATTTATTTTCTGAGTTTTGTCACGGAATTGCCAAAGGGGGAGATTGTTAGAGACATTTATCTTATTGGCATATTCCGTGATGATATGTATTATTTTATTGATGTCGGGTTGTGGGTGGTCGGTTTAAAATTCATTAAAATTCATTGGTCCGCCCTCCACGCGCTCGAGCACCGTCCAAGGACCGCCCGCTCGCCTGGTGCCCGCTTGCCGCTCGAGCACATAATCCAGAATGGGGCCGCTTGATGCGTGCTCGCCGCGGCTCGAGCCTAAAAACCCCGAGAATGAGGGCCGCTTGATGCATGCTCGCTGGCCGCTCGAGCGAAATCCCGGAATGGGGGCCGCTCGCTGCGTGCTCGATCTCGGCTCGAAGGGCCTCGGGGTTTCCCACGAAACCCTACGGCCGCTCGCCGCGCGCTCGAGCCCCGCTCGAGCGGCGGCCCAACGGGCAGATTTTTTTGAACGCGTTTTGGCTCCTCTATAAATATTGGCTTATAATTTTGAAACCCTAAGGATTCAAAACTGAATATTTTCGTGCCTCCTTTGAGGAGAAAGGCTCTTGTGCTCCATTGTGATTGTTCCTTTTGAGAAAACCAAAAGCTACAACTTTGAGCTCCATGTTCTAAAGATTTTCTCTTTACTTTTTCTATTTCTTTCACCATTAAAGCTTTCATCCTTCTACCTTCGTTGGAGACGTTGGTGCGTTGAAGAAGGAGATCCGTTCGTGATTGGCAATTCAAGTGGCACGAGAGGGAAGATTGGCTTGAAGACCGGAAGGTGTCCGGTTCCGTTGCCGCGGGCAAATCCAAGGAGTTCCTTGGTAGGGATCACGTGTCGGGAGTAAGTCGGCTAGGTTAGCGCGTCGTTACCACCCGGGCTGTAAGTTGATTTTCATAGTGCATTGCTTCCCTGGCCGTTGAAGCCCGGAGTGTTTTTCTCGATACCGTAGGTATCGAGTTTTCACTTCGTCACCAAAAATCGGGTCTTTATTATTGTTGCTCATTATTATATACATATTGTGCATGCTTATTAGTTGTTTATACATCTAGAGTTAAATATCCTTTACGTGTATCAGATATTTAATTTAATTGATTTATTTTATTGCTTCCGCTATACTTGTAACGGGGTCGAAACACGTGAGCACCGAAACGTGCTTTTTCATTTCCAAATCTACTTACTTCAAAAATCATCATCAACATTTTTAATTAAGATGGGATCTATTAATAATATAAACATTAGTGTACGAATACGTAGTCCAAAACTTATGTTGTTATATTCTTAATATGAAGCGTAATTTTATAATTGCAATGCATCTCAGTTTGATCATGCAATTTAGATTAGAAAATAATTAAAGAAAATATTCTTCTATAATACTCAATTGTTTTTGTCATTATAAATGTTGAATTTTCTTTTTTGCATGATTATTGTCATAATATAAATTTGATGAATCGGTGTTTGGATAAACTTTTTAGACAAATGTACTTAGATTAGAATGATTATAATTGCTATAAGATAATAAAAAAAATTACGAAAATATAAATGATATACAATCTTGTTAACAAATAAAAACTCTATAACTAACTAATTCGATGAAATTTTTTTGGACTTCCCAAACTCAAACTAATAGAAAGTCAACTTATATTTCAAGTGATAAGACATGATAAAACTTTTAGCTGACTTTTCTTGACACAACCACTACAGAAGAACCCTCTTTTTAGATTAGCCCTCTAAATTAAGGATTCGGAGACATTAAAGCCTTCTTGAATTTTATTTCACTAACTTGAGAATTTCAAATTGAATCTACCAATCAAAAATGCCTCAACATAATGTGTGGCCACCCATTAATATCTTATAGGATTATAGACTGATATAGGATTATAGGCTGATAAATAAGTTTTAAAATCACGACTGAAAATTTTTAAAATATTGTTAAAACATCTTATTAAATGAAATTTTAAAATTTTTAAACGGATTGTTAATTCTCTAAAAAATAATAAATTCTATGAACCTTGAAAATTTGAAACACGACTAAAAGAAATTAAGCAATGATTAATAAATAAAAAAACTCAAGCAAAGCATTATTAAAGAAGTGGATCATATTAATAGGAATTAGTTAATCTCCAATTAGTCAAAGCAGTCGTAGTGACATATATAATAAAAAATAATCATTTTCTACGTGATTGAAAATTTGAGTATATCTCGAGCAAAGTCCTCTGCCAAAAGTTTGAGACTTGAGCTTACTTCGAATCAACTTTGAGCAAACACTGAGACCTTACTATTTGACTTAAATTTTAACACTTTGTCATAAAATTTGACAATCTTTTACACTCGACTAACAAAATTGACCACCAATTATAAATAGGACTTTCAAGTGTTTTGTTCTCTTTTGTTTGGCTTCTTAATTAAGAAAATTATTGAGTTTTAAGTCACTTCTTTATAAATCTCACCATATTATATATATTGATATTTAATTCTGACACAAGTAGGAAAACTCGTTCAACCTTTGCATAAGGATTTGCTTAAACAAATGCCATTTTCAATGGTACAACCATACCTAATTCACACCCTAAAAGAAGCACCTTCATGAGATATATATATATATATAGATAAGCACGTTTGATACATGCATGATGCGCGCATGTATGTGGATTAAATAGAATGGATAAGCCTGATGCATATATAAATGGTACACATGCATAAGTAGTTTAGCATAGTCACACATGATGGACACATATACAAAGACAATTTCTATGAACTTTTTTCTTTTAAGATTCGAACATTAACTGTTCGTGTTCAAATGCTAAACATATTTTTAAGTAGTGTTGCTGTATTTTAGGATAATTAAGAATATGAGTTATCATTTAAAATACCTTGAGCAATGCACTAAGAGAAAATGGGAAAAGAGAAGTAGGAGATTTGGCTAATTTTAAGCATTTTATTACATTCTAATATTCATCATATTGAATATATTTTTTTAATTATTGTTTAGAATATTTTTCTAATAGCTTCTTTTTTGTTCTCTTACTATTTATTGTTCGATTTGTCTAGGTTTATAGTAATTTAAAGATTATTTTTAAGAATTTATTATTCAACTTGTCTAGATTTGTAGAAATTTAAAGATTTTTTTTAAGGATTTGCTATAACCAGACTTACCTAACAATAATAATATTAGATGTTATGAGGCATACCAATAATATGAATATCATACATTCATTTATACTAATTAGTTTACATAAAAATAAAGAAATTAGCATTATATCATCTTAGAATATCTTGAATATAACTAAAGAGTTAAGCATAAATAGTCTCAGATTAGATGTAACTAATCATCTGCAATCTCTTCCTTAAGAAAATTGTGGAAAGTTGTTGTAATCAATAATCCAGCCCCATTTTCAACGGTCTGTTTCTCAAAAGGAAGGCCCGCAGGCCAGACCACGGCGGACAAAATCAGCCAAGAGGGGGCAGTTTCATAATTTTGATAGCATGGCAGAAAAATTCAAACTCAATTCAACTCGACCCCAGCCTAATTTCAATTGACAAATTTTACCCGTTTTAGCCGGGTTTATGATTTTGATTTCGGTAAAACCCAAATGTCATGATTTGACTCTAGTCGGGTTTGAATCTTCCTATGTTCCAACACAAAAAAACAACACAAATATTATATATATATATATATATATATATATATATATAATGTTGGTTATGAATCTTCCATTTTGATGTGGCGGATAGAGGAGTAAATATTCTCATGTCAAGTTCCAACACAACATTCCAGTGTGCCTCCATTCGTTGTGCGCCTGAATGACACTCGAACAATTCCAAAGATGCCAGTACTGGCCGCGCCCTCAAGATAGCATTCGGCGAAAATTCCAGTATGAACCCCGCTCGCTGTGCGCTAGATAGGAGCTCGAGCGGGGGCCTGCGCCCGCCACGCGCTCGACAAGCGCTCAAGCGTGCCGATTATATAAAACGCGCACTTTGCATTTTTAGGTTAATTCAATCAGTTTGAGCGCCGATCCAGAGAAGAAAAAAGAGAGAAAAGAGAGAGAAGAAAAAGAATATGAATATTTGAGCCTCCGTTTGGATTTTCAATCAAATTTCAATCTTCGGTAATCACACGTACGAGATTCTTACTGTTGAGAAGAATATCTACCGGGTTTTATCTCTCCTTTTGCTCTTTATATTTCTTGTACGGGCTGTACAATACTAGTTGATATTGATTCTTGTGATTTGGGGTTTGTATAACCGATCAACTGCTACTAGTGAAAATTTCGGACTCTGTGTCTCGTGGTTTTTCTCCCTCTTTTCATATGGAGTTTTCCACGTAAAAATTGTGTCTTTATTGTTTGTGATTGCTTATCGTATGCTTGATATCATCTACTACGTATTTTCTCGTGGTTTAAACAAGTATTTAATTTTAACAAGTGATATCAGATACAAGTTCGTGCTTATTTTGATTTCGGTAAAACCCGAATGTCATGGTTTGACTCTAGTCGGGTTTGAATCTTCCCATGTTCCAACACAAAAAAACAACACAAATATTATATATATATATATATATAATACAAAATATAAGATAATATTCCTTTATATTTTATTTTATTTCATTTCATGTAACATAGATCTTACTTTTAGAGTAACACATGATTAATGGATTGTCTTATACTTAAAATTTTTTTTAAAGTTTTAATTTCTCTATAAATTTATTATTTAAAATATTAATTTCCACATTCTGATTAGTTAAAAAATGCTTTAATAGTTTTTATGAGCTATATTATATTCAACATCAAATTTTAAATTTAAGTATTTATACGTAAATTATGAGGACTTAATTACTACAAACTGTATTGCTGTAATCAATTTTTTTTTTTCTATAGGAAGAAAATTAGTTTTGTTCAGATGTGAATTTAGATATAATCCGAATTATTAAATTTTACTCAATCCGAAATATTGTGCATGAAGTAGATTTTTGCAACAGGTTTAAATATTGGGTGCGTCTGGGCTTTGCTTCCCTCTCCTAAACACCACCAATAATTTGATTTCAGACTTATTCTCAATAAACTAACAAATTTAACTGTTTGATTGTTCTTGATGCTGGCCTCAGAGCCACGAATTTTACCCACAGCTTTGCTAAGGCTGCATGAAAACAATAGAAAATAAATAGTTACTAATATACAAATACAACAATTCCTTGTACGTGGGGATAAAAACTTCATACTTGATGTGTCTTAAAGAGCCAAAATATTGTACGAATTAGAAAGCCGCCCCACAATGCCTGAATGCTCAAATAAAAATGAGTCCAATCTTCATAACTTGAAATTTGGTTTCTGTGCACCACAACAGGACAAACAAAAGGTAAGAAATATTTTTACTCTCTGGTATACCCTCCGACGCTCAAATCAAAAACCTTTCTATTAAAAAAAAAGTTTAAAAAAATAAATGCGAGAATGTAGAGTGGATGAGATGGGTGTTTATTTGGAAGGCTATATTCCATTTGATACACTCGTTTGGTAGAATAGCTTTAAATGATACATTTGGCTAGTAGAATGCCTAACTTTGATAATTGTACACTCATTTGGAGGAGTGTCTCACTTCTTTTCTCTTTAGTTTGTTGTTCTCGACGTTGAAAAAGACGTTTTGTTCTAAATTACACAATAAAGTTTCAACCCAGTGCAAAATTAGCAAAAGTAGTACAAAATTAAATATTTAATACACATAAAGAATATTTATATCTAAATGATATGAACAATAACATGCATTACAAGTAAAATAAGAAGCAATAATAAACAAGAGGTAATTTTTTAACGACAAACGAAAAACTCGATACCCACGATAATCGTAATAAATCCTCCGAATTTCAACGGTCAGACATGATATCAATTATAAAAGTCAATTTACAGATCAGGTAGTACATACATACTAATTTAGCCAACTTACTCCGATCTTATAATCTCTACCAAGGAACTCCTTTGATTTGCTTGCGATAACGGAACCAGATGCCTTCCGATCTTCACGTCAATCTTCTCTCACGAACAGCTTGAAGTAGCAAACACCGCCAGATCCCCTTCTTCACAATACCCACGTCACCAACGAAAGTAAAAGGGTAGGAGTGTTGAATCGGTAAATAGAAGGTGGTGAGAAAACCCGTTAGCACATGAAACACAATGATGTAATTTCGATTTTTTCAATTTGAGTAAGATTAATCGATTAAAAGTTGGATTTCTCTCAAAGGGGACGCTCTAAAATGCTTCAACAAAAGTTAGGGCAATTGAAAGAATGAGAAAATTTATAGTGAGCTCGAAAAATACGTTTAAAGAAAATAGACGTTGTCTCAGCACTCGAGCGCACTTAGGGTTTCAAGAGGAAGCCTTATTAAGGCTCGAGTGAGAATGCGGTGAGTTTCAAGCGGATGGTTACTGGATTTTAGGCTCAAGCTCCCAGTGGGATTGCTGGAAAAAGGGCTAGAGCAGATGGCGAGTGCACGACAGTGCTCCTGGAACCCGGGAATGGACACCCACGAAAATAAGTTGATGTAACACTTCGATGAACACAATTCAATACCCGCACATAACTAAATATGATCGCGGAATCTACCAACCACAAAAATGACCCTAACAGAGGTTTTCTTCTCTCCCTTCTTTTCGTTGGGAAGAGGCAGTATTTATAGTTGGAGGCATCACTTGGCTGACAAACTCCTAGAATCAATACGTAAACATAGTGCCTCTTCAGTGGTGAAGGACATTATTTACTCGTGTAACGACCACCTTCATTTAGCGATTAAACCGCCTAGCTTCCAACTATAGAGATCGGCACAGCCGTCGCCTGAAGCAATTCATTAAGTGTTCCACTACGATCCTTTAATACATAGCGATTCGGATCGCACCCCGTGGTTTTGCCATTGCGCTAGTTACCTCTCATCGACTCAGAAATGTCTTCCATTAGACCGTCGTCATTTGAACCTTTTACCCCATCCATGTTCTGAATTTGGCCGGCCTAATTTTGACCGTTCCCATCAATATCTTTATAATTTTTTTATTATTTATTATCAAGAAATAATAATTTTAAACAAAATAATTATTTTATTTCCAGTATTTTATATTTACAATACATTGTGTTGATTGCACTGGCAAGCAGATGGCGGTGGCAAGGGTGGTGATAGCAGATAGGTGGCGCCACTGAGATAGTGACGATACGGCTAGTGTTGGTGGTGACCAGATGACGGTAGTGATTAACAGATGGCGGTATAATTGTGGTAGTGCGCAAGTGGCGTGATTGCGGTATCAAGATGACGGGGCGGCGGCAGCATGCTGGTAACAGAGAATGTAGCAGCAGTGGGTTGGAATACATTTCCTTTTGTATTAATTTATTGTTTATTTTCTTATTAATCATACAAAGCAAAACGCTCAGAAAATTAATTTTACTTCAATTTTAATCATTTTAAAACGACTAACCAAATACAAAAATATCGATTCTTAATTATATTCTCATCTTATTTACTCTATTAATGTCATTTTAATAACCAAGCAAACTGTTAATGTGTTTAAAATTTGTTAAAACAATAAAGATAAGAACAGATTGAACCGGTATAAATGCTAAAAGCGAATTAACACTAGTGGATTTTGCGTGCTTCTCTTGCAATGTCCGCCACTTACTTCATTTGAGGAAATAGCTAGACCATGGAAGCTGGGATCGAATCTCGTTTAAGTTTCTGCTGAAACTACAGAGCACTTCAATATGGGGCTCATCTTCTTCGACGGGGATTATTTTTGCAAAACTTCCTTCCCCGAGATAGTCAACCACCATATTTGCGGCTTCGAGTCCTGTCACAAAAGATTTCTCCTGCCAAAAGAAATGATTTGATCGTATATTGGCTATTGATTTCGAACTGAATAACCATAAATGGAGGAAGAGTACAAAGCTTCCAAACCTGTGACCATGAACCGTGTCGGTTTATTATCCAGCCACCTGCCATGAACAAATTCGGGAACGATGTTGATCCTCACATCATATACTTATATGACCCTTGACCATACAAAATATAAGTGTCGGTGATCCGATAGATTGTATTAAGGTTTTTTTTACCCTTTTTTTATGGTTTTGGACGCCTATTTCGTATATATGCATCGTCAGCTAGGAACAAGGTAATGGAATAAATATAACGAGGAATAAATATTACGGGAAAAAATGTGGGAATACTATTACAATGGTTGGAGGGGCGGGGAATGGCTGCAGAGGACCAGTGGGGGACTGGTCAGCAGGTCAATGATGGGGTCACTGGAGGCGGGCCAGTGGCTGGTTTAGATGAGGTCGGCTGATGTGAGCAGGGGTTGTTGGAGGCGAGTCAGCGTTTATAGGTGGCCGGGGGTGTGCAGCAGGATAAGGACAGGTAGGACTGATAATATTTCAACTTTTCTGTTGATAAACAAACTCATCCTTACATAGAGTTAGTTATTCACACTTCTGTTCCAATAAATATTCTCAGGTAACATTTATTCTAAGTCATCATTTTGCAACCAAACGAGGTAATGAGAGTTAGGTAAGAATAAATATAATGACAATGTTTATTTCCACACAGTTCATCCCAACCAAAAATGATGCAAAGGCGTGCAGAGGCTCACCTGGGAAAAAATGAGTCAAGGATTTTGGAAATCTTCGGATCTCCTTGTCAATTACCTTAGCATTTTCAAAACCGACAATGCATTTTGAAAGGTAAGACATGACTTTCGAAACAATCTGTTCATCTCTCAGTGGCAAGAACTCATTGGCATGATACTGCATGTACAGATATCATCAAACCAAAGTTCAAATATTCAAAAATTAGTTATCAACAACACGCAAACAACCAAAACCACAATTCAAGAGACAAATTGCATTAAAGATGGCCACTTGAGAAATCACAAGGTGCATTTATACTCACAAAATCGGCCAGTAATGCCGTTGCTTGATCATTTTCATGCTCATCGAAGATTGCATTCAAATCAAAGAAAGTCCAAGCGCTCGAGCTGCCAAATCTTGAGCAAGCATTGCATGCATTTGGAATGGTAACCTGACGAGTAGATTAAAGTCAATAAGTTGTATCTCAAACATACGACAATTTCCTTGACAACGGCTAAAATCCCAATTATCCAAATATCGTTACATCTAACAGGCACATTATGGTTGCACGAGAGTCCAAGGTTAAACCTCAAAATAGACCCATCTATGGCTTACGTTGATAGATTTTGGGTAAGGCAGTCAGAAAAATTGACAAGAGAAAAGTGTTTAAGATAATTTGGATTCTTGAAGCATAGGCCATATATATGTCATTTATTATTTTTCGAGAGTGTAACTTTTTCAAGGGTTCAAGAAAATATAATGGAACAAGTAGACCTGAGAAAAAACGATCTCAAAATCAACTATTTGATGATGTTTAGATGCTTTAATGAAGATGAATTTAGTCAGTGGGTTTATGCAATGCAGTATTACCTACCGTTCTTATGACTTTTCCAAGAAAGCACCAAACCCTTGAAAAGTAATTGATGCAAAGAAAGAGCAGCTCTCTTTTCATAGGTTCAACTGACATGAGCATGAACTTGACTAATTAAGGTATCCCGACTCTAGTACCCCCGACACTAAGAATAGTTAGTCTATTCATTCTTGTTATATCCTGGTCGATCTCGCCATGATATTAAAAGAAGGAACCTTTCCTCAAATAAAAATATAAAAAACCTTTAGATCCTATGTCCAGAAAGTACATCTCTACATCTGTCGTCCCTACTTTCTCAGTAAGTATTATTGCAGGCTGATGTTGCTATGTATACAAAACTCATCTCTAAAACAATTTTTACATAGGCCTTGCAGAAAGGAATATGAACTCATCAAGCACACCTTTATATCAAGCCGAGCTTGGCGGAGACCGCATCACCGCCAACCACGTTCAGAACCTTCAAGAACTCCTCCCTTGCACGTAATGCTGAACTACAAAAAAAGAACGGCAAGTTATGTACAACAACACAATGAGGGTATAAGTGAAGTTCCAATTGCTACAAGATAGCTATAGTGCTAATAAGGAGAACCAATTGATGAAAATATCAGCTAATATACATCGGTATCGACCTAATTTTAATATTTTTCAATACCATGATAATATCATGATATATTATTGTATCTACAATATGTCGTAATATGTCAGTAGATACGGCTCTGTTCGCTTATAATTATCAGATATTTTTTCAGTCCAACATATCCAAAACCAATACATATTGTCCGACATATTCAATACCAATATGGTTACAATGATATCAACACTGATAATTTAATCCACGGCAAAATCAATTAACCTAACAAGAGAACACGTGAAAGGCTGCGTATAAACAAGTTTCTGATGATGAATAAATGGTAATCACAAGATTTTTTAGTTTACTTATTAAAAAAAAGTTTTCCTTGTATTAAAAATAATTAGTATTTAAAATACATACAATACCAATGAAAATATTTGTATATTTCACCTTGTTCGTCATACAATGAGAGACCCCTTATATAGAGTGGCCAACAGAAAACATATAGAAAAAATAATTATTATAAAGATACAGATAATATTTACATAATATTTTGATTTTATAATATTTATGAATTTGGAAACAAAATATTACAAAATATATTATTACTATATTGACATTCCCCTCAAATTCAAGTAGGTACAATAGAGATTAGTTTGAGTTTGAAAATGCAATTATGAAATCGACCTGTGCCATGAGATTCAGCAAAGATGTCAACTAGCTGGTCAATTGAGGGCTAGTAACGAAAGTGATATTTCCTTGCCGAACGAGTTGACAAATAAAATGATAGTCATTTTTAATGTGCTTGTAAGTTCATGAAAAATATCATTGTATGCAATTTGTATTGCACTTTAATAATTACAATGTAAAATAACTACTTTAGAATTTATGACGCCTATATCTTCAAGTAGCCAATGTAATCAAAGAATTTTCGCAATAGTGTTTGTTAGGGCACGATATTCAGCTTCTATATTTAGGCATGTCACGATAAATTATTTTTTATTTTACCAATAAATAAGAGATGTGCCCAAGAAGAAATAATAACAAGTGGTGGATCGCCGATCAGTGGAATCTATTAGAAAATATCTAGTGTATATTAGGTAATTTTTCATTATGTTAATATTGTATTTTTAGGTAGTGTTTTGTATTTTGGCTATATTAGATTGTTGTATTTTAGGATGGTGTATTTTTTATTTTTGGGTATTTTGTTATATCGTTGTATATATATTGCCCCTCGTCCTCCCTTGATGCAAGTGAAGCGTGTAAAAGGCTGCTAAGCCATATTAATGCGTTGCCAGAATTTTCTCCATTTTTCAACAACAGCACTTGAGTTTCTTTTGTCCTTCGTCGTCTTCTTCCTTCGTCTTCGCCTTCTTCCCTTGGCCATCGCTTTCTTACATGGTATCAGAGAGGGTTATGGCACACCACAACGCTTCCGAAAATACATCCAGCATCGAGAACCCAGATCTCACATCCACACAAAACCCAGATCTCACATCCACATAAAACCTTCTACGATTTCAAAATCTTTCAGATCCATGCAACCCTTTTCGATTGGAAGTCGACGATAGTCCGGCCGTTACCCTGGTGACCGATTTGCTAACAGTCGACAGTTATTCGACTTGATCCAGAATCATGCGTCGAGCATTGAGGGCGAAGAACAAACTTCCATTTATTGAAGGTACTATTCTTAAATCCTACGATTCCACCGATCCCCTTTTTGAAGCATGAGGACAATGCAATGACATGGTGGTGTCTTAGATTCAAAACTCCATCAGTCCATCTATTAAATCCAGTGTTGTCTTTGTGGATGACGCTTCCGAAATTTGGAAGGAGTTGTGTGACCGATTCACCCAACAAAACGGGCCACGCATTTTTCAACTCAAGAAATCCTTGGCAAATATCTTGTAAGAGCAAGATTCGGTAAATTTGTATTACGGTAAACTGAAAATAATCTAGGATGAGCTCCTTGTGTACGAACCTCTCTAGATTGTGGACTGTGGTAAAATCAAAGTGCTCATCGAGCGGTATCAGAGGGATTGTGTTATACAATTCTTAATGGGTCTCAATGATTTGTACACTAATGTGAGAGACCAGATTATGTTAATGGATCATCTTCCCTCTGTAAACAAAGTCTTCTCTATTATCCAACAGCAAGAACGACAACACCAAATGTTGTCTGTTGTTCATCCTTCAGAAACGATGGCTTTGCTTACAAAATGAGTTTTTAATCACTTTAAAAGCACTGTGAAAAATAATCCAGTGTCTAAGAAAGATAGGCCTTTCTGCGTTCACTGTCGTGTCTCAGGGCACACTCTTCAGCAATGTTTTAAGGCTGGGAACGCTGAAATGCCTGTTTGCACTCACTGTAATAAATCGGGTCACATTGCTAATAAGTATTATCAGCTTCATGGTTTCCCTCCAAATCACAAATTGCATGGTAAGTCTGGTACAACAGCTTTTTCGGCCAACCATTCGAGTTTTACTACCGTTTCTAATCACGAGAACAATGAGGATGACAAAGTTGCTTTAACCAAAGCCCAGTTTAGGCAACTGATGAACCTGATTCAACCAAAGGATCCGGCTACCTCTGCTCAAACGGCCAAACAGATCTCCTCTCTAATTGACCCTATTGGTGATCAATCCAAAAAAAGTAACATGGCTGGTATTGAATTCTGTTCTGTCCCTTCTACTTGTAACAAAAATAATGTTTGGATATTGGACACCGGGGCCACAGATCACATGATCTGCAACCCCTCTATGTATCTTCATCAGAAAATCCCCATTTCCAGCTGTGTAAAATTGCCGGATGGAAGAAAAGTTCCCGTGTCCCACATTGATGATATAAAACTGACCCCAATGATAACACTTGAAAACGTTTTATGTGTTCCATCCTTCACATTTAATTTGATTTCAGTAAAGGCCCTTGCTGATTCTGTTCGCTGCTGCATTTTTTTCTCTGATATTTGCTTGATTCAGGACCTTGCCTCCTGGACAACGATTGGGATGGTTGAAGAGCGAAATGATTTATACTATCTGCTGAATAAGGATGTTCATCCCAATACTTTGGCTGGCCTTCTCTCCAAATTTTCAAAGCCCCTTACGACGCCTTCTGCTAATTTTGTTTCATTGCCAATTAATTTATAGAATTACAGATTAGGTCACATTTTGCATTCTAGAATTCAATTGATACATGATCCGATTGTAAAAGAAGCATTACATTCTTTTAATAACAATCCCTATTTCATTTGCTACATGGCTAAACAGCGTCGCCTTCCCTTCACTCTTAGCATCCATAAGTCACACACACTATTTGCCGTGGTACATTGTGACTTATGGGGACCCTTCTTAAAAGTATATTATGATGGGTATAAATATTTCTTGACTATCGTGGATGATCTTTCAAGAAGTACGTAGATCTATCTTCTGAGACAAAAATCTGACACAAAATTGTGCTTAGAAGCTTTTTACAATCTTGTTGCAACACAATTCAATGTCCACATTAAAATTATTCGTTCTGATAATGGGTCCGAATTCAGTATGAGAGATTTCTACAGTAAAAGGGATGTTATCCACCAACGCAGTTGCGTGGAAACACCACAGCAAAATGGTGTTGTTGAACGCAAACACCAACACTTATTAAATGTGGCTAGAGCAATTAGATTTCAAGCGGGACTTTCCTTAAAATTCTGAAGTGATCGCATTCCGATCACTTTTTATATTATTAATAGAACCCCCACTCCCGTGCTGAACAATAAAACACCATATAAAATTCTTTTTGGAGTCAAACCAAGTTATGATCATCTTCATATATTTGGTTGTTTATGTTTCGCTTCCACACTTTCTCACAGGCGAAAGAAATTTGATTCTAAAAGTAGAACCTGTATATTTTTAGGCTATCCCTTTGGTGTTAAAGGTTACAAGCTCCTTGATTTAGACCGTCACACTACATTTAATTCTAGGGATGTCATCTTCCATGAAACTAATTTTCCTTTCCAACAAGATAACATTGAAACCATCCCTAACGTGCAATCTGATAAATTATTCCCTGAAATCGCACAATATGACTATATGAATCCAACAACCATGTCTACCATAGATACAGATCAACCAACCGTCGAATCCTATAATAATGAAGAACTACCTAACTTAACTCCCGTCCAAGGATCATCAGAAACCGAACAGGAAACTCTTGATAATCATCCACAATCCAGCGTTCCCCTGATTCAATCACCAACTCACAATCCCTTGTCCAAGACAAAACTCCTATTCGCCGAACCACTAGAACCAGGAAAGCCCCTCAATATCTAAAAGATTTTTATTATCATCACGCATCTCACACTGCGACCACCCAATCAACAGTGCCACGTACCTCTAGGCAGCTCTATCCCCTTGAACATTACATATCATATCAAAAATTGTATCCAGCCTACAGTTATTTTTCATCATCTGTCTCCTCACAAACTGAACCACAAACTTATGCTCAAGCGTTTTCTGATCCTAATTGGCGCAAAGCTATAAATGATGAGTTACGTGCCTTAGAATCAAATAAGACCTGGATTGTTACTGACCTACCTCCGGGCAAGAAAGCTATCGAATGTCGCTATATTTTCAAATTAAAACTCAAAAGTGATGGGAGTATTGAAAGATACAAATGCCAATTAGTGGCAAAGGAATACATGCAACAGGAAGGGGTGGATTACCATGAAACCTTTTCTCCAGTTGCTAAACTTACCACTGTGCGATGCCTCTTAGCTGTAGCTGCTATAAAAGGATGGCATTTATACCACTTTGATGTCAACAACGCTTTTCTAAATGGAATCTTAAATGAAAAAATCTATATGAAATCACCTCCCGGTTATACCACAACAAAACAAAACCAGGTATGCAAACCGTCAAAAAGTATATACGGTCTTAAACAAGCTTCTAGACAATGGTATTCAAAACTATCCAGCTCCTTGATCCATTTCGGCTTCACTCAATCAAAGGCCGATTACAGCTTATTCACTAAACAAGACAATCAATCCTTTACAACCCTCATTGTGTATGTTGATGACATCATTGTTGCCAGTAATTGTTTGGATACAATAGCTTCTATCAAATCTTTTCTAAACCACATCTTCAAAATCAAAGACTTAGGTGTTCTTCGATATTTTCTTGACATAGAAGTTGCTCGATCACAACAGGGCATCCACATCTGTCAAAGAAAGTACACACTCGATATTTTGGCTGACTCTGGCACCATCGGTTGTAAACCTCAGAAACCACCCATGGACCAAAACTTGAAATTAAGTAAGCAAACCGGAGTTGCTCTAGCAGATCCAAGTGTGTATCGACGACTCATTGGTTGCCTCCTTTACCTCACCGTTACTCGACCAAAACTTGAAATTAAGTAAGCAAACCGGAGTTGCTCTAGCAGATCCAAGTGTGTATCGACGACTCATTGGTTGCCTCCTTTACCTCACCGTTACTCGACTTGACATCGCTTATGCGGTACAAATTTTAAGCCATTTTATGAATCAACCTACCTCGAATCATTTGAATGCTGCACACCAAGTTTTGCGATATTTAAAACTCAACCCTGGACAAGGCATATTACTTTCTTCAACATCTACCATTCAACTACGAGCTTTTTGTGATGCCGACTGGGCGTCCTGTCCAGACACACGTAGATCTATTACCGGTTATTGTGTCTTTCTTGGAAACTCCCTTATTTCTTGGAAATGCAAGAAATAATCCGTAGTTTCCCGCTCCTCTACTGAAGCAGAATATCGATCCATGGCTGCGACTTGTTGTGAATTATCTTGGCTTCGTTATATTTTAACTGATTTGCAGGTTTACATCCCCATGCAGTACTTTTATATTGTGATAATCAAGTCGCTCTCCACATTGCCGTGAATCCAGTCTTCCATGAACGCACCAAACATATCGAGTTGGACTGTTATCTCATTCGTGACAAAATACAAGAAGGACGCATTCGCCCCCATCATGTCACCACCCACAATTAGCTAGCGGACATATTCACCAAGCTACTGCCCTCACATCGTTTGAACTTTCATTTGTCCAATATGGGCATTATAAATATATATGCTCCATCTTGCGGGGGACTATTAGAAAATATCTAGTGTATATTAGATAATTTTTCATTATATTAATATTGTATTTTTAGGTAGTGTTTTGTATTTTGGCTATATTAGACTGTTGTATTTTAGGATGGTGTATTTTTTACTTTTGGATATTTTATTATACCGTTGTATATATATTGCCCCTCATCCTCCCTCGATGCAAGTGAAGTGTGTAAAAGGCTGCTAAGCCATATTAATGCGTTGCCAAAATTTTCTCCATTTTTCAACAACAGCAGTTGAGTTTCTTTTGTCATTCGTCGTCTTCTTCCTTCGTCTTCGCTTTCTTCCCTTGGCCATCGCTTTCTTACAGAATCACCTATCCAGTCTATATCAGAAAAAGTATTTAACTAGCAAGATGAATTAGTAGAAAATTGAAATCTATAGAATAATGATCCTTTGATATATCAAAGGATACAGAGTACAGTACCGTAGTGAGTAAACAGTGATGTGGCCATAAACTGGCTAATAAGATAATTGCATAGGTAATATAAGGAAGAGTAATAGTAAGATAAGAAGGCCTTCCAATGAATTGCCAATAATGGGTTGCATCTGACAAAAGAGAACTATCGGACGAAGTAAGTTACACATTCGGTTCTAACAGAGTGGGAGCGATCTTACCATCAGTTATGGCAGCACAAGTAAGCAAATCAAAAGAAGATTTTGCTCGAGAAAGATAATATTCTTCAGAATATAAGGTTACTTCAATGCTTGATAAATTAACTTAAATGTCCAAAATCCTTCATTTCAAATTGTTAATGTAGAAAAGTTTTAACAAAATAGATCCCAATACGATCATCTCCAGTAATAATCATATCAACAGCGTAGAATAAATAAGAACAGTGCCAGATGATATTGTACGTATGAAAATAGCGGAGTCACGAGTAATGCACAACGAAGGTGGCCAACTTTTTTTGGAGAATGGTCATACCTGAATGGGTCGCATGTAGACTTCCTCGATCAAGTCGCCATAAAGAAAGGCATTCTTGATATCCATTTGTAAAAGGTTCCATTGATGAATGACGATGACAGCAATCAACGAACGAACAAATGTGAGATGAGCCACCGGTGCAAAAGTCTTTCAAACATTTATCTTGGATCTCATATGACTTTTAACTTTTCACCAAATCGATATAGAAAGCAAAGTCTGTAGTTTGTTAGTTAATTGGTTTCAGTCAAAAGTCATGTGATTGTAACATGCAAAATCAATAATCCAAGAAGGATTATTTGGAGTGGCAGATAGGCAAGTGTAGAGATAGAACCTGCACAGGATAGGATTTGATTGACAATTGTCTCAAGATCTTCGGTAGATAGAATAGAAGATGGAGTACTAGAGTCTGATGTGGTTGGTTCAATCTAGGTAATAGTTGTTGTTCAAAGTCAGTATGAATGCCAATTCTAGGAGGAGCACTTCTTTTTGGGTCAATTATATTTTGAATGACCTTTTGCATGATAATATCGGCATATATTTGGATCATATGATGGTCAATAATCGGATCCGGAGTTGTGATGCAAAAATATAGAATTGGGATTTTGTGAGGGAATCGTAAGAACTATCTCCATCGGTTGAGACCTCTTGGTTTGAAGACGAGTTTCTTCAAAAATAAGCTCAACAACCGCACTATCAAGTGAAGAACAATGATGCCTATACAACTAATAAGCCCAAGTAGGGTCAAATTCGTCACGAAGAGCCATAAGAAATTGAGTAAAATGAAATCCATCCTGATAATCTACAAATTTCTTAAGCTCTATTAGAGGCTCCCACGTGGTTTAGTCAATATCAACTAATTATAGAAATAGCACATTTGAGAGTAGAAATCACTTATTGATTGGCCAGATTATTATATATAACTCACACATAATATGATATTAATGAGCAAACTCCGCAGAGGAGTAGCATTGTTATAGAAAGTCTTAGACATATTTAGCAACTTCAAATCAACAAAATAACATGTTGATAGATAGAATAAATGTATTTGCAATCCATGTAATAATTATATGGTTAATATTATCCCAATCTTTAACATGATCAGTAAAATTGAGTTTATTTAAGAAACCTCCTGTTGCAATAGCTTGTGTTCTCCTGTCATGTGTTTGCCAAAGAATGTGCAATGACGACAACGAAGAAAATGACACAACTCTGTAGATTGTTGTACCGAGAAAATGATGAGCATCCTGTAGATCAAATGTCAGCAATGAGTGCAAAGGATGGATTCGAAGCAAAGTGGTCACCACAAATTTGGTTGGAGCACAAATCCCAGGCATGGAGGTAGAGGCAGCACACGGGCCCGGTCAAGTGAAATGAATCAGATGCCGGAGATGGAGAAGACACAAATCACGGAGGTCGCCATTGAGAAGACGACACAAATTTGAGATGGGCAGTGTCTTTCGGTAGACAATGACAATGTTGACAAAGCAGACACAAACCCTCGGTCGGTGACGCTGACAATGATGATGCCAAAGAGAGCAAATTGAATGGCTGTCAAATGGGCTTTGATACTTTGTCAAAAATAGTTAGTGTTTAGAAGACAAACAATACGAATGAAAAATACTTGTGCATTTCACCTTATTTGTCTTACAATAAAATGTCCTTTATATAAAATGGTCAATACAAAATGTATATAGAAAATAATAATTATAAAAATATAGAGAATATTTATAGAATATTTTGATTCTGTAATATTATATATTTAAAAATATAATATTACAAAATATTATAAAATATATTATTATTATATTTGACAGCTTATAGCAAGCTAAAATCTAACTTAACAACAGGTCTCCTTTGCAATGGAGGCACATAGATCCTCGCCAGTATATTATGTCTGCATAGAGCAGCAATTAAAGGAAAGCAAAGCAAGTACAGATATCAATGGTTGAACCCAGCTAGGAATCAGAGTCAGACACATCTTAAAGAGGGATGGACGAAAATATCTGTATTACTCGCATCCATATAGGTATCAATCCAATTAGATGATATATATTGATATTAGATATTTAGAGGCAAAAACTTTTCACAGACTGTAACCTAGGGACAAATACCAGCCGATATATCAAAAAATATTAGGTGCCCCAGCCATTATATCACCAATATGACGACGTATCATAATTTTATCGCAATATCGAAGGTCCACTATCATTGTATATAGGCCGACACCAGGGGCCATAACCACAAGACTTTCAAGCCTCCAATGTGAATGGAGATTACATACCATTCCACTACTCCCTTGAATCAAAAACAGATGTTAGAGGCTACGAATTGAAAATACAAAAGACAACATAGAAGAAACCTTTTTTTCACGATTTCCTGAATGCTGGAGATTCCAACTGCCAAGATAACTGCATCAGCTTTCACTCTGTCATTCCCACAACTTACTTCTGAAATGCATCCTGTTTCCTCACTGAAGAAGAAATCGGTTACTGCTCTACCCTTACGAAACTCACAGCCTTCACTTCTCAGTAAGTCCTTCCATGGTTCAAAAATATTTTCCCTTACAGTTCCACGGCACATCATCACATCAAAATTTTTCTGCGGCATTTATAGAGTTGCAGTTCAAACATAAAAGGAAAGGGCCCACAGGACAGAAGAGAAGTTGGTATTTCTAAATTAGTCATACTGTGATCGTATTGTCAGAAATATGTCCCAAATGACGAGACGTATGAATTATTAATTTATTGAATTAATTAAAATAATCATATTAGTTTATATATATAATAATAAAGAGAAATTTTCTAAAAGATACGCCTGTTCAAATCGTATCCTTTAATGGAAATGATATGTTATTTCTCAAATGATGTGTCCTTTGATGAATAGATATGTCTCTTTGAGATATACTCGTTGAACGAAAGGATATCACTTCTTAACAGTTATATCTGTTCAAGACACATCACTTAGGTGAAAGGAGGGGATTTTGGTAATTTGGGAATGTTCCTCTTTTCCTCTATAAAAGGACGTCCTTGGCCATCATTTGAGGGACACACAAAACTTGTATAACATTTAACAAGTTATAAGGAGAAGAGAGAGAAAGCATCTCCCGGTTCTTCGAGACAAGAACGATTACAGTTGGATATAAAAGTTTAATGATCATGGATCCAGGTACGTACATTTATTATTTATACATAATTATGATTGATGAATGAAGAAATATGATAATCAAGATCCTGTGAAATTAAAGTATTATCCCACTAAAGTTTCTTACATGTGATATCAGAACATCGGTTCTAATTATTGTATTTCTTCCAATTAAAATAATTTATGCATCATTTTCTTCTCGACCTTGTATGGCCATCGATTCTGGTCTTGTTGTTTTTTAATTGCATCCAGATTGGGTCGTCGCCGGTTGCAATATGTCGGTCGAATCCGTGCCGGTTAGTCGCCGGTTAGTAAGTGACGTTTAACGACGATTGTCGATCGGCACCGTTGCAAGGGTTTTTAGGCAAGGAACAGAGAAATTGAAACAACAAATATGTTTCTTTATCCTATATCGAAATATTTACTGGATTTTTCAACGAATCCATTTTCCATCGAACCCATCGCCGATTGTTGCCGGCCGACATGAACAGTTGCTGGATTTTGGCGACATTAACAGAACCACGGTTGCAATCGTTCCTTAATCTATCTAGTAGGCGACGATTGAAATCGATTCATGTTGTCGATTGGCTACGGCAATGGGAACGGCATCGGTTGTTGCCATTACTGGTACCGCAGGGAGAAGAAAGCAGAATGTCGAAGAAGATGAACAAGGCAAAGTAATATATTAAATCATGTAATATTTATTTTATAAAAGGTAAAATGAAAATGAAATAATATATATAATTATATATTTGTTTTGTATTAACGTAAAACAAAATTAATAATATAATATAATATATATATTTGTTTATTATATATTGTGTTATATATAAAAGTAATTGTTTATTTGTTTAATATCTGCAATTTAATTATGTGAAATTTAAATTTATCATGATTATATGCTATGTGTTTAGATTTGTACAGATATTATTTGTGATATTGTACAAAGTAATTGTGATTGAATATCTATATAATGATGTAGTCTGGTAGCCGAAAGTGGGGTCCGACTAAATGGTTTTATAGATATTAAATCATAGAATGAAAAATTGATATAGTTATCCCATATATTAATTTAATTGCTTTGTATATTTAAAGTGTTACAATTTTTCGATCAGTAGATATTATGGTAGGCCCAAAGGTGCACCAACTTCTACATGATTGATTAATTGAATATGATGATTAATAAGTATTCATTATTTCAAATAGGATCATGGATACCCAAAGGTAACAGACTTATTTAAATTTTGGAATATTATTAATTATTTCTGTAAGTGATTGGGAATCACTATAATAGTTTGTTAGTGTGTTATAATTACACCCAAAGGTGGATTATAATGACGCTATTTATATTTTATGTTCCTCCTATTTTAATTCAAAGTATTAATATTGAGCATGTTAATTTGTTGCAGTATCTATTCCGATTTCGCTACATTCTCACGCTTCTTCTGTTTCGATATTCAATGGAACTAATTTTTCTGATTGGCTTGAGCAAGTCCAGTTTCATCTTGGTGTGCTGGATCTTGATATTGCATTCAGATAAGCCTACTGCTATTACTGATTCAAGTAGTGATGAGGAAAAATCTTATTAGAGCATGGGAAAATCGAACAGAATAAGCATGATGTTTATGAGAATGACTATGGCGAACAATATTAAATCTACACTTCCTGAAACTGAAAACGCTAAGGACTTACTGAAAACTATTGAAAATCGTTTCCGATCTGCGGATAAGTCTCTTACTGGAACACTGATGGCAAAACTTACTACCATGAAATTTGATGGTACTCAAGGAATGTATGAACACATTCTTGAGATGACCAATTTAACTGCCAAACTCAAAGCCCTTGGTATGGATGTGAATGAATCTTTCCTTGTTCAGTTTATAATGAATTATCTTCCTCCTCAGTATGGATCTTTCCAAATTCATTACAATACTATCAAAAATAAATGGAATGTTAATGAATTGGGAAGCATGTTGGTTCAAGATGAGGCAAGACTCAAACAATAAGAAATTCATTCAATAAATTTAACGGGTTATGGTGGTAAAGGAAAGAAGAAGAGAAAAAGATAGAGCATTAAGGCTGGATCATCAAAGGATAAAGAGCCCCATTCTGGTACAGGGACTCAAAAGAAGGGAAGCAATGCAAAGTATCACTTTTGTAAAAAAGTAGGACACTTTAAGAAGGATTGCTATAAAAGAAAGGCTTAGTTAGAAAAGAAATGTGAGCATTTGGCTTATGTATGTTCTGAATCAAATCTAATTGAAATACCTTCTAATATATTGTGGTTCGATTCAGGCTTTAACGTTCATGTTTCTAAATAGATGCAGGGATTCCTTACAACCCAGATGCTAAACCAAAATGAAAATTTTATTGTCCTGGGAAATAGTGTCAAAGTTCCTGTTTCTGCTATTGGAACTTTTCGTTTATTTATTGATACTGGAATGTATTTAGATTTGTTGGAGACACTTTACGTACCTTCAATTTCTAGAAATCTTATTTCTATTTCCAAACTTGATCTTCAAGGCTATTCTTTAAAGTTTGAAAATAAAAGAATTAGCATATACAAAAATAAAACCTTCTTTGGTTCTGGAATTCTTTCTGATGGTCTCTACAAAATAAACCTTGACCAAAATTTTGCCGAAACTCTCATGACCCTGCATCATAATGTTGGAACAAAACGTAAATATATGAATGAAAACTCTTCTTCCTTGTGGTATAAAAGATTATGTCATATATCTAAAGATCGTATGAAAAGATTAGTAAATAAAGGAATCTTACCTAACCTTGATTTTTCTAATCTTGATATATGTGTAGATTATATTAAATGAAAACAAACCAAATATACAAAGAAAGGTGCCACAAGAAGTTCAGAACTTTTAGAGATTATCCATACAAATATTTGTGGACCTTTTGATTCTCCATCTTTAGGAGGAAAAAAATATTTTATCACCTTTATTGATGATTTTTCACGTTACTGTTATATCTATTTATTGCATGAAAAATCTCAGGCCGCAAATATTTTGGAAATATATATTTCTGATGTTGAGAGGCAATTAAATAAAAGTGTGAAAATCATTCGATCTGATAGAGGTGGTGAATATTACGGCAAATATGATGTATCAAGACAATGTCCTGACCCTTTTGCTGAGCTATTAGAAAAACATGGCATATGTGCACAATATACTATACCAGGTACGCCACAGCAGAATGGTGTTACCGAACGGCGTAATCGTACATTAATGGACATGGTTAGAAGTATGTTGAGTTATTCATCTTTACCTAAATTTTTGTGGATGGAAGCCCTTAAGACTGTTGTTTATATTCTTAACCGGGTTCCTAGTAAAGCAGTTTCCAAAACTCCTTTCGAGTTACAGACTGGAAGAAAATCGAGTATTCAACACCTACATATTTGGGGGTGTCCAAGAGAGGTCGAATGCATAAATCCACAAGAAAAGAAATTAGATTTGGTCAATTAGTGGATACTTTATTGGTTATCCAGAGAAATCTAAAGGGTATAGATTTTACTGTCCTAACCACAGTATGAGAATAATAGATACCGGTAATGCTAGATTCTTTAAAAATGGTGAAATCAGTGGGAGTGATATTTCACAAAATGTGGAGATAAAAGAAATTAGGGTACAAGTCCCTATACCCATAATTTCTAAACAAACTGTTGTTCCGACTGTTATTGAATAACAGATTGACAATTCTA
Organism: Nepenthes gracilis; assembly: GCA_033239525.1. NCBI lineage: Eukaryota > Viridiplantae > Streptophyta > Magnoliopsida > Caryophyllales > Nepenthaceae > Nepenthes > Nepenthes gracilis. The sequence continues at coordinate 4,003,386 of BSYO01000004.1, forward strand.
TCCTCCATAATGAAATTGTCACCATTGAACATAATGTAGAACAGTCACAAGAAGTAGTATTAAGAAGATCTCATAGGGAAAGGAGATTTGCTATTTCAAATGACTATTTGATTTATTTACAAGAATTTGAGTATGATATAGGGATATATGATGATTCGGTTTCTTTCCAACAAGCCATAAAAAGAAATGATTCTTCTAAATGGATTAATGCCATGAAAGATGAGTTAGAATCGATGGCACATAATGAAGTCTGGGATCTTGTTGAATTGCCTGATAGTTGTAGAACAGTTGGTTGTAAATGGGTGTTTAAAATCAAACGCGACTCTAAAGGCAATATCGAACGATATAAGGTTAGACTTGTTGCTAAAGGTTATACTCAAAAGGATGGCATTGATTATAAGGAGACTTTTTCTCCAATTTCTAAAAAGGACTCTTTAAGAATCATAATAACATTGGTAGCACATTTTGACCTAGAGTTGCACCAAATAGATGTAAAAATTGATTTTCTAAATGAAAGCTTAGATGAAGAAGTTTACATGAAACAACCTGAAGGATTCTCTAACAAAGGACAAGAGAACTTAGTTTACAAATTAAAGAAATCAATATATGGACTTAAACAAGCCTCACGACAATGGTACCTTAAGTTTCATGATACCATTTTATCCTTCGATTTTATAGAAAATACCGTTGATCGGTGTATATACCTGAAGGTCAGTGTGAGCAAATTTATATTTTTGGTTCTATATGTTGATGATATATTACTTGCAAGCAGTAATATTGGGTTGTTACACGAGACTAAGGGTTATCTCTCTAAAAATTTTGATCTGAAAGATATGGGTGAGGCAACTGATGTGATAGGAATAGAAATATTCCGAAATAGATCACATAGATTATTGGGATTGTCTTAGAAAGGATATATCAAGAAAATTTTAGAGAGATTTGGGATGGAAAATCAATGTGCGTGATGATTGCTCCAAATTCGGAAGGTGATAAATTCAGTTTAATACAATGTCCACAAAATGAATGGGAACGAAATCAAATGAAAGATATTCCTTATGCGTCTGCTGTAGGAAGTTTGATGTATGTACAGATTTACACCAAACCAAATATAAGTTTCGCAGTTAGTATGCTCGGACGATACCAAAGCAATCCTGGTATGGATTATTGGAAAGCTGCAAAGAAAGTGATGAGATACTTGCAAGGAACTAAAGATTACATGCTTACTTATAAGAAGTCCGATCATTTGGAGGTGATAGGATATTCAGATTCAGACTATATTGGATGTTCAGATACCAGAAAGTCTACATTTGGATATATTTTTCTTTTGGCTGGAGGAGCTATTTCATGGAAAAGTGCTCCACGATAGAAGTAGAGTTTGAGGCATGCTTTAAAGCCACAATACATACATTATGGCTACGGAATTTTATTTCAGGACTTGAAATTGTTGACAGTATAGTCAGGCCGCTGAAAATTTATTGTGATAATTTCGCAGCTGTTTTCTTCTCAAAGAACGACAAGTATTCAAAGGGTGCTAAGCATATGGAAATTGAATACCTTGCCGTTAAAAGTGAAATTCAGAAACAAAAAGTGTCAATAGAGCATATTAGCACCAAACTTATGATTGCAGATCCATTAACTAAAGGTTTACCTCCAAAAGTATTTGTAGATCATGTTGACAGTATGGGTATTTGTCGTTACCCATAATATAATGATATTGCTCTGATATTTGAGATCTCACATAATGTGTTTCTGATATATCCTATTTATTCTATATTGTTCAAACTTAAAGTTTTGAATTGATAATAGGGCCAGTCTCTCACTAAGACATTATTGTTGGACCGTATGATATTTCTCATTTAAGATTTAATCATATAATTTACAGGTGTTGTAGTACATTGAAGGAATTATGTTGCATAATGATATGGAACCGCCATGACTCGCATTTGTCGATTATTTGATTATAAGATTATGACATATAAACTATTAATGGATTATAATATTGCGCACTTAAAGTTTGTTTTAATTAATTCAGATAAATATTATTGTCATATAGGTCAAGTGGGAGAATGTTAGAAATATGTTCCACATAACGAGACATATGAATTATTAATTTATTAAATTAATTAAAATAATCCTATTAGTTTATATATATAATAATAAAGAGAAATTTTCTAAAAGACACACCTGTTCAAATCGTATCCTTTGATGGAAAGGATATGTTATTTCTCAAATGATGTGTCCTTTGGTGAATAGATATGTCCCTTTGAGACATACCCGTTGAGCGAAAGGATATCACTTCTCAACAGTTATATCTGTTCAAGACACATCACTTGGGTGAAAGAAGGGGCATTTTGGTAATTTGGGAATGATCCTCTCTCCCTCTATAAAAGGACGTCCTTGGCCATCATTTGAGGGACACACCAAACTTGTATAACATTTAACAAGTTATAAGGAGAAGAGAGAGAAATCATCTCCCGGTTCTTCGAGACAAGAACGATTAAGTTGGGTATAAAAGTTTAATGATCATGGATCCAAGTACGTATATTTATTATTTATACATAATTATGATTGATAAATAAAGAAATATGATAATCAAGATCCTGTGAAATTAAAGTATTATCTCACTAAAGTTTCTTACACGTATTACCCATCAATGTTTTCCTTCTCTTACAAACTTCCAAGATCCAAATAGGGCACAAAGGGTGATGAATGGCAAATGTCATTAGGTATTGTATTAGACAATGTAGTTAATAAAGAATCATACAAGGATGCTTTCAGGAATCTCCTAAGTATTTCCTCTTACTAAACATTCCATCTTAGAAACTGGACTTCTTTACTCAGTTCTATCCCACATATCAAAAATTCTAATTGTGACGTAAAAGAAAACTAAAACCTCCATTCCCTCCACAGAATAGTGGGCAGACCTCATCCAACTTGTGAATGGCTTGATGCCGAGCTCATCCACAAGGCTAAATATATTGCAGTAAAGACACCAGAAACCTAAAAATAAAGATGTTCAAAATAAGAGTGATGATGAATACTCAAAAATTGAAGTCTATCAGTTACTCAACATGATGCATAAATCTTCTTTACATTTGATTATAACTATGGGATGGAGGTTCACTATATTACATTCATGGAGCATTTTTTTGACAGTAGTAGAATGGAGGAATGGGAATCCCGCATTCCCCATTTACTCGATTTCCACTGTTGTACATAGACACAGACATTATGATTCAATCAAGCACCCTCTGACTGTTGCAATGGAAATTGCATTCCCATAGCACACAAATAAATGTAGCCTCACATTATTATCCTAGATTGATTTAACGAATAATCTTCTAGGCGCTCCCGTCAATTCTCCAAAACATGCACACACTTTTTGGTGCTATGGGGTAAATCTCAGTTGGGGTCTCCACTCTCTAGTGTGTTCCTGGAAAGAACCATAACATCTCAACTGGCCAGATCCTTCAACAATTTGGCACTCCATCACCATCACGCGCTTAGTAGAAACTCATTGTTTGTACATTCTTCTCACACCAATTAGAATCCTCAAACACATGATTCCGTAAGGTCGTCTATGCTTACATATTCACATATAATCCAAACCTAATTTACATCTATCAATTCAATTGAAAATGAAATCTTTCCTAAGGATAATCAGAGAGACCAACGCAAAAGCAAATCAAAGAGCTGTACCTTGAATGCCAACTTCATCAGGACTGCAAGGCTCTGCGTTTAGTCCTGAATCGACACCCCCTTCAAGAACGGTAACATCAAAGCCCTGATCACAGATCCCCAATAAGATACACATTAATGGTCGGGGTAACAAATAATATCCCTTTGTTAACCTAATAGTCTTAACGCTTGGAATTGGTAAAAGATTTTAAACCTAAATTTAACTTTGAGGATTCCTATTTTGTCAAAATTATTACATCTTAAATTGGCTGGGCGGGATGGTTTATTGACCTAAACTCTATTAGTTATTGGAAGATATACGAACAACGAGAAAGAGAGAGAGAGTAACCTGTTTGTAGAGATGGTAGGTAGCGCCAAGGCCCGCCCAGCCAGAACCAACCACGAGAACATTCTTCTTGCCCTGCTTTTGTCCATTGTTAAGGCCACGGCTCTCTGAACTTTCGTTCTGCAGTTAAATCCTTACTTTTATTAGGACGATAATTCAATAGCAATACAAGACAACGTATGAGCGAAAGAAGATAGAGTGGGTACGAGGACAACGAAAGGAAGAATTTTTTTACGTGGAAACCTCCCTTGTGAATAGGGAGGGAAAACCACGGGACTTTCGTTCGAGAATCAATTTTACTATGCTGTTATGGATTACACATAGATTACTGGATGGCTCAAATCCTTTTCTTTCTCCCTTCATTTCGTCTCTCTACACTTTCTGGGTTGGAGTAAAATACTTCCCCACTTTTTATTAGATGCACAATTAGAGTATTTATAGTAATCAAACCATCTTTGATAGGTTGTCTACGTGGTGTTGACATATGTCGGAGTCGGTCACCAACTCTACCAATCTTGTCCTTTGTGCCAGGTGTGTGGCGTGCATGCTGACTGATTTCTCGTGAAGTCACATCTGCAATGATCGACCCCGTTCGCAGGCCATCGTTTTTTGTATAGTTTGACAAGTTTGCTACCAAATCCCTGGGGCGTTGCTTTTCCAGGCGCAGCTGAGATCCGCGGCCATCCTTGGTCCATGGGCCTCTGTGGGCTTCCAATTTGTCACGCCGCTTGGGCCGACCTCATCATCTGGACCTCTTGGACCCACTGGGTCCCTACGGCGCCTGGACCTTATTAACAGGCCTCCAATTCCGGTACCCATCACTAGCCCCCCAGGCCTGGGCCGACTTGTAGTTGAGGCGTAGCATGTCATGTTTGGGCAAGGTCGGTCATTGTACTGTCCTCCTCGGGCTGCGCTATGTTTTGTCTTATTGTGACGTTGCGTCTTTTTTAACGTCGTTCCTTTCTCAGGCAATCTGACATCGCACCTTCCCGAGGCAGTCTGACATCGCACCACCGTGTAGGCTTTTTAGGTGTCTTAAGGGATGCGCGTTAGATTAAGCGAGGGTAAGGCGTCAATTTGCCTATAAATAGGTGGGCTTCTTGACCAGTGGGGTTCATCCCTTGGACGATTTCTGGGGAATTATGCAAATGCCTTGGTGCGAACCGTCTTTAATGGGAGCGCTCAACAGGATCAGATGGACTAGCTGGAGGCCTAAAACTTCCGATGTAGACCATCCTCACGCCCTTACAATGGGCCGTTTTCAAGATTAACAAGGATGGCTTGGCCATTATGCCGTCGTCGTGTGCTTCCTTTCAGGCTATGGCGATCTCTTGTGCAGCGATAGATGTGGCGACCCAAGCCTAAATACTTAAACACACGGCTCAAGCCACACACGCGGATTACAAATTTTAAACAAAATATAACCATTCTATATTCTAGACCTATTTCATTCTTTTGATTTAACTACATCATGATAATTCATCTATCATCCACAAAGACATACTAAAGAAGAAATAAACTCAATTAAAAAAATACATAAATCTCCATGCCAACTTAAACTCCTCAACTGGCTACTAGAACCTTCTTCTCTATCAAAAACTTCTTCCTGCAACACAGATGTGTATTCTCCAAGCTAGATGCTGTCTACTAAATCCGGAGCCAAGAAAACACAAAGGTGAGTCAAAGCCCAACAAGTAATAATAATAATAAATGCCAATAATAATAATGATCTCGGATAGCACACTACAAATGTCTCAACATATTCAAATGACCCACTATATCCAAGACAGATTACAACACGTCGTAAATACGACTCTAGACAAGATAAGTCCCACTTGGCCCGTATATCCAAAGACAACAAGAGTGCCAATAATCAATGATAATTCCCTGGAATCCGACATCAACGATGATTGGGGATTTTCCTGACCCATATGTCAGCTAGAACGACCAGCATAATCACAATAACAATCAATATGGATTCCACTGAATCAGAATATTTCAGAATCCACACAAGGATACTACCAACACAACTAATGAAGTACTCAACAATCATAGAATATCACAAGAAAACTCCTGGATCTTATTCCGCCACTGTGAACCAAAGGCTGCGTATATCCCCCGACAGCTGGATACTTGCACGAGCTACCCGATACTCGCAAGTTTGACCCCCGACCAAAATCCATGATCCACAAAGGCTCTGCCAAACAAAGTACAGACGTCTCCCCAGCATGCTCATCATGCTCATCTTCCGACTCTACCAGGTACAGAAGATACCTCACACGTCAAACCCAGCATCTCCCGCCATGATATCCTCGATATCATGATCTACGATGTTCGCATAACCATAAGCATCCCGCCAAACTAGGCAATGTACCTCAACACCACCAGGACACGAAAATCAGTACCGGATAAGCGTAGACCACATTAAAGTACCATAGCCTCCCATTCGACCAGATACTTTAATATTTTCATACACTCTCCTCAACCTTGATCGTAGGAAGCCAACGAATTCAAATACTCACACAACGAGTATAACGCAAAGAAAGCTTTGCAATATCAACAATATAACGTCGTTCGGTGCTGACCAGGGACCTTACTCACACCATCAAATCTAACACAAAGGAATTTCTCACGGATTACAAGTCGAGATATGATTTATTTTACATAATCCCACCATTTAATTATTCTTTCATTCTATCCCGGTGCAATGCCTAAAACTAAGGCCAACATATTAACTAATTCTAACATAATATTTTATTATCATTATTATCAACAACTTACCCATCTGCTAAAATTAACATTCATGGTCACATTACCAAATTCTTTTATTCACAGCTCATTTAAAATAATTTACATCCATTCTACTAGCACATATATCTATAGACACATCCTCACCAACATATTCCAACCGATATAAATATATATATATACACACACATTTAAATACATATACGTATATACACTCACACACCCATCTACACCTACTGCACACACCACACACCAACACACGCGCAACACAAAGCAGCTCAGCTGCCTCTGCACACCAACACCCTCACACACGCACAGCAACACACACTGGCAACTCACACATGGCTACTGATCAGCCCACACACACATTGCACGGCACCCAGCTCACACCCTCACACACACACACACGCACGCACGGCAGCACTCTGCCGCCTCACACACAGCTCACACACCCTCACACACGCACGGCAGCACTCTGCCGCCTCACACACAGCTCACACACAAGCACAGTTACAGACCCACGCACAGCCACACTGCCAACACATACTCACGCACGTACACACACCTCCACAATACACACACCACACGCTTAACCCACACCCACAGCAGCCTTGCTGCTTTTCCACACTCACCCACACGCAGCATCACCTGCTGCTCACCCACACCACTCATACACAACGCACACACACACACACGCAACAGCAATCTGCACGTACAAATGTGTATTCCGTATAAAATACAAAGACCGATTATACACCCAAATCAACCGGCAGAGCACGAGGCTCTGGTTTTCTCACCCGATTCCAGCATCGCACACACAATCAGGAAACTCAATTTTCTTAATTAAGAAAATGAATTCATAACGTGAGTTAATCCCAAAGTCACAGCTCCGTGTGACTCATCAACTCACTGTTCTGAATCGATAACCCAGAACAGAGCATCGACCTCTGTTTCTCTTCTCGATTCAATTTCCACATATACCCAATTTCAACCGCATCATGAAAATTAGAAGAAGAGAAGGAGCAGATTGTAATAGAGGAACATTTATTTTGCAGAGCAGGAAGAGAGATGACGGTAGAGAGACTTCACTTGCAAAATTTCAGGGAGAAACGACAGTGGAGGGGTCACTTGCAAATTGAGTAGAAATGACAGTAAACGGGATTCACTTGCAAATCAGAGGAGAAATGACAGTAGAAGGATTTCACTTGCCTAATTCATCGTCCTTGAACACGGCTCGAGTTCGGCTCCAGTTCCGGCTTCGATTTCGGCTTCAGAGCCGACAACGGCCAAAACGACGGCAGAACAGCAATCGGAAACGGCGATGAAGAAGACGCCTCAGAGATGGCTTCCCGAAGCACCAATCTCTCTTGGCTCACCCTCACAGTATCACTGCTCTGCCTTTCCTCTCGTCCGCATACACACACCAGCGCTCGGATTATAGAGACCATGGAAACGAAATGGTGAGGGAGCAAAAGGAATCGGCTGTTGGTGGTAGAGATTCGAACCGAACGGCCCCTCTGCAGAGGCCGTTGCGAGCGAGACAGAGCCAGAGAGAGAGAGAGAGAGAGCTGGTAGGGAGAGAGAGAGACCAAACGGGAGAGGAGAAGAATCAAGAGGTGATGAGGTGGCTGAGGGGTTTGTTAGCTATTATTATTTATTTATTTATTTATTTATTTTAACATTTATAACCTATTATTATTTAATTATTTATATATATTACAAATATTTTATTATTCTTTTGGACGGATCAATACGCATTAAAAATTAAGTATATCTAATTAAATTTATAATTCATCGTGAAAAATATCCGGACATTACAATAGATCATGGTGGATTCGTCAGTGGACGCTTTGCCTTCGATGTGACAAGCCACTCATGGTCTCTACTTCACTTGAACCACCATTTGCATTGTCTGGAGGGGAGGTGAAGAGCTGCTCCGGTTGCTTAAGCTTGTTGGGTTACCGGTGATGAGTCATTTCTTGCCCATCATGCTCTAAGAATTCAGAGCAGTCTGTCTGGGGCTTATGCCCAGTACTATATTTTCTGCCTCTTTCATATACTTTTGCTGTTGAGAGCCACGTGCTTGTAAAGGAAATTATAAATGAACTTTAATTAATAAAAGTAGTAGTTTTTGCCTTTTTCTCCTTTTACTTGTCGTATGAATTATTTCCTCCTCTGATATGCAGAACCCTTCCAGGGAACGCAATGTGCATCGTATTATCACAACTTAAACGATCAGCCATCTTAAGGCAAATCACATCCCGATCTCTCGAAGCACGTCCTTACAGCAAGGAGATCCGATTTCGATCCTGAGATCTTTCCTCTGCACGCTCTTGGATCTTACTTGAAACTCGAACAGCTCGCGGTTGGATCCGGTCAACAAAGATTTTTGGCACCATACTGCTCTCCAGATTCGAGCACTCCGCCAGTCAACGGATCCAGTCTGCTCTCCGGATTCGAGCCGTTCGCTGATCAACGGATTCAATCAGCCCGCATTTCTGGTTTGCTATCAGGATTTGAGCGCTTCACGGGTCAACGGATCCGGTCGACCTGCATTTCTGGTTAGCTATCCGAATTTGAGCAGTTTGCCTATCAACAAATCCGGTCGACCTGCATTTCTGGTTTTCTCTCTGGATTCGAGCACTTTGCCGGTCAACAGATCCGGCCTACAAAAATTTTTGGCTCTGCACTACTTTTCGGATCTAAGCACTTCACCTGTCAACGAATCCGGTCAACAACCATATCCGTTTCCGCTTTGCTCTCCGGATTCAAGAGCTCTGGTCAGTGGAGCCGATTAATAAAGATTTTCGGCTCTACACTACTCTTCGGATTCAAGCATATTGGTCAACAAAATCGGACAACCATATTTTCGGTTCTGTTCTGCTCTCCGGATCAAGTGATGCGGTCAATTAAGTTGGTCAACTATCAATTCGGTTCCATCCTCTCTCCAGAGTCAAGCTTTCCGGTCAATGAATCCAGGTCAGACTTGAGGGGATATCTCAACCCATCATGAACATGTCGGAGGCCGAAAATTCAGTTCACCGGCATTGGTGTTAATGATGGGTTCAGTAACTATGAGCCTAACATGCCAGGCCCTTCAGCAACCCACAATTCTACATATTCTTTCAAAGTAAAAGTCCCACGTTACTTTTGGAGAAATAATACATCTATAAATCCCACTATAAAAGTAAGCACCATCAAGTTTTGAGTGATAAGTTTAAGAAGCTCAAAAAGCTCCATGAGGCTCCAAATGGCTCGGAAAATGGCGTAACAATTGCTAACCAATATCCAACGAGAGCGTGATAGCGACCTCAGAGAAGGGTGTAGCCGTTGCTAGCCAATCTCCAATGAGAGCGAGATAGCGACTTCAGAGAAGGGTGTAGCCGTTGCTAACCAATCTCCAACGAGAGCGGGATGGCGACCTCAGAGAAGGGCGTAGCCGTTACTAACCAATCTCCAACGAAAGCAGGATGGCTACCCAGAGGCCACCAGCCATCTTCTCGCCGTGAGGCCATCAGCCCTCCTCCCGTCCGAAGGCCAGCGGCTTTCCATCCCCAGGAGGCTCTCAGCACTCTTCTTATTTGGAGGCCAGTAGCCCTTCGCCAGCTAGGAGACTCTTAACCCTCATCACATCCGAAAGACAGCGGCCTTCCGCCGCCAAGAGGCTCTTAACCCTCTTTCCGTCTTGAGGCCATCAGCCCTCCATCAACTAAGAGACTTTCAGCCCTCTTCCTGTTCGAAGGCCATTGGCCATCCGCTGCCAGAGGCCCCTCCGCCCTTCGCTCGTCCGAAGGCCAGCAGCATTCCGTTGCCAAGAGGCCCTCAGTCCTCCTCTTGTTCGGAAGCCATCAGTCTTCCGCCGCCAGGGGGCTCTCAGCCTTCCTTCCAGAGGCAGTCAGCCCTCCATCTCGGAGCCACAGGACCTCCGTCCTGGTGATAAGAGCCCTCCATCCCAAGAACCCTCCGTCCCAAAGACAAGAGCCTTTCATCCCGGGAGGCCTCTGCCTCAGAGCCAAGGGCCCTCTTGCCTGGAGCCACGATCCCTCCATCCCGGAGTCAGGAGCTCGATGTCCAAAAGTCAATCCTCCGCTCAAGTAACTAGAACGTTGATTCACTAGTACAACTTAGTCCTCCTCTAAGTCGCTCTCCGTGGGCGCACCTCTAAGCCGCGCCCTCTGCTGGGTGCACCTCTAAGTCACCCTTCGCGGGCGTACCTCTAAACCGTCCTCCGTTAGGTGGACCTCTAAGCCGCTCCTCTGTCGAGCGTACCTTAAAGTCGCCCTCCACTAGAGCACCTCTAAGCCGCTCTCCGTGGGTGCACCTCTAAATCACTCCTCTGTCGGGCATACCTTTAAGCGACCCCTTTGTCGGGCGCACCTTTAAGCACCTCTAAGCGACCCTTCTGTCGGGCGCATTCATGGAGCTCAAGCCTTTCTATGCATCCCTCTCTCACTCCCCTCATCGCTGCATCTTTGCACTCCCACTATGTTTTCCTTTAAACGTGCATTTCTCCATTTATTGTAGAAGATTCTTGACTTGAACGTCGGAGTGTCAATGGAGATACCCCTCGTTGACCTCTGACCTCTTTTTTGTGATTTGTATTGTGCATGTTCCAGGTTATCAGTGACAGATACCGTATCCAATCCAAATCGACCAGCAATGAAAGATTGGAAGGCTCCCTAATCTGTACAACAATCGAGGACTCGAGACACAATACAATATATTATTAGAATTTTTTATTAAATTAATGTATTTTTAGTTCGGTTAGAAATTATTTGTTAAAAGTTATTTAAATCTAACTTGATAATTTATATAATGAATGAATGTAATATCAAGAGTTTACTTAGACAAGTATCAAATTTCAAATAACATATTATGATATATATTATAATTTATGATAGACTGATTATTTAAGCTCGATTTGTTAAAAAAATAAATAAAAACTTATTGTCTTAATCTTAGTTCATAAAACTGATCTCAATAAATTAAATAGTTAAACCTAATTCTAGACTTGTTAAATTAATTAATTGCGTTAAAATAAATTTTAGTTAATTATCAATAATTTGAGTATATCTACTAATTACATATTTATCCTAGCACGTTCATTACACATTTGTAGTAATAAAGATAATTTTGTAATTCATTAATAAAATGGTAAGCTTTGTTTTGCCATCAAAGTAATAATGAATAAATGATAGTTTTTAAATTATTCAAATACTTGGCAATGACCCATTAATAAAGATATTGTACTCTCAGTCCATCAAATCGGGCGATACAATCATATTTTTAATGTATAAAAACTATTATTATAGTGATTTAATAATTTTTAAAAATTATTAGATAATTCTATTAAATAAATACAAAAAGAATTGATTATGGATTTATATCAAAATCTATTTATAATGAATATTTCTTCCTTCACCATCAATTATCAAAAGATTACTATACGGGCCGGACTTAAAAAATTACAAAAATATTTCTTTAAATCCAGTGTTTTCAAGGTTTCCAAATTAAAAAATAAACGTTTTGAATAAATTTTTCAAAATTTATATTTCTCAAAGAAGAAAAAATCATTTCATTTTTGTTTCCTTTTCCACGTTTTTCTGCAATTTATTTATCAATTTTTAATATTTTTTTTATGTAATTGGAGCACATTACAATCATGGACAGAGAACACGAGGAGGCAAGTGATGTTGCAAAATGGCTTTGATTTTGCATAATAACAAGGCATTACAATCACAAACCACAAACTCAATTATTTTGTCATTGGCCAGAGCCCTCGGCCTTTATTTTTCTACAACTTAAATTTTATTTGTTAAAAACTATAATAATTCCTCATTTTTCTGCCTACGGCTTAAGTAGCAATGGTGGTGCCGATAATATGAGAAATGAGATTAGTTTATCTCTCACATGCACAGAAGTAACCATTATATATTTAGAAGTTGACCACATTGAAAATCAGCCTTACTTAAGAGAAAGCTGCCCCATAATTTTGTAAGAATTTTATCCCTCAAGAATGAAACAACTTTCCTGTCGCTTTGATGTATAGCGCCCACTATATAAGTTGTAGTAACTAGATCGAATCCCCGCCATCTCCTTTCTCTAGCATATTTCTCCAAGTTGATCTTGATCCTTTTATAGTCCAATTCAGATTTAATCTTCCCAGCAGACATTTTTGTAAGTCCCTCGGCAAGACATCTAGCTAGAATAACTGCATCTTCCAAAGCAGAGCAAGCTCCTTGGCCAAGATCTGGCGTCATAGGATGAAACGCGTCGCCAGCTACACAGACAGTACCTTTGCTTATATTTTCTAAAAGTATCTCCCATGGAGCCCTGCTTCTTTGTGGAGTACAAATAATGTCATTAAGTTTCGTCTTTTCTATAATATTTTTTAGTTTATCAGGAACTTTTTTCATATAGCTCAACACAAACTGCTTCATTTTCAGTGGGTCTTCTTCCATTATGATATCTGTTTTATGAAGATGAAGAAAATAATATTAGTATCTATTCCAAATATTCTATACTATAAATATCATTTGACCCAGATTTTTGTTCCATTAAGATTATAATTTAGAACAATAAATCTAGTCCACAGAAAAATTTGTGAGACTAAAACTCAGTTGGGAAATGATTTTTTCCCAAGATGAAAATGAATATTAGATATATACCTTTGCTAGACGAAGAAAATGCAAAAAACCAATAAACATAGATCTCATCACAGGGAATGAAACCATATACGACACCATTTCCCATAAATTGTTGAATTTTAGGCTCAAGTCCATGGCTTCCCTCAAAAACTGCAAAGCCTCGAATAGTAGACCTCTCCACAAATGTTGGACTCTTGAATCCTAGCAACCTTGCTACCGGTGAATTTACTCCATCGCATCCAATTAACACCTTTATATGATAACAATTTAAAAATATTTTAGAGTATTGACTAATATTATACATATAAAAAAACTTGTATCTAAAATATATATTTTTTAATAATTTCTCCAATACAAAGTAGTTCATGATATTTCTCTAGTGCCTCTTGATTAAAATTAGGTCTCATGTTACTAAGCTCAAGAGGAACTAGGAGTATTAGATAATACCATATCCAACTTGCTATGTTCAAGATTTTACATATTTTCTCTTTTTATTAGAGGAATTATATATAATTATTTATCAGGTTAAAACGCTTATTATAAATATGTTAACATAAAAAAAAAGTTATGATAACTAGATATTATTTTAAAAATAAATCACCTTGGCTTTAAGGATTGAACCATCAGTAAGATGTAGCAACTTTTGACAATCTAAATCTTCAATAAAAATGACCTTGGAGGAAAACTTGATGGCATCACTTGGTAATTCATTTGCGAGTGTCTCTAATAATACCTTTCTTTTTAAACAACGAAGTTCATGTCCGCCACTGCACTATCACACACCAATTATGAGCATGCACTTTGATATTTTTATCATAGTGACTCATTTTGCTTAAATCATACAAATAAGTGTGATAAAAATAAAAAAAGGACTCTAATATATAATTCATTGAGGTAAGCTTCATTTTTATCTTCTGATTTTGAAAGATCTATAAATGTAATTGTTTTAAAAAATTGGTTATGTTTGAATTAGATTGACAATTGTGAATTATAATTTTATTATTTTTTAAAAAAAGTTCACTACAATAAAACCTAGTTACAAATGAATTAGATTAATTTTTTTAATACATTAACACGAAAATGTTTGCTTTCTCTTCTTTCTTTCCAAACTCGTGAATTCTGAGAAGGCCTCTGCATATATGCCTCTAGTTTATAATGCTCAAAGTTTTCATAATTTCAGTACTAATAAAAATTGATATATCTGTGGTCTTCCAATTATAATTAAATAAAGATTTTTATATAACATACTTAATTAGTAGTATAACATAATTATATAAATCATTTTTTTCAATTTAATAGGGGAAAAAAAGGGAATTATCTTCTTATAAGATGAGTATATAATATAAACATACCTTTCTCCCTTAATCGGAAATTTATCCTCAGCTGTTAGAAATCCTGTAACTGAAGATATGACGTCGATTCTGTATGTATGCATCAGTTAAGAACTATTAAGCATTGGTCGTTGACATACATTTACAATAAGGGAAAAAATATAATGATCACGAGAAAAGGGTGCTATGATAATAGAAAATGATAGCATGAAATATAAAGCAATCACCAATTAGTTTGGAAGGTATCAATCACAATCTCATAAATGCATAGAGTATAAAGAATCAAAATACAGCAAATATGTGAATAGAAATCAAGTGGTTTTAAATTCATTTAAAGGCAATAAATTTAGAGAAATGAGATAATAAACTACACATAAAAATTATGTAACATTCTATGCATATTTGATATTTAAAAAATTATGAGAATATTAAAAGATGATATATTATATAATGACACGTTCTTAAATTTTTTTAAAAAAAATTTAAAATCTAAAAAATTTTATATAAATCAACAATAAAAGGGAAATATAATCCATTTTGAAACTACTTGTAAAAAATCAATGTTAGAAAATTTATAACGACTTTTCATTATCTATTTAGTATCTTTATAAGTTCTAATCAAAATTAGGTAGGTTGACTTAAAATTTTATAAAATTTAATAAATATATATATCGATATTATTGATATATATGATTAAAATTAAATCTGATTAATTTTTTTATTCTAACACGATCAAGGGTTTGCGTGTGTATATATATATATATATATAGTTTGGATTTGAGATTATTTTGGAAGGTATAGCATTTATTAATGTAGCCTGGACCCATTTTTTGAAAAAAAATTAAAGCTACAGGTGGTATATACAAATTAAAATCACCGAGACAAAAACAAATTCAATTAAAAAAAAAAGGAAAACAAAACTAACCCATCGAGCCGGAGGTGTTGTCGGCGGAGTGAATCGCCAATCCCGAGAGCATCGAGTGCTCGCCACGCATTGGTCCACGTGGTGAAAGCAGCGCCGGTGGCTCTCAAACAAGGTGATGATTCTATCACCAAACTCTTCAATCCTAACCTGCATTAATTAATTGACCAATCTAGATTTAGATAAAAACGTGAATTCTAGATTTTCAAAAGCTAGAAACACCAGTAAATTTAGTTGGGGGGAGAGAGAGAGAGAGAGAGAGAAGGGAGCAGAAAGTGGGGCGGCGGCGGCGGCGGCCGGGGAGGCACCTGTGGAGGCCTAAGGCAGTGGCAAGGCCAGCAATTCCAGCTCCTACGATCACAATGTCTTCCTTCGATTCCATCCTCCTCGAGCACTTGTCAACCAACAAATTATGAGTTAGTTGTAATCTTTGAACTTGAAAATGGCAAATGCACTCACCGGTATTTATAGAGAGAGAATAATAAAATATTATTAATTTTAAAATAAATAATTATAATTTAGTGAGCATCGTCCTGCGTGTAAACCTTTTCTTTTGGGACGTAGACCTGAGATAATTTTTATGACATTTTTAACGTTTATATCATGTTTGTATGTAGACACATTTAAAATATTTTTATGTTGAACTGTTTCCTTAATGATTGCTGCAAACTGACCAATGAATCATTACGTACAAAACCAAGAAACTGTTCCTTAATTAAATTCCATTTTGAATGCTAAAGAATATGAAATGTAGGGAAAGATAATCACCATTAATTTCACTACAAGTGAGACTTGCAGGAAAGCCAACGTCGCCCGAAACGGCGGCGAGTGGTGGCAGCCGGCGTGAAAATGGTGGCCGATAGGTAGTCGCATCATCAACAACTTGCCTGGCTAGACAACAAACCCCAAAAAAACAAAAAACAAAAAACAAAAAAAAAAGAAAATTTTTACTTTTTTTTTTTTTTTTCGGTCCTTTCGTTTTCAGTAAATTTCAGAATTTTTGTTTGATAAATCGATCGATGGGATGGAAGTCCCGTGTACGGTATGATGGCGATCATGATAGGGTGTGAAAAACATGATGCATTCACGATACTAAACTATATATAAATATATATATATATATTGATCTGCTGTGCTTATTAATAGTTTTTATAATTTTAAATAAATTTTAAATTTTATTTTAAAAGAAAATTCATAATATTTTATTTACAAGACAAAATTAGAGGTTTTATAATTTAAATAAATTTTTTTGATAACTAAAAAATAATAAATTATATCCATCAACTTCTCTATACTTTTGTTGCATTTTTTTCATAATAAAATGATCGAGTTTAATCTGCCACTCATCCAATTCATGCCTTTATATTATGTTATAACCCACTCTCTTTCCTTTCTTGTACTCAACTATAAATAATAAATTAATATATATATATATATATATATATATATATTATTAACTTCAAAATTCGAGAGTTAGTTATAATTTTTTATTGAGTAAACATGTTTTGTAACAATTAAAATATACGATGATAAAATATAAAGTAGCATAATAATCAATATAATATATAATTTCTCTAATTAAATAACATGCATTTGTAAATACTGTAATTATCATTAAAATACATACTATATCTTACTAGTCTCTTAACTACCTTGAATCAAACCTATTATAAAAAATTGAATAATCAGCGGGATAATATTCTCTCTCAGATAAAATAAATTTTTATGCATATTATTGCCACCATGTCAAAAATATATGTATTATTAATAATCACAATCATAGCTAATTTTGATAGATAATGACTAATTAGCATAACTATCCAATCGCATATCCATATGATATCATTACTTTAGCTTATTATATTTTATTATAATAATTAAATATGTTATTAAAATTTTTTTTTATTATCTAGCACTTATTTTAATGGGATGTCAATATCTACTATCGTGCTCGTGTCACCCCATGATGAGGTTTTTTATGTTTAATAAGTAACATTTTGCTGTAGTCATATTTAGAAAATTATATAGATGGAGGGTAGGGTAATCTTTCTTGATCAAGAAGGCGTGATTCCTGCACTATGTCAATCGACCTTTCTTGTGTATGAAGGCTTGACTTGTATAATCTGTTGGGATTGCTTCCTTTTCTGGTGGGCAACGGTTCTCAAGATTACTTACTTTCCTTCTATACTTTGTTACCGTTAGAGTCTACAGTGGGCCAAAAGAGAGAATCTAGTGCCTTTATCATGGAAAGGGCGTTAAATATATTGATATATGTTTTAGTACAAATTATCTTTTGGGAATGTGTAAAATTAGGAAAATGGACCGTTGCTGATCGTGTACAGAAGTGTGGGCCCAATTGGGCCATGTAAGGTTTTTTTTCCTTTTGGCCTGCTTGCTACAATACTTCCGGTCAATAAAGACGTTGACCGTCTTATGGGAGCATGTTGGCCGTCCGGTTGGCTTCTCACACGGTCAACGTTGGCGTTGACCATCTAGGCGCACATATAGGCTTTCGTGGGCTTGGGCTATTTTTCTTATTAGGCCAACCCATTATAGGCATACCAATCACATGCTGATGGTAGTACTGGGGCATGTGAAGGAGCATGCATCGATAGCAATTGAGGCATAGCTTGTGTGTGCATGACACGACCCTTGTGTAGTCATATATAATATAGGCACGCCTGATACGCTTTTGAAAGTGTATGTACGTTGTGCACTATTCTTAGCTATTTTTAGATAATGATTTTTTAAGAGATATATTGTTAACTATATATATAATCTATGTACTATATTAATAGTTTACTATTATTTTATAAGTATCAATTATTGATGATATTTTATTTTAAAAGGTATTTTATAATATATATGTCCTCTAGTATGTTATATATAGGCATAACACTTCCAATACAATATATAATTTTCCTAATCTATCATATTATATGTGTTCTTTCTTTAATTTGATACTAAAATATATTATTTTTTAAAAATTATTAAAAGAAGGTACTCAAATGACTAATATCTATCAATACATCTATTATATATAAATTTATCAATTTAAATAAATGAAAAAATATCTTATCACTATAGGAATGTCATTGAATTTAATATATTCACTCATTTTATTGCATCTTATTCACCATTTTGTCCTCCTTCATGCTACGTATTGCGAATTTCTAGTCTTTCGGCATGGATGATTATAATTTAACTATTTAAATTTTTTTAAAAAAATAATTAAAATTAATTATTTTAAAATAATAGATCATAATTATTTATTTAAACATAAATAATTAAAATAGAAAGAATAAACTTTTTTATCTTTTTAAGAGATGAAATTTTCTCAATCCCTTTTAACACGTTGCTAAATTTATGTCACGGGATACCCGAGTGGGACCAATAAAAGTTAAAAAATATGTCATTATATTTGCAATATGCTTCGGTGGCATAAAAAGAACCATAACTTTAAGGTAGGTCGTGGGGCAACAACTGCCACCTATAAAACCGCCATCTGCCTCCACCATTCTTACCATATGATTGCTGCAATATTTTAGTATATCTATGTGATTCTCCCACCAATTAATAATATTTAATCTTAACTTAATATTTGGTTACGATAAAGAGAAAAAATTAAAAACAACTTCAAAGATAACAATCGAAATTTTGGCATGTAGTAATTTTATTGGATTAATTTGTACCATATAAAATATCTAATAGTTTCTCAAATGCCTGCCGACAACTAATATTTTAATATTTTTTTAAAAAATATATTTTTTAATTTTCTGACCACATAAAATAAGGGTAATTTTCTGGCCACATAAAATCTTGAAAATTGAATGGTGGAGAGTTGAGGGGCTCTGACAGATTGTCACCCTGTGGTTGCCCGTCCATTTTTTTGGGGCACACATGTAAAATATGTTTAGTTCCATGAGTTTGTTGTATTGACCTTAGTAAACTTCACCGTATAAATATAGCTTAATTTTTAGAAAATATCCTATTAAGATGAACCTATATACGAATCATATTAAACTATAAAAATTAAAGAGTTCTAAATTATATAATTTATTTTAAAACTTAATCTTAAGTTTACCTTAATGACCGCTGACTAGATATATTATCATATTTGTATCATCCAACTAATGAGATACCTCAATAGATATTATAATAATACCAATTTTAAATTTTTATTTGTTTTTCTAAGTTTTACTTGGATTGTCTTCTAAGTTAAATATGGGATAAATTTTTATTGGAAAAAGATGATCAAAAAATTGAAATTATAAGCTAACAAAGTTCCATTTTAACTTTTGTGAAGCTTTTTTTTTTAAAAAAAAAGAACTGCACTAATAAAGTTTTTCTTATTATTTTCTTGTAATTTTTTTTTAAAAAATTATTTAAACTAGTAAAATAGCAATTTCAAATTCTACCCCCAAGAATAAAAGGCAGTGAAAAAGGCCTTGCATTTTTGCTGTCATGTCATCCAAATTCAATTATTCTTAACAAAACTTTAAAAAGAATAAAATATAAAAAAATATTATTCATGTACCTAGTAATACTGTGGTGACCTAGACCAAGCTCATACAAGCCGTCCAAATCTGACCATATAAAAAAATATAAATCTCAAACTATTATCATCTTATAACTACAAATAATAAAATATAATGACTAGGATATAAAAATCCTCATATATAAAAAATTCACGGAAAAAATACCCCCTAAATCCAAATAAAGTAAAATAAAACAATTAAATATATTTTAGAGCATAAAATAAATAGCATCAAGAAATAGTTAGAGTGGGCCAATGATTTAATAAGTAATTCTAATTAATATCAATAATAGCGAAAGATTACGTTATTTAGAAAATTTATCTATCAAAATAAGTTCCAACAACATGCAATACATGAAAATAACAATCGTCCTTAGATAATCAATAAATGATATCAATAATGAAATAACTTAATAACGATATAAATAATAATTATAATGTTAACTACATAATCATCCCTAGATAATTGACAAATAATATCAATAATAAAATAGCTCAATAATGATATTAATAAATAATATTTATGATGTTAATTATGTAACAATCTTGAAATTTCGAAGGTTATCCACTGAATCCTAAAAAATCTCAATCAATGTTCCAAATTCTCAAACTATCTATAATACTAATGTCCCCCCTTAAATTTCTCAAAAATCCAATTCGGTATGAAGTTATAATAATATGAGATATCAGCACTCTCTATATATTATTTTTTGTTCTTGTGATCAAACATCATATATTTACGCTCCCAATAGTTAAATAAATATTACGTAGTTACCCGACATTCAAGATATTCTTACTATTTTTAAGTTCTCTCAAAAATTATACCTATAGTGTGCTCATATTATTTATGATATTTCTTGCTCATAATATCTCTAATATCATGTCATATAATAGTCACAATTTATGAGTATCTTACCTCAAAAATTAATAAATATCTATTATCGGATATAGAATAGATGTCAAAAAATTAAAAATTACATTGAGATTTTATAAACTTTCATTCACATAAATATCTTAATATTTTTATACACTCTATTTTATTTAATTAGAGAGTGCTAATAACATATTCAAGTGATTCAAACTCACATTCTCTAATTAATAAGTCTAACATTAGGATTTTTTCTTTTCAATTATCCTTAATCAATCATAGAGAGTAACGATTCAGTAATACATTCAAATTCACTCTAGTAACCCTACCACACAACCCACTAGAAATTACTAAGTCTCCTCTTTTGACTAATTTTTTGTTAAGCCAAAACTATAGAAACCCTTAATATTTTCATTCAAATCATCTTATAATAACAATTACAATGTACTTAATTTTCTCTTTTAGCCCTAAGGTTTGATCACCATTTTATAGCCTACTATATTGAATATATAACTTTTTCTTGCATACCAATTTCTTTTGCATTATACAAATAATATAGATACAAATTCTGCAAGTGGACTATCTGAGCAACTATCGATTTTGTTGATTGGGTGATTTCACATAGATTTGTGGATTGATTTTTGTTAGGCCTTTGTTAATTGGGTTGAGTTGTTTCTTTTATCCCAATCTGTTTTTATTATATAAGAGATGTTAGTACACATAACAATTTTGTTAAGTTATACATCCATTCTCTTTTAGTCGAGAAGATGCAAGTTACATTATCAAAGTTATTTTCAAATTTACTTACTTCAAAAATCATCATCAACATTTTTAATTAAGATGGGATCTATTAATAATATAAACAATAGTATACGAATGCGTAGTCCAAAACTTATGTTGTTATATTCTTAATATGAAGCGTAATTTTATAATTGCATTGCATCTTAGTTTGATCATGCAATCTAGATTAGAAAATAATTAAAGAAAATATTGTTCTATAATACTCAATTGTTTTTGTCATTATAAATGTTGAATTTTCTTTTTTGCATGATTATTGTCATAATATAAATTTGATAAATCAGTGTTTGGATAAACTTTTTAGACAAATGTACTTAGATTAGAATGATTATAATTACTATAAGATAATAAAAAAATTATGAAAATATAAATGATATACAATCTTGTTAACAAATAAAAATTCGATAACTAACTAATTAGATGAAATTTTTTTGGACTTCTCAAACTCAAACTAATAGAAAATCAACTTATATTTCAAATGATAAGACACAGTAAAACTTTTAGCTGACTTTTCCTGACACGACCACCACATAAGAACCCTCTTTTTTGATTAGCCCTCTAAATTAATGATCCGGAGTCATTAAAGCCTTTATGAATTTTATTTCATTGACTTGAGAATTTCAAAGTGAATCTAGCAATAAAAAATTCCTCAACATAATGTGTGGCCACCCATCCGATATCTTATAGATATTGTCCGCTATAGGATTATAACTTACGATAAATAAGTTTTAAAATCACCCGCACGGTTTTTTAAAATATTGTTAAAACATCTTATTAAATGAAATTTTAAAATTTTTAAACACTTTCCCCACCCATCTAAAAAAACAATAAATTCTATGAACCTTGAAAATTTTAGCCACGGGACCTAAAAGAAAACCACACGATGATTAAGGTTTTTCCCCTGCGAACCCCCAACGGCAAAGCATTATTAAAGGAAGAGGATCATATTAATAGGAATTAGTTAACCTCCCCATCCGTCAAAGGACCCTAGGACCCACCCCCTAACCCAAAAATAATCATTTTTTACATGATTGAAAATTTGAGTACCATTTGTAACGTCCTCTGCCAAAAGTTTGAGAATATTGTCCGCTTATTTCCAATCAACTTTGTGCAAACACGCAGACCTTACTATTTGACTTAAATTTTAACACTTTGTCATAAAATTTGACAAAAACACTTTCCCCACCCATCGAGACTAACAAAATTGACCACCAATTATAAATAGGACTTTCAAGTGTTTTGTTTTCTTTTGTTTGGTTTTCCCTTAAAAAACCCCCATTGACTTTTAAGTCATTTCTTTATAAATCTTAAGATTATATATATTGATATTTAATTCTTGACACACGTAGGAAAACTCCCTCAACCTTTGCATACCCTATTTGCTTAAACAAATGCCATATTATAATGGTATAGACCATACCTAATTATAGGCCTAAGAAAAATAGTTTTAAAATCATGACTGAAAATTTTTAAAATATTTTAAAAACATATTATCAAATGAAATTTTAAAATTTCTAAACGGATTATTAATTCTCTAAAAAAATAATAAATTCTATGAACCTTGAAATTTAAAACACGATTAAAAGAAGTTAAACGATTATTAATAAATAAAAAACACATATCAAAGAAAACATTATTAAAGAAGTTTAACATATTAATAGGAATTAGTTAATCAATGTTAAACAAAGTAGTCGTGTATTTTTTAAATAATAAAAATAATCATTACATGATTGAAAATTTGAGTATATCTAAGAGAAAGTCCTCTGCCAAAAGTTTGAGACTTGAGCTAATTTGAATCAACTTATTAGCAAACATTGAGACCATACTAATTTGACTTAAATTTTAACACTTTGTTATAAAATTTGACAATATTTTACACTAGACTAACAAAATTAAGTTTGTTGTATTATAAATAAGACTTTCAAGTGTTTTGTTCTCTTTTTTAAGTTTGTCTTCTTAATTAAGAAAATTATTGAGTTTTAAGTCACTTCATTTATAAATCTCACCATATATAAAAATAAAGAAATTATATATCATATTTAATATCTTGAATATAGCTAAAGAGTTTAGCAAAATAGGAAAAGATGTAACTAATCATCTGCAACCTTTGCATAAGAATTTGTTTAAACAAATGCCATTTTCAACGGTCTGTTTCTCAATGGTAAACCATACCTAATTCCCACCTAAAAGAAGCACCTTCATGATATATTGTATATTGATAGCATAGAAAAATTCAAACTCATAAACTCGACCCCGGTCATGTGTGATTAGCAAATGTATGTGGATTAAATAGAATATGATTTTGACCTAAAACATATATAAATGGTAGATATGCATAAGTAGTTTAACACAAATATTACACGTGATGGACATATATACAAAGATAATTTTCTATAAACTTTTTTTATTTAACATTCGAACATTAGATCTTAGTATTCAAATGCTAAACACATTTTTAATGGATTGTCTTATACTTCAAATTTTTTTAAAGTTTTAAATGTGAAATTTATCATTTAAAATATTAATTGAGCAATGCAGTTAGAGAAAATGCTTTTAGAGAAGTTAGGAGATTTGGCTAATTTTAAGCATTTTATTACATTCTAATATTTACCAAACTCTATTGCTGTAATATATTTTTTTTTATAATTAAAATTGTTTAAAATATTTTTATAATAGCTTATTTTTTTTTTCTAAATCTTACTATTTATTGTTTGATTTATCTAAGTTTGTAGTAATTTAAAGGTTATTTTTAAGAATTTATTATTCAACTTGTCTGATTTTGTTCTTGAGAAATTCAAAGATTATTTTTAAAGATTTGCTTTGCTAAGGCTGACTCACCTAACAATAAATAATTATTAGATGTTAAATACAGGCATACCAACAATATGAATATCATACATTCATTTGTGCTAATTAGTTTACATAAAAATAAAGAAATTAACATTATAACATCTTAGAATATCTTGAATATTGCTAAAGAGTTTAGCATAAATAGTCTCAGATTAAATGTAACTAATCATCTGCAATCTCTTCCTTAAGAAAATTGTGGAAAGTTGTTGTAATCAATAATCCAGCCACATTTTTATTTGGAAGGCTGTATTCCATTTGATAGGCCCATTTAGAATTGTTTAAATGATACATTTGGCTAGTAGAATGCCTAACTTTGAGAATTGTACACTCATTTGGAGGAGTGTCTCACTTCTTTTCTCTTTAGTTTGTTGTTCTCGACGTTGAAAAAGACATTTCGTTCTAAATTATACAATAAAGTTTTAACCCAGTGTAAAATTAGCGAAAATAGTACAAAATTAAATATTGAATACACATAAAAAATATTTATATCTAGATGATATAAACAATAACATGCATCACAAGTAAAATAAGAAGCAATAATAAACAAGAGGCAATTTTTTGGTGACGAACGAAAAACTCGATACCAACGATAATCGAGAAAAATCCTCCGAATTTCAACGGTTAGAGAAGATATTAATTATAAAAGTCAATTTACAAATCGGGTAGTACAAACACACTAATTTAGCCAGCTTACTCCCATCTTATGATCTCTACTAAGGAACTCATTGGATTTGTTTGCGACAACGGAACCAGATGCCTTCCGATTTTCATGTCAATCTTCTCTCACGAACCGCTTGAAGTAGCAAATACCGCCAAATCCCCTTCTTCACAATACCCACATCGGCAACGAAAGTAAAATGGTAGGATTATTGAATAGGTAAATACAAGGTGGTGAGAAAACTCGTTAGCACATAAAATACAATGATATAATTTCAATTTTTTCAATTTGAGTAAGATTAATCGATTAAAAGTTGGATTTCTTTCAAAGGGGACCCTCCAAAATGCTTCAGCAAAAGTTAGGGCAATTGAAAGAATGAGAAAATTTATAGTGAGCTCAAAAAATGCATTTAAAGAAAATGGTCATTGTCTCAGCACTCGAGCGCGTGGTGAGCGAGAGGAAGCCCTATTGAGGCTCGATTGAGAATACGGTGAGTTTCGAGCGGATGGTTACTAGATTTAGGCTCAAGCTCCTAGTGAGTGCACAGGGAGGCGCGGGGTGCTAGAAAAAGGGCTCGAGCGGATGGCAAGTGCACGACAATGCTCCTGGAACCCGAGAACGGACACCCACGAAAATAAGTTGATGCAGCATTTCGATGAATACAATTCAATATCAAAACATAACTAAATATGATCACGAAATATACCTATCACAAAAATGACCCTAACAGGCATTTTCTTCTCTCCCTTCTTTTCGTTGGGAAAAGGCTGTATTTATAGTTGAAGGCATCACTTGGCCGGCAAACTCCTGGAATCAATACGTAAACATAGTGCCTCTTCAGTGGTGAAGGACATTATTTACTCGTACAACAACCACCTTCATTTAGCGATTAAACCGCCTGGCTTCCAACTATAGAGATCGGCACAGCCGTCGCCTGAACCGATTCATTAAGTGTTCCACTATGATCCTTTAATACATAGCGATTCGGATCATGCCCCGTGGTTTAGCCATTGTGCTGGTTGCCTCTCATCGACTCAGAAACGTCTTCCATTGGATCATCATCATTTGAACCTTTTACCCCATCCATGTACTGAATTTGGACGGCCTAATTTTGACCGTACCATCAATATCCTTATAATTTTTTTATTATTTATTATCAAGAAATAATTATTTTATTTCCAGTATTTTATATTTACAATACATTGTGTTGATTGCACTGGCAAGGTGGCGCCAGAGATGGCGACCATACGGCAAGTGTTGGTGGTGACCGCTTGACGGTAGTGATTAAGAGATGGCGCCAGTGGTGATGGTGACGATACGGCCAGCGTTGGTGGTGAAATCTAACGCTTGAAATTTTTAAAATTTTTAAATGTAAAAATAAATTAAAACAAAAGAAAATTAGACGGTATAACGGCAGCAATTTTGTGGCAGTGCGCAAGGGGTGTGATCGCGGTATCAAGATGGCGGGGTGGTGGCAGCATAATTTATTGTTTGTTTTCTTATTAATCATACAAACCAAAACACTCAGAAAATTAGTTTTACTTTAATTTTCATCATTTTAAAACGACTAACCAAATACGAATACACTGATTCTTAATTATATTTTCATCTTATTTACTTTATTTATAACTATAATACCATTTTAATAACTAAACATATTGTTAATGTCTTTAAAATTTGTTGAAACAATGAAGATGAGAACAAATTGAACTGGTATAAATACTAAAAGCAAATTAACATTGGTGGATTTTGCATGCTTCTCTTGCAATGTCTGCCACTTCTTCATTCGAGGAAATAGCTAGACCATGGAAGCTGGGATCGAATCTCGTTTAAGTTTCTGCTGAAGCTGCGGAGCACTTCAATATGGGGCTCATCTTCTTCGACAGGGATTATTTTTGCAAAATTTCCTTCCCCAAGATAGTCAACCACCATATTTGCGGCTTCGAGTCCTGTCACAAAAGATTTCTCCTGCCAAAAGAAATGATTTGATCATGTATTGGCTATTGATTTCGAACTGAATAACCATAAATGGAGGAAGAAAACGAAATTTCCAAACCTGTGACCATGAACCGTGTCGGTTTATTATCCAGTCACCAGCCATGAACAAATTCGGGAATGATGTTGATCCTCGCATCATATGCTTATATGACCCTTGACCATATAAAATGTGTCAGTGATCTGATAAATTGTATTAAGGTTTTTTTACCCTTTTTTATGGTTTTAGATGCCTATTTCGTATATACGCATCATCTGGCTAGGAACTAGGTAATGGAATAAATATAACAAGGAATAAATATTACGGGAAAAAAAAGTGGGAATACTATTACAGTGGTTGGAGGGGCGGGGAATGGCTGCAGAGGACCAGTGGGGGACTGGTCAGCAGGTCAATGATGGGGTCACTGGAGGTGGGCCAGTGGCTGGGTTAGATGAGGTCGGCTGATGTGAGCAGGGGTTGTTGGAGGTGAGTCGGCGCTTATAGGTGGCCGGGGGTGTGCAGCAGGATAAGGACAGGTAGGACTGATAATATTTCAACTTGTCTGTCGATAAACAAACTCATCCTAACATAGAGTTAATTATTCACACTTCTCTTCCAATAAATATTCTCACGTAACATTTATTCTAAGTCATCATTTTGCAACCAAACGAGGTAATGAGAGTTAGGTAAGAATAAATATCTTGACAATGTTTATTTCCACACAGTTCATCCCAACCAAAAATGATGCAAAGGTGTGCAGAGGCTCACCTGGGAAAAAATGAGTCAAGGATTTTGGAAATCTTCGGATCTCCTTGTCAATTACCTTAGCATTTTCAAAACCGACAATGCATTTTGAAAGGTAAGACATGACTTTCGAAACAATCTGTTCATCGCTCAGTGGCAAGAACTCATTGGCATGATACTGCATGCAAAGATATCATCAAACCAAAGTTCAAATATTCAAATATTAGTTATCAACAACATGCAAACAACCAAAACCACAATTCAAGAGACAAATTGCATTAAAGATGGCCACTTGAGAAATCACAAGGTGCATTTATACTCACAAAATCGGCCTGCAATGTCGTTGCTGGATCATTTTCATGCTCATCAAAGATTGCATTCAAATCAAAGAAAGTCCAAGCGCTCGAACTGCCAAATCTTGAGCAAGCATTGCATGCATTTGGAATGGTAACCTGACGAGTAGATTAAAGTCAATAAGTTGTATCTCAAACATACAACTATGTCCTTGACAACGGCTAAAATCCCAATTATCCAAATATCATTTCATCTAACAGGCACATTATGGTTGCACGAAAGTCCAAGGTTAAACCTCAAAATAGACCCATCTATGGCTTACGTTGATAGATTTTGGGTAAGGCAGTCAGAAAAAATTGACAAGAGAAAAGTGTTTAAGATAATTTGGATTCTTGAAGCATAGGCCATATATATGTCATTTATTATTTTTCGAGAGTGTAACTTTTTCAAGGGTTCAAGAAAATATAATGGAACAAGTAGACCTGAGAAAAAAGGATCTCAAAATCAACTATTTGATGATGTTTAGATGCTTTAATGTAGATGAATTTAGTCAGTGGGTTTATGCAATGCAGTATTACCTATCGTTCTTATGACTTTTTCAAGAAAGCACCAAACCCTTGAAAAGTAATTGATGCAAAGAAAGAGCAGCTCTCTTTTCATAGGTTCAACTGACATGAGCATGAACTTGACTAATTAAGGTATCCCGACTCTAGTAGCCCCAACACTAAGAATAGTTAGTCTATTCATTCTTGTTTTATATTGGTCAATCCTGTCATGATATTAAAAGAAGGAACCTTTCCTCAAATAAAAATATAAAAAACCTTTAGATCCTATGTCCAGAAAGTGCATCACTACATTTGTCGTCCCTACTTTCTCAGTAAGTATTATTGCAGGCTGATGTTGCTATGCATACAAAACTCATCTCTAAAACAATTTTTACATAGGCCTTGCAGAAAGGAATATGAACTACTGCTTGCACCTTTATATCAAGCCGGAGCTTGGCAGAGACTGCATCACTGCCAACCATGTTCAGAACCTTCAAGAACTCCTCCCTTGCACATAATGCTGAACTACAAAAAAAGAACGGCAAGTTATGTACAACAACACAATGAGGGCATAACTGAAGTTCCAATTGCTACAAGATAGCTATAGTGCTAATGAGGAGAACCAATGGATAAAAATATCAGCTAATATACATCGGTATCGACTTGATTTTAATATTTTTCAATACCACAATAATATCATGATATATTATTGTATCTGCAATATGTCGTAATATGTCAGTAGATACGGCTCTGTCCGCTTATAATTATCAGATATTTTTTAATATATCCAAAACCAATACGTATTGTCCGACATATTCAATACCAATATGGTTACAATGATATCAACACTGATAATTTAATCCACGGCAAAATCAATTAACCTAACAAGAGAACATGTGAAAGGCTACGAATAAACAAGTTTCTGATGATGAATAAATGGTAATCACAAGATTTTTTAGTTTACTTATAAAAAAAAAGTTTTCCTTGTATTAGAAATAATTAGTATTTAAAATACATACAATACCAATGAAAATATTTGTATATTTCACCTTATTCATTATACAATGAGAGGCCCCTTATATAGAGTGGCCGACACAAAACATATAGAAAAAATAATTATTATAAAGATACAGATAATATTTACATAATATTTTGATTTTATAATATTTATGTATTTGGAAACAAAATATTACAAAATATATTATTACTATATTGACATTCCCCTCAAATTCAAGTAGGTACAATAGAGATTAGTTTGAGTTTGAAAATGCAATTATGAAATCGACCTGTGCCATGAGATTCAGCAAAGATGTCAACTAGCTGGTCAATTGAGGACTAGTAACGAAAAGTGATATTTCCTTGCTGAACGAGTTGACAAAAAAAATGATAGTCATTTTTAATGTGCTTGTAAGTTCATGAAAAATATCATTGTATGCAATTTGTATTGCACTTTAATGATCACAATGTAAAATAACTGCTTTAGAATTTATGACGCCTATATCTTCAAGTAGCCAATGTAATCAAAGAATTTTTGCAATAGTGTTTGTTAGGGCACGATATTCAGCTTCTATATTTAGGCATACCATGATAAATTATTTTTTATTTCACCAAGAAATAAGAGATGTGCCCAAGAAAAAATAATAACAAGTGGTGGATTGTCGATCAGTGGAATCACCTATCCAGTCTATATCGGAAAAAGTATTTAATTAGCAAGATGAATTAGTAGAAAATTGAAATCTATAGAATAAGGATCCTTTGATATATCAAAGGATACGGAGTACAGTACCGTAGTGAGTAGACAGTGATGCGGCCATAAACTGGCTAATAAGATAATTGCATAAGTAATATAAGGAAGAGTTATAGTAGGATAAGAAGGCCTTCCAATGAATTGCCAATAATGGGTTGCATCTAACAAAAGAGAACTATCGGACGAAGTAAGTTACACATTCGGTTCTAATAGAGTGGGAGCGATCTTACCATCAGTTATGGCAGCACAAGTAAGCAAATCAAAAGCAAATTTTGCTCGAGAGAGATAATATTCATCAGAATATAAGGTTACTTCAATGCTGATAAATTAACTTAAATGTCCAAAATCTTTCATTTCAAATTGTTAATGTAGAAAAGTTTTAACAAAATAGATCCCAATATGATCATCTCCAGTAATAGTCATATCAACAACGTAGAATAAAATAAGAACAGTGTCAGATGAGTTGTACTTATGGAAAGAACGTAGTCATGAGTAGTGCACAATGAAGGTGGCCAACTTTTTTTTGGAGAATGGTCAATACCTAAATGGGGATCGCATGTAGACTTCCTCGATCAAATTGCCATAAAGAAAGGCATTCTTGATATCCATTTGAAAAAGGTTCCATTGATGAATGACGATGACAGCAATCAATGAACGAACAAATGTGAGATAACCCGCTGGTGCAAAAGTCTTTCAAACATTTATCTTGGATCTCATATGACTTTTGACTTTTTGCCAAATCGATATAGAAAGCAAAGTTTGTATTTTGTTAGTTAATTGGTTTCAGCCAAAAGTCATGTGATTGCAACATGCAGAATCAATAATCCAAGAAGGGTTATTTGGAGTGGCAGATAGGCAAGTGTAGAGATAGAACCTGCACAGGATAGGATTTGATTAACAATTGCCTCAAGATCTTCAATAGATAGAATAGAAGATGGAGTACTAGAATCTGATGTGGTTTGTTCAATCTCGGTGATAGTTGTTGTTCAAAGTCAGTAGGAATGCCAATTCTAGGAGGAGCACTTCTTTTTGGGACAATTATATTTTGAATGACCTTTTGCATGATAATATCGGCATATATTTGGATCATATGATGGTCAATAATCGGATCCGGAGTTGTGATGCAAAAATATAGAATTGGGATTTTGTGAGGGAATCGTAAGAACTATCTCCATCGGTTGAGACCTCTTGGTTTGAAAACGAGTTTCTTCAAAAATAAGCTCAACAACCGCACCATCAAGTGAACAACAATGATGCCTATACAACTAATAAGCCCAAGTAGAGTCAAATTCGTCACGAAGAGCTATAAGAAATTGAGTAAAATGAAATCCATCCTGATAATCTACAAATTTCTTAAGCTCTATTAGAGGCTCCCACGTGGTTTAGTCAATATCAACATATTATATAAATAGCACATTTGGGAGTAGAAATCACTTATTGATTGGCCAGATTATTATATATAACTCACACATAATATGATATTAATGAGCAAAGTCCGCAAAGGAGTAGCATTGTTATAGAAAGTCCTAGACATCTTTAGCAACTTCAAATCAACAAAATAACATGTTGATAGATAAAATAAATGTATTTGCAATCCATGTAATAATTATATGGTTAATATTATCCCAATCTTTAACATGATCAGTAAAATTGAGTTTATTTAAGAAACCTCCTGTTGCAATAGCTTGTGTTCTCCTGTCA
The DNA here is from genome assembly GCA_033239525.1 of Nepenthes gracilis. Lineage (NCBI taxonomy): Eukaryota > Viridiplantae > Streptophyta > Magnoliopsida > Caryophyllales > Nepenthaceae > Nepenthes > Nepenthes gracilis. Next base: position 4,035,775 of record BSYO01000004.1, read on the forward strand.
TGTGTTCGCCAAAGAATGTGCAATGACGACAACGAAGAAAATGACACAACTCTGTAGATTGTTATACCGAGAAAATGATGAATATCCTGTAGATCAAATGCCGGCAATGGGTGCAAAGGATGGATTCGGAGCAAAGTGGTCACCATAAATTTGATTCAAGCACAAATCCCAGCCATGGAGGTAGAGGCAGCACACAGATCCGGTCAAGTGAAATGAATCAGATGCCGGAGATGGAGAAGACACAAATCACGGAGGTCGTTGTTGAGAAGACGACACAAATTTGAGATGGACAGTCTTTCGGTGGACAATGACAATGTTGACAAAGCAGACACAAACCCTTGGTCGGTGATGCTGACAATGATGATGCCAGAGAGAGCAAATTGAATGGCTGTCAAATGGGCTTTGATACTATGTCAAAAATAGTGAGTGTTTAGAAGACAAACAATACGAATGAAAAATACTTGTATATTTCACCTTATTTGTCTTACAATAAGATGTCCTTTATATAAAATGGTCAATACAAATGTATATAGAAAATAATAATTACAAAATTATAGAAAATATTTATAGAATATTTTGATTCTATAATATAATATATTTAAAAATATAATATTACAAAATATTATAAAATATATTATTATTATATTTGACACCTTATAGCAAGCTAAAATCTAACTTAACAACAGGTCTCCTTTAAAATGGAGGCACATAGATCCTCGCTAGTATATCTAAATGGAGGGTCCATTTATGTTTGCATAGAGCATCAATTAAAGGAAAGCAAAACAAGTACAGATATCAATGGTTGAACCCAGCTAGGAATCAGAGTCAGACGCATCTTAAAGAGGGATGGACAAAAATATCTGTATTACTCGCCCATATAGGTATCAGTCCAATTGGATGATATATATTGATATTAGATATTTAGAGGCAAAAACTTTTCGCAGATTGTAACCTAGGGACAAACACCGGCGGATATATCAAAAAATATTAGGAGCCCCAGCCAATATATCACCAATACGACGACGTATCATAATTTTATCACAATATCGAAGGTCCACTATCATTGTATATAGGCCGACACCAGGGGCCATAACCACAAGACTTTCAAGCCTCCACTGTGAATGGAGATTACATACCATTCCACTAATCCCTTGAATCAAAAACAGATGTTAGAGGCTATGAATTGAAAATACAAAAGACAACATAGAAGAAACCTTTTTTTCACGATTTCCTGAATGCTGGAGATTCCAACTGCCAAGATAACTGCATCAGCTTTCACTCTGTCATTCCCACAAATTACTTCTGAAATGCATCCTGTTTCCTCGCTGAAGAAGAAATCTGTTGCTGCTCTACCCTTACGAAATTCACAGCCTTCACTTCTCAATAAGTCCTTCCATGGTTCAAAAATCTTTTCCCTTACAGTTCCACGGCACATCATCACATCAAAATTTTTCTGCGGCATTTATAGAGTTGCTGTTCAAACATAAAAGGAAAGGGCCCACAGGACAGAAGAGAAGTTGGTATTTCTAAAGGAATATTGGATAATACTACGATAGAACAAAAAATCTGCACAAAATAAAGACAAACAGAGATCCAAGAGGATATGCCGCTACACATGCCCAAATTGACAGAGATTTAATCAGCTGAGAACCTTTTTTTGATCTTCTTGCTAAAACTTACAGGACGAAAAGATCAACCAAGTTCACCACAAGAATAAAATTTCAGAAGGTTTCCATGTTTCAATAAAGTCATCCAAATTCTGGAAGTTATTATTATTATTTTTTTCCCAGTAGGATGGAAAAGAAATTGTGGAAACCATTTAGTGTGTTTTGCTTCCTCCTCGCATAGGAAAACAGAATATCAACCATGTTTGTGATGACAACTGTTCCCTAGCAGTCATTTCCATTCAAAAGAAGGCCCACAGAAGCTCTGCATAGTAAGAGTTCTAGAAAAGAACTCAAACATCAAACCTGGTGAGCAAGGACATAATAGTATAGCACTGCAAGAGTTGCTGCTGCACTACATTGCTCCGCTGGTGCAAACAATCGTACTTCAAGCAATGGATCAATAACGTCTCGATAAAGTCTTTCTGAGCATCCAAATTGTCTTAGAAGCTCTCTTGCAGTAACTACCAGTTGAAATATCTGTGTAAGTCACTCCAGTAATATCCCTTTAATTTCTAAGAAGAAAACAACCGATCACCAGGACTGAAATTGTGCAGATGTAACTAAAATGTCAATGATTTCCTCACTTGGATCATAGTTTCTCCAAGCAGCATCAGTATTGTCAAAATCAACAGCTGCAAAATGAAAGTGTTGGTAAGTTGATAGTTGGAAAGATCTGAAGAAAAGAATTTGATTCCATAGCATGCTTCTTCGAGAGCATGCAGGTCAGAGATGAGAAAATTTACAAATAGTTACGTCCTATCAGTTGATTCCTAAGCTTGACTTTAAATTTCAAATTTGATGTTCAGTAATTTTTTGTCTTCCTAATGGAAGGGACTAAATCTCCGTAACAACTTGGGAGTAAGGGCTTATGGTCTGTACATTAAAGTAGTTATCTTCTTTTTTTTCCTCTCTGAACAAACGACTCTTTTAAGACTGATAAATAAGATTACAAATACGTCTGCATTTTTTATCTTGAATGCTTCAAAACTTAAAGACCTTCAATTGTGGATTTTGCTACTTAGACTGTCTGTAATTCTTGTTCTAATTCTTGCTGTCAAGCCTATCCAAATGTTGTTGGGTTATGGGTCACTCCCGTGTGGGCCCATACCCACTTGATGTGGCGGATGGAGGTAAATATCCTCACTGCATAAAGAATGATCGAGCTGCGCCTGTTGGGCACTCGAGCCGCAGATTCCAGTGTACCGCCGCTCGCTGTGCGCCTGAATGGCGCTCGAGCGGCAAATTCCAGTAAGCCCCTGCTCGATGTGAGCTCGAATGGCGCTTCAAAAGCGCTCACTTATATAAAACGCGCAATTTGCGTTTTTAGGTTATTCCAATCGATTTTGCTCGTTCAAGGAAAAGAGAGAAGAAGAAGAGGAAGATTTGAGCCTCTAATCAAGTTCCAATATTCTAAACACGACGAGGTTCTCTTGCTTTACCGAAGAACATCCGTTTCCTCTCTTGCTCTTTATATTTCTTATGCAAAGCTAGTTAATATTGATTCTTGTGATTTGGGGTTTGTGTAACCGATCAACTGCTACTAGTGAAAATTTCGGACTCTGTGTCCCGTGGTTTTTCTCCCTAGTTTCATAGGAAGTTTTCCACGTAAAAATCGTGTCTTTATTGTTTGTGATTGCTTATTGTGTGCTTGCTATCATCTAATACGTATTTCCTCGCGGTTTAAACAAGTATTTAATTCCAACAAGTGGTATCAGAGATATTGGTTCGTGTTGGGTATTGTGACTTGTTTGAATCGATGGAGGCCGGAAATAAGATGATGTGTTTGAATGGTACGAACTATGATATTTGGCGCAGCAAGATGAAGGACTTGCTGTTTGAGAAATCGATGCACCATCCGGTTTTTGCTACGCAAATACCGGAATCAAAGTCCGAGGAGGATTGGGCTTTTGAGTATGAACAAGTTTGTGATTATATTCGGCAATTTGTGGATGATAATGTATATAACCACACCCGGAATGAGACACATGCAAAAACTTTGTGGCAAAAATTTGAAACACTTTATGCCTCAAAGATCGGTAACAATAAATTGTTTCACTTGATGAAGCTTATGCAAGTGAGGTACAAGGAGGGCTTGTCTGTCGCCGATCACTTAAATGAATTCCAAGGATGTGTTGATCAATTGAGTGGCATGGGTATTAAATTTGATGATGAATCAGGTTTGTGGCTCCCGACTAAAACTCTAATCTTCAAAAGGGAGGGAGGTGTTGAATGAAGAGATGAGACGTCGATCACAGGATACTTCCTCTACACACTCCGGGTGTTAGTCTCCAAGTCACGGGGAAGAAATAAAGGGCGTGGTCCTAAGCCTACCGAAAAGAGCGGAAGCAAATCGATCAAGTATCGAATCTCGAGTGCCATCATTGTGGAAAGAAGGGACATATCAAGAAATATTACTACAAGTGGAAGCGAGAGAATTGTTTCCAGAAGAAGGTGAAAGACTCGAGATGAAGAAAGAGCTACCGTTATTCAGGGAGATCTTCATAGTGGTGCTTCACTTCATGTCAAAAGAGTTCTTCAATCATACACTCTTGCGATTTTAGAGTGTTGAAAATGGGCAATGAAGGTATGTCCCATTGCTCACCATAAATAATGGAACTAAGTCAGTGTTAGACATGTCCCAAATATTCAACTTGATCTCGACTAAAGCTTTTTGATGAGGGCTTTTTAAATGGAAGCTAACTAGAGGATCTCTAGTTGCCACTGTTGTATGTAATGCAAGCCTCGATTCTGACAGGAGATGTGCATGTTCTTTGGAGATGAGGAGCTTTGATTGTGGGCATCGTCGGTTGAGTCACATGGGTGAGAAGGGCCTCGAATTTAGCAAAGAAAAATTGTCTTCGGGTGTAAAAACAATCAAGACTTGTTCTCATTGCATGAAAAAAGCAACGACGGATCTCATTCAATGGCAATTCATCTATATAGGACGATCGATCTTCACACCGACTTATGTGGCCCATTCAAGGTGAAGACTCTTGAGGAGCACTTTACTTCATCACATTCATTGATAATTGTTCTCAAAAATTAAGTGTATCCCATATCAAGCTTTTATGTTCTTCAAGCATTTTCACGCCTTGGTTGAGAGGCAAACGGATAAGAAAGTGAAATGCATCCAAAGTGATAATGGTGGGGAGTACATCGGACGTTTGATGAGTATTGCCGATCTCATGGAATTTGTCATCAAAGACTCCACCGAAGACACCGAATCGAGGGATAAGCCGAACGGATGAATGGGGCTTTGTCCGATGTGTGCTTTCGGAGGCAAAGCTCCCGCCGTGCTTTGGGGGAAGCCTTGAGGGCGTAGCTCATGTCGTCAAATGTCACCGCATGGTACATCAATGGTGAAGTGCTTGATATGGACCTAAAGATGTATCCTACGATCACTTATTTGGATGTAAGGTCTTTGTTCACGTTCCCAAAGATGAAAGGACCAAGGAGTCAAAGACCAAACAAAGGTATATTTCTGCGATTCTGAAGATGAGTTTGGGTATCACTATATGATCCAATTGAAAAGAAGCTAGTTCGATCTAGGAATGTCGTGTTTGTTGAGAACGTATAGAGGATATTGGCAAAGGTTCGAAGAATGTCTCCAAAAATGATGACAGTCAGGCATGTGATTCAAATCTTATGCCGACACCTGTTCGTCAGCAGAATGAAAGTCAAGACAATGCTGAAGATGAAGAAGATTACGAAACTGCAGTGTCCGATAGTGATGAGGATAACTCGAGACGTTCCACTCCGAGATTGGCCGAGGAGTATGTGTTACTCAAAGCATTGCTTTGAGGAAGCAATGGAGGATGAACACAAGGCGGAGTGGATGGAAGCTATGCAAGAAGAGATGGCATCGCCGCAAAAAATCACACGTTTAAGTTGTAAAGTGGGTCTTCTGTTCAAGATTAAAATCTCTGGCCGACACAACCGAGGTACAAAGCAGACCGGTCATTCAATCAACGAAAGGGTATTGACTAACAGATCTTTATACCAATGATGTCTTCCATTCGAGTGGTGCTGGGTCTGGCCATACAGGTAGAACAATGGATGTGAAGACAGATGATTGAAAACAAACACAACCGAGGTACAAAGCGAGACTTTGAAAGGGTGTCGACTTGACGAGATCTTTGCAGATGTCTTCCATTCGAGTGGTGCTCGGGTTGCATATTTTGACATGGAGGTAGAACAATGTGATCTTCACTCCAGAACTCAAGAAGAAATCTACATAGAGCAACCTGAGGGATTCCTTGTCAAGGGAAAGGAAAACTTAGTGCGTCATATCAAGAAGAGTCTATGGTAAGCACCAAGGCAATGGTACAATCATTACAAATTATGACTATTAGAAGACGACCTTGATCATTGTGTTTTTGTCTCCCAAGGATGATTTTGTTATTCTTTTGCTCTTTGTGGATGATATGCTAATTGTCAGGCGTAGTGCTTCTCGAATCACTTGACAGTCCTTTGCTATGAAAGATTTGGGACTCAAGCAAAATTCTTGGGAATTAGAATTTTTCGCGACCGCAAATCAAGGAAGCTATGGATATCACAAGAAAGCTATGTGGAGAAAGTGCTTCAACGCTTCAACATGGAAAAGGCAAAATCATGAATCACTTGCTTATTCCTTCTACCGAAGATGAAAAGGCATATATGAAAGGCATACCCTATTTTTCAACCGGTAGCCTAATGTAATGGTGTGTACAAGACCAGATATAGCTTATACTATTGGATTTGTTACAAAATTCTTGTCAAATCCCTAACAAAGCCCTCCGCGGTAAAATGGATTCAAGTATCTCCGAGGAGCTTCTAGACATGTCAAATGCCCTTCTTATATAATTATGTTGACTCACCAAGTCTACTTCAGGATATTTAGTCATGTTCTTCCAATCGAGATTGCAGAGGTGTATTGCTCTCTCCACTATCAAGCGAAATTCATTGCTATTATGGAGGCAAGCAAGGAGATGCTATGGATGAAGAAATTCATTCTAAACTTGGTCTCAAGCAAAATGATATGTGTTGTTTTGCGATAGTAAAAGTGCGATTCATCTTAACAAGAACTCGTCTTTTTCACGCCAAATCAAAGCATATCGATGTGGTATCAATGGGTGCGGAATGTTATCTTATCGGAACCGAGGAGAATGGATGGGATATGATGACCAAGGCATTACAAAAGGGGAAGCTTGAAACTTGCTCAATTCAATCGTGAGGGGAAGTTTGTTGGATTATGGGTCACTTCTTGACCCATACCCACTTGATGTGGCGGATGGAGGTAAATATCCTCACCGCATGAAGAAAGATCGAGTTGCGCCTATTGGGCACTCGAGCCGCAGATTCCAGTGTGCCGCCGCTCATTGTGCGCCCAAATGGCGCCGAGCTGCAATTTGATAGAGCCCCGCTCGTATTTAACTCACTCAACAGCGCCGAGCGCACGCGATTATATAAAACGCACAATTTGCGTTTTTAAGTTATTCCAATCGCAAATAAAGAAGAAAAAGAGAAAAGAGAGAGAGAAGAAGAAGATGATGAAGATTTGAGCCTCCGTTTGAGTTTTTCAAGTTTCATGCCTAAGAACATCCACGGGTTTTATCTCCTCTCTTGCTCTTTATATTTCTTATGACCTTCAATGCAAAGCTAATTGATATCGATTCTTGTGATTTGGGGTTTGCGAACTTATCAACTGTGGAAATTTCAAATCTGTAAGGGAGTTTTTCACGTAAAAATCATGTCTTTATTGTTTGTGATTGCTTATTGTGTGCTTACTATCATCTAATACGTATTTCCTCACGATTTAAATAAGTATTTAATTCTAACAAATGTTAGCTTAGTAGCCTTTACTGAGACAATAAAACAGTAACTCCCTTTTCAACTGTTGAGCAATTATGCCAAACCATGGCTGTTAGGTTCCTACCACCACCTCTTATTCTTTTGTGGTGGGCTGATTCTGCTATCTCAGGAGGGCTGCATTATAAACACTAAATCTAATATCAAGTTGGTTCTTCTGGAAATCTGCTCGAGAAAGGAAGATCAAAAGGAGGAAAAGAATTGTTTGTTAAATTGGAAGAATGAAACACAAATGACAAGCCAGCCCAATTGAGAAGACCAAGCTCCTCTGTGATTGCTCCAATAAAACTAAGTATTATTCTTGATGAGGCATGCAACAGACAATTTAGGGACATCATACTAATAAACAAAAAGGGCTCTCGCAATTACTACAATTGATGATCAACAGATAGAAACAGGTGGATCAGCGAACACCTTAAAATTAATTTTTTCCATTTATTGTTTGACAATTTTTGTTCAACGAGTTAAGTGGTAGAAGCATGGAATATTTCAGCCCAAAAAATCTCTGCAAGTGAAAAGTTTGATACTTAAGAAACCACCACTTCCATGTAAATCAGATACAGAGTTTTACCAGCTGCAATTAGAGGAAGTAATGTCAAGCGATCCAGCAAGGGTAGTCGAGTGAACTGTGGAGATTGTGAAATAATTTATATATCGTCAATTGTAAGGCCTATACAAACTTCTCTTTTGGGCAAATAATTTAGCCACAAGCCTACAGTATCTTCTCAAGAACATACTTGAGTGTGTGTGAGGACTCCCAGTGGACTTGGCAGTTGTGGTTGATCCTGAAATATTGGAAATTCAACCTGCAGCATGATTCAAGGGTAGTAACAAAATCCAAGGCACAATTCTAAATGGCCATACAAGTAATAACAGAAGAAGAATCACATTATTCGCTCCAACAAAAAATTTAAAATAAAAAAAAATACAGACACAAAATATGTTTCTGCTTAACAAGGCCACTGTTTGGGCAGAAAATTTGATGGAAAGAAACAAAAATGTCATGGAACTTTTTTTATAAATTAGTCATACTGTGATCGTATTACCCATCAATGTTTTCCTTCTCTTACAAATTCCCAAGATCCAAATAGGGCACAAAGGGTGATGAATGGCGAATGTCATTAGGTATTGTACTAGACAATGTAATTAATAAAGAATCTTACAAGGATGCTTTCAGGAATCTCCTCAGTATTTCCTCTTACTAAAAATTCCATCTTAGAAACTGGACTTATTTACTCAGTTCTATCCCACATATCAAAAATTCTAATTGTGACATAAAAGAAAACTACTACCTCCATTCCCTCTACAGAATAGTGGGCAGACCTCACCCAACTTGTGAATGGCTTGATGCCGATCTCATCCACAAGGCTAAATATATTGCGGTAAGGATACCAGAAACCTGAAAATAAAGATGTTCAAAATAAGAGTGATGATGAATACTCAAAAATTGAAGTCTACCAGTTACTCAACATGATGCATAAATCTTCTTTACATTTGATTATAACTATGGGATGGAGGTTCACTATATTACATTCATGGAGCATTTTTTTGACAGTAGTAGAATGGAGGAGTGGTAATCCCGCTTTCCCCATCTACTCAATTTCCACTGTTGTACATAGACACAGACATTATGATTCAATCAAGCACCCTCTGACTGTTGCAATGGAAATTGCATTCCCATAGAACACAAATAAATGTAGCCTCACATTATTATCCTAGACTGATTTAATGAATAATCGTCAAGGCGCTCCCTGCCTATTCTCCAAAACTTGCACACACTTTTTGGTGCTATGGGGTAAATCTCAGTTGGGGTCTCCACTCTCCAGTGTGTTCCTGGAAAGAACCATAACATCTCAACTGGCCAGATCCTTCAACAATTTGGCACTCCATCACCATCACGCACTTAGTAGAAACTCATTGCTCGTACAATCTTCTCACACCAATTAGAATCCTCAAACACACGATTCCGTAAGGTTGTCTACGCTTACATATTCACATATAATCAAAACCTAATTTACATCTATCAATTCAATCGAAAATGAAATCTCTCCTGAGGATAATCAGAGAAACCAACGCAAAAGTAAATCAAAGAGCTGTACCTTGAATGCCAACTTCATCAGGACTGCAAGGCTCTGCGTTTAGTCCTGAATCGACACCCCCTTCAAGAACGGTAACATCAAAGCCCTGATCACAGATCCCCAATGAGATACACATTAATGGTCGGGGTAACAAATAATATCCCTTTGTTAACCTAATAGTCTTAACTCTTGGAATCGGTTAAAGATTTTAAACCTAAATTTAACTTTGAGGAATCCTATTTTGTCAAAATTATTACATCTTAAATTGGCGGGACGGGATGGTTTACTGACCTAAACTCCATTAGTTATTGGCAGATATACGAACAACGAGAGAGGAAGAGGAACCTGTTTGCAGAGATGGTAGGTAGCGCCGAGGCCCGCCCAGCCAGAACCAACCACGAGAACCTTCTTCTTGCTCTGCTTTTGTCCATTGTTAAGGCCACGGCTCTCTAAACTTTCCGCTCTGCAGTTAAATCCTCTGTTGCGTAGATTTGTGTAGCAAAGGGTGACCTTCCAGAGAGACAACATGCTGACTATGTTTTATCAAAGGATTTCAACGGCTAGTCAGTCTCCTTCCCGGTTTTTCAGAGAAGCTGAGGGATGGAGAAGGTGACTGAACAAGATACCTTGAGTGTGTTCTGTGCACTCTCGGCCACTCGCGGCAACATCGCAACCTCCAAATCACCAATCAATAACTATATAAAGTTTGAAATTTATTTAACTAATAATATTAATAAATCTAATATAAAAAATTAATTAATTAATTAAATTAAATGTAATATAAGCTACTTAAAAAGTAACCCAGAGAATAAATTGAGGGCTTTTTTTTTTTTTTTAGTAAACGACATATTAGATATAATTTATATTTTTCACAAAACCATAATAATTTAAATAAAATAAATATTATACTTTTAGAAATGACTAAAATTTTAATTACAAGAAAATGATTATGATATTAATTACAAAAAGTTAATCCACATTAATAACATTTTTATTGTTAATTTCGATAATAATTGCCTATTATCAAAAATTCACGTATAAGATTTATATAATTATACAAAAAAATGGTCACCGAGCCTTTTTTTTTTTTTTTCTTTTACCAAACCAAAGAAGAAAAAAGGAAGGGAAATCGTCATTGTCCATATCATTAAATACCAATACTCACAGGAAATAACTTTATTCAATAAAATTATTTAAAAATCAGATTTTTAGTAAAACCCCAGATAGAACCATTGGGGATGTTGTGATGCCTCCCTGCACCACAATGCCTTTGACCTTCACCGTCGTCGTTGGATCTCATCAAACAACTACGCATTTCTTAATAAAAGAGTGAATAAATGCAACACCGTTTAAGCGGCTACATTGCTTCTCACTTGTGGATTATCTCTATCAAATGTAATACCCCCACCACCAAAATATACAAACATGAGTGGTTGTCTTGCAGGTAGTCTGCAATCTGAATATGCCAAGCCAAAAGCCTGCAAAAAGAGCTCAAACTGGCGAGTGGATGTGGAGGCCAGCAACCAAAAGAAGCTCCACATTTTCAATTACAGAAAAAACTCCAAAGCAACGGTGAGATTATGAAAAATTCAGACATATTATAACCATTGATTTTTAAACGATTTTTAAAGATATGTTTATATTCTTTATATATGAATAATTTGGACTACTCTTTCGACGATTAGTAGTTGCACTTTAACAAATTTTTAAGACAGTTAAAATTTTATGTAATAGATTGCTTTTTTGTATATATGCAGGTAAATCATATCCCATCTTTTAGTAAAACGAAGAATTCGAAGAACACAAGCCCTGAAGCAGCTTTTGTATGTCTCAGCGAGCTGCTTCGACACGATCCAACATACATATTGACTGTAGAATCCTTGATTGTGAAAATGCTCCGCCCCCTTCTCCCATACTGAGGGGTTACACTTCAATAAATGGCATTTCAATGGGCATGAAAAAGATCCACTGATATCAGTCCGGGGGTCTATAAGACAAATTTAAGTTGATATCATGTAAGGAGAAAAAAAAACTAAACAGAGTTTTTTAATTTTGTTCATTTAACACATTTGTGGGAATTCTGCATCAAGATCGATGCGTAAACCTTGTTGCGAATCCAACGGTATAAAGACTAGCATATGGATGCTCGACGTTCCATATAGTAAACAAGAAAGGCGAAAAATACAAGCCTGGTCACATTTTGGTTGGTTGTTACAAGGTGTGTGCATCAAAAGAAGAACATAACAAATTTTATCTGAAAAAAAACAAGGAGAAGCGAAAAGAACTATAGCAAGTTGATAACTGTTGTCTCGGCGTCACGCTTTCAGTTGTTTTTGGCTGTATTTCCTTAGTTTTTGGGGAAGGAGCTAACCCAAGTGCCAGTTTTCGGTTAAAAAGGCTATAGTGTATACTTCAATGAATTCGACGGTTGCTCTGCAGGAAGATAATAGCGCAGTAAATGATGTGATCAGGAGGTGCCATCAAAGAGGCATTGCAGAAGAGGAAAAAGCTCGTGGAGGCACATTTATGCCGCCACGGCTGCCGCCCCCACCCCCCTTCAAGGAGAGATGAGAGCCCTTGGTTGTGGTAGCCCTGCTGATGAGGTTGGAGTCAAGGAACACCACGATCACAGTGATATCGTCATGAAAGTGCCGCCGAACCCCACGGTCAATCTTCTTTAAATCCGAATACCTCATTTCTCTCTTTTTTGCTGCTTCTTGGAGCGCTGCTTTCACCAGCCTCTTAGCACTTCCCTGCTAAAGAGGATAGAAATCCTTTTACTTCCTAGAATGACGATTTCATAGTAAGTCTTGCATCTACTTTTGTTATTTAGGGCAGTTCGGTATACGAAACTTTTGCGATATATAGGGTCTGGAAAATAATCTGACCACTTTTCAATACATTATATGCAGTTTTGTCTAATATTATACAAGAGGTTGATTCAACAACCTAAACCTATGACTACCATATTATATAGCGACAACTTTATCATTTCATCAAGGCTTCTCTTCCAAAGTTGAAAATGTTTGTTAAACCAAATTTTGATAAATCAAAAAACCCTTCAAGCTTTTATCTTGACACAGAAATAAAATATATATATATATATATATATATATATATATTGTCAACTGTACTACTTGCAGGAATCCAAATTCAGAACCAGAGATTTGAAAATATATAATAAGTTCCTGAGTGTTAATGGAGAGGATCAGATCTTACGCTTCGTGGATTGTTTTGAACCAGATCAACCGCTTCCTGATTGCTAAGGTAATCCCACAGCCCATCAGACGCAAATATGATGAATCGATCCTGTGGCTGTAGTTCATGCACTGAAACTGCAGGTTCTGAACTCAGTATGGGTTGTTTGAACTTTTCGCGAAGGCGAAACTTGGCATATAAAGGTTCTCTATTGTACTCGGCCTTCTTCAAATATACATCTCCAATAGATCTAGACACCTGCAACCAAGAACTCTCGGATATTAGTGGATATGGCCAAATAAAGTTGAAGTCATATGAATTATAAACTTGAACAACTGATACGATGAAGCAATGAGAAGAAACATTGAATGAAACACAGATTCACATTAGTATACCGTTTTTATCCAGTTTATAAATTTATGAAGTTCCCTATGCAAATCAAACTGCATTGAATTATTGGCGTAACAATAAAGCTGTTGCCACATAATCTAGTGACCATAGATTTGAGTAATGGCAACAGTCTCTCATATGATGCAAGGTAAAACTGCATTTATAGACTCAAGGTGGTCCGACCCTTCCCCAAACTATACGTATAGCAGGAGCTTCGTGTTCAGGCTTGGCTCGATAAAGCTGCAAAAAAGCAGAGTTTACTAGCACATTGTTCAGGCTTGGCTCAATAATTTAAACATCTTAACATTAGGCTCAAAACTACGGCTTTTAAACATCACAGACAAACCTAAACAAGTTTCTAATCTAGTCATTCTGAGAAAAACTCTAGCGGGTTTGTTTTTTATAGAAGGATATGCCATATGCTAAGTATTTGCTAGACACTGACAGCCCACCCACACCGACTGATTTCCAAATGAATGACAAAGAAATTTAGGCAACTAAGAGCACAAAGTGATCATGGATTTATATAATATATCAGCACCAAAAAGTCATATAGGCAGCCTAGTTATAAGGCTTCAACATGCATAGAGGTTGATCGTGAGACTATAACATATTATCTTCGTATTACCATGAAATGACAGAAATCAAAGCAGTATAAAATGCACCAGTGGAATTGCTTTATTAATTCTCATAGAACTGAAAGCATTATCAAAATGGTGGTCAGTTAGCCCGAAAGAATGTCAGCAAGCACAAAGAGAGTGCAGACCATCTTGTGGCAAAATCAATTGATCTTGCTAATACTAATATAGCCACAACCAATATTAGTACCGATAGTGATATTACCATCCTTGGCTTGAATTCTCGATTCAAACAATAAAATTACTCGGTTTCAAAATAAGATGTGGTACAATGAAGAATCTATTCTCATTTTTCAAAAGGAAAAAAGTGGATCTTGTCTCTCTTCCTTTCTCCTGTACAGGAAGATCCAACAACCAAGGCAAGAATAAGAAGCTAAGCGCCAGAAGAAATACAGAAAAAGATGAACAGAGCAGATCTACATAACATGGTGTTCGGAATGAGTAAAATTGCACTTCATATGATCTAAATCACTAAGGAAGAAACATATCTTTGAAGAAGAACTCAGATGAAAGAATATCAATATCAGTCTTCTCAATTCGTAGACATTGCAGAACTTAAATCACTAATCCATCATCAAGATCTCATCTGATGCAGTTTTCCCCACTTATTTCATGAGCACAGAGGCCTCTAATTCGACCCACATTTCCTTTTGTATTTATCAGCACAATAAGGATTTGCATTCAAAATTTCAAACTAAATATTACCAAAGAATAAGTCATGATTCCTTCAATTATTTCTGTTTTGCCCAAGATTTTTTGAATACAGCAACATTGTCTAGCAAGTAAAAAGCAAATTATCCAAAACAACAAGGAATGATAAATGGGCTGAGCCAATCCAAAATATCATCATGAAACCAATTATTTGATCTGCATGGATCCAAACTTCAAAAAGTAGAGTCCATAAATCAAGAATAATTATGCTGCGAAAAAACTGGGGAGACAAGTTATTTCCAAATTCTAGAAATGTTCACAAGATTGTTTTAATCTTCTAATCAGTTTGATTTGGAAGACCAATTAAAACTAGAATTGCGAATCACAACTTCGTGGGTTCATAATGTGTATTACAAAAGATCTGGAGACTTTTAATGAACATTTTATGGAGAACAGGACAAGAGGAAGATTGTAAATGATGACTGATAAAGAAGCACCATCAGCAACACTATAATTCTTTCTGAGGCAAACAGCAACAAAAGCTTCCTCAAGAACTAACTTTGTAGACAACGAAAAATTAAATCTCCACAAAAATTAAGGGTAACTTAATTGATTCCAGTTGTAACTGAAAACAAAAGCTCTGCCACAAGGATGGTAGTGCTGGATTCTAATGTTCTGGCAACACAGAAGTTTCAATTGAAGAAGGATACTTAACCTTTGCTAAGGAGATTTTTTCACGTCTTTCACTCACAGGAAACCAAGCCTTACTACTTGAACAAAAAGTCAATAAAGAGGATCATAAAATCAAGTGATTCTACAAAAAAAAAGCAAGAAACAGTAGGCTAAATGCCACATTAGACTAGAAACCATATTAATCACACTCTATGAATTGGTTGCACGAGTTTCATCCAATTGTCTTGGTAGTGGGATATCATTGAAAAATAAAAATCATGTTATCAAAGGGTTTCCTGCTAATATCTGAAAGGGACGTTTCATCCCAAATCACACAAAAGTTCCGACCCCTAGATAAATTAACGGAAGCAATACGAAAATAAATATTCAATACACGTAAAGAATATTTCAATCTAAATGAAGCAAATAACAACTAGCATAAAGTAGAAAGCAATAAATAATAATGTAAAGACGCAATTTTTGATAACAAAGGAAAACCCCGATAACTACGAGTATCGAGTAAAATCCTCCGTGCTTCAACGGTCAGGGAAAATATGCATTATAAAAATCAGCTTACAAATCGAATGGTAACGACGCGCTAACCTAACCGACTTATTCCCGTTACGTGATCTCTACTAAAAAACTCATTGGATTTGCCCACGGCAACGAAACTGGACGCCTTCCGATCTTCGCGTCAATATTCCCTCACGAGCTACTTAAAGTAGCAAACACCAGCGGAACCCTTTCTTCACAATACCAACGTCACCAACGAAGGCAAATAATCAGTAAAGTGAAAGTGGTGAGAAAACTATTAATACAGGAACACAATAATATAATTGAGGTTTTCTTTAATGGAACCAGATTAGAGTAGTAGAATATTGCTTTCTCTCAAAGGGGGCAGTCCAAAATGTTTCAACAAGAAGTAGGACAACTGAAAAAAGGGAGAATAATATAGAGAGTCATGAAAAACACGTTTAAAAAAATGATTTGCCATAGCGCTCGAGTATGGCTCGAGCGCATGGCAAGCACGCCTAGGGTTTCAAGAAAGAAACACATTGGCGCTCGAGCAAGAGGGCGGCGAGCTTCGGGCGCAAGGTTACTTGTTTTAACGCTTGAACGCACAGCGAATGAATAGCAGGCGCGAGGCTACTAGAATTAGGGCTTAAGCGGATTAGGCGAACAGCAGGCGCAGGACACCGGGAATGGACAGCCATGGAAATAAGTTGATACAGCACTTCAATGAACACAACCCAACATCGACACACGACCAAATATTGTCACAAAATATGCCAACACAAAAATGACCCTAACAATCTCCCGCTTTAACAATTACGTGACAAAATACATAAAGTAAAAAAAATACAAGAGAAACACGGGTTCAGATACTACCGAGGCAAAACCCATGTACATAAAAATCTACACCTAGTGAGAAACAAAAGCAATACAAAAGGTAAATGAGCAAAGACAGGAGAACTGCTGTGCCGATACTATAGCTGTCGCGCCGATAATATGGCTGTGGTGCCTAGTCAACCATAGTTAGTACAAATAGACATAATACAAGTAGATATTATATGTCTATAGCAATATAAAATAAGACAACTATGTACATTAGCATGTAGCAACATACATGACATCAAAGAATAGGAACATTAATAAGGTCATCAAAACTAATGAGGTCAGTAAAATTTATAAAGACATCAAGACTAATAAAGTCATCACAACTCCCCCTGAATAACAAAAGAAAAACTCCCCCTAAACAATATACAGAGGAATGTCCCCCCTAACAAAAATAGCAAAAATATAGTCTCGCCCTTTTTGTCACGGAGAGCCAAAGAGAGGGGGTCACTCGGACCCAGAAGAATCGCCAAAGGACTGATGACCATACTGATGCCGCAATCGTTGAATCGCAACCTCCTGAGTAGCCAAGTGGGAGTCAAGACGCTCAAAACCAGCAAGGAGATCCGAACGCAGCTGAGACTGAGAAGCATAGATGCGCTCCTGAGATGAATATAGGCACTCAAAGCGGTCTGCAAGATGAGACATCTGGCCCATCAAGGGTACGAAGGAAGAGGTGGAGTGCCGGGAAGGAGCGGACGGTCTAGGACTCGAGGTGTTAGGGTAGGACGAGGTGGAACAAGACGGTCCACCCTCAGGCTGATAGGAGGGAACCTCAGGGAGAGGCTCATCTAACGGCTCACTGAGATCCTCTGCAAAGTGGTGAGTGTGGGATCGGCTCTGGACAAAGGTGGTGGAGGTAATAGAGCATGCAAGCCAAAGACGAGGAAGATCGGAAAAAAGAAGGCCTAGTCCAGCAAGCAGCCGCTGAATGAGACAACTATAGGGGATGTTGTCATCCTTACGGGTGTTGAAATATGAGAGGATATGAGAGTAGAAGTGAGACGGCAAATCAATAAGCCGCCCACTCAAGAAGGTATAAAGAAACAGGGCTTTGTCCAAGGGGATGGAGGAAAAATACGAGACAAGAAAAATATTCGTAAGCATAAGGCGACTCACGACCAGACTCCAAGGGGACAGAAGAGAAGTTTTGAAAGATCGCCCATTCCACTCCATGGGTGAACCATGAAGGAATATAGCGATCTCATGGAAGTGTGGTCTGGAGAGCAGGGTGAAGGGGTAGTCGGGATTTTCTACCCGAGGAAGTCCAAGAACCAGTGCAATCACATCCGAGGTAATCCGAAGCTGTCACCCCCGCAAGAAAGTCGAAAAGGATGTGAGAGAAGACTCATGAATATTGGAGTAGAATTCTTGAATAATGATAGCAGAATGAGCAATCAAATTGGTGAGAATCAGCTACTAATGATGGTCGGTGAAGACAGAAGAGATGGAGGGGTCGAGGGAGGCAAGGCAAACTTCCCATTCAAGGGAGAGTTGCCGTTGAGACATGTGCAAGGTGAACAAAGCCTCAACCTCAAGATTGATGAAGCGATCGGGGGTGGAGAGCCCACTCGGCCGATTACGCTTGCCGATCAATTTGCGTGCCAATGATTTTCACAGGCGCGATATCTATAATACACACATAAGAGAAAACTTTAAGGACACCTGCATAATGTTACACCGGTGCCTCTCTTTTTGTGTGTGTGAGGTTGGTGCTGTGAGTGTGTGGTGGCATGTGGGTGTATAAGAAGGGGAGGTGCAGCGCTTGGCGCGAGACGGGCGCCAGAGCAGGGGCTGAAATGGGGCAGTGCTCCAGCAACACACTACCATGGCAGCATGTGAGCCGTAGGGCTTGTGAGAGAAGGTAGGTCGGATCCACGGTGGGTAATGCCCAACCATGGGAGTGCGGCAATGGCACACAGCCAAAGGAGGCGCCATTGGTGCCGGGATGACCAGGAAATAAGGGGGAAAGCCACGCACAAGATTCATGGCGGAATGAACAAAATTTACACACAAATTGGTGGATTTGGAGCAGAGCGGTAAGAAATCGATGAAGCCGGCCAAAATAGGAGTAACCCATGAGGAGATCCAACACAAAGCAAGGGGTGAGGGGCTGCGCCGCCACTAAGGGAGAAAGGGAGCGCAGACGGCCAAATACGAAGAGGGGAGAGAAAATTACCTGGAGAGATGCCCACAATTGAGAGGAAGGAAGGCAGATCTGAAGGTTAGTGTGAGAGAGGAGGTAGGAGAGAGCAGAAGATGAGCGAGAAGAGAGAGCACCAAATGAGGGTTTGGGAGGCGCTCGCTGCACGCTGGAAGATAAAGGCAACAGGCAGTGGCGCTCGAGCGCCTGGAAGGCCGGCGCCCATAATTCGTGCCCTTTTTGTTTTAAAGGTTTAATTTATTTTTGTGCTTGAACTTGAAGATAAGGCATTTCTCGGAGGCGAAAAAAAAACACTGATGGCCATACAAAATGCACACTATCCAAAGGTTTAGTGAGAATATTGGCCAGCTAATTGTCGGTCATAGAGCTCACTCTTCTTGATTCATATTTTCTTACTACGTTTTATTGTTACTTAAATTCGTCACTTGATCATTTAAAATGTTGATGCAATGAATGAGATGTTCTATCTTTGGGTTTTGCTGAAAGTTATTTTGACACGACATTACAGTGCAGTAGGGGCGAATATGGCCAATAATGCCGCACCCATGACATGTAGAGACGAATTTAGCATTGACGTCAGAATTAGACCTTGGCTTCCTAATAAAATTAAGGCCTAAATTTTTCTTACTCGTTAAGATTTGATATTTTTTGTATTGGTACATTTCTTTGGGGAAACTCTTAACAACTGATCAACACAAGCCGACGACGTGCTGCTTTGTCATGGGATAGACATGGCTTAAACAAATATAGTTTTAGAGTTAACCTTGACATTTAAGGAATTTTCTGAATAACCCAACCCAGTTTTACTTTCTCTGATTTTTCCCAAACCGAGCATATGATCCAATTGCTTGGACTCATTTGAAAATTATTTCAGATCATTTCGAGCAACCTCAAGATTAGATTCAAAAGTCTTGATCCTTTCAGTAAATGAGCTATTCAATTTCTCAATTTCTTGAATTTTTGTGTCTAACATGGATTTAAGAGCTAATTTTTCCTTTTCCATTTTTGTCAATTTATACTTTAATAACACATTAGTTTTTTTGATCTATAGGCATTCCTTAAACAATCTATCATAAGCATCATGAAGGATATAAAATTCAGCTTTTAACTTGTTCTCAAAGTCATCGGATTGATTAAGATTTTCTTCTAGACGTCCATCATTTTCACACAATGAGGTCATAAAAGCCATATATTTGGCTTGTCCTTCGTCAATACATCTTTCAACATCTTCTTCTTCGTCATCGTTTAAAGTCGCATTAGCTTTCAAAGCTTGATTTCATTGGAGTTTAAAATTTGGGCATTCAATACGATAATGGCCAAGGCCATGACATTCATGACACTAAACCCCTTGACTGTTTTTGAGTTTGACATATTTGAACTCAAGTTTGTCCTTGTCGCTTTTAGGAGAAATCAAACTTTTTGAGTTTCCTTTTTGTTTATTAGATAATGTTTTCTTTTTCTTAAAAATTTTTTTAAAATTCTTAACAAATAAAGCGAAGTCTTCATTACTACACGACTCTTCATCTGAGTCATGGTTTCTCTCTTCCCTAATAGATTTTAAAGTAATAGATTTGTTCTTCCTTGATTGGGAAAGTACGAGCTCATAAGTTTGAAGAGAGCCAACTAGCTCTTCAATCTTCATTGTGTCGAGATCTTTACTTTCTTCGATCGCTGTAATTTTGGGTTTACAATATTCAGGAAGCGATTTAAGGACTTTTCGAATAATTCTTTTTTTTTGGAATTCTTTCTCCTAAGTTAAATATAGAATTTACAATGTCATTCAATTCAGCATAGAATTCATCAAATGTCTCGTCATCTTGCATCCTAATTTTCTCAAATTTAATTGTGAGCATTTGCAATTTTGAATTTTTAACCAATTTAATTCCTTGGTGGGTAACTTTAAGAATGTCCTACGCATCTTTACCAGTTTTGCACATGAATATATGCTTAAACTCTTCGGGGGATACCACCGTAAAAATGGCATGTAACCCCTTACTATTCCAATTACACAAATCAAGCTCTTCTTTTGTCCATAAAAACAAAGCTTTCGGTTCATCACCCAAAGTACTTTTGGGTGGAGTCCACCTAGCTTGGGTGCTGGCCCATACGTGTTCATCCATCGATTTGAAAAAGGCTCTCATCTGAACTTTTTAATACGCATAATTACTCCCATCAGAAAAAGGAGGCACAAATAGAGATCCGCTCGTATACATCTAGATTTGGGGTCGCAGATCGGGATGAGTCTCTCATACCAATTGAAAAGGATGTTTCGTCCCAAGTCACATAAAAGTTCCGACCCCTTGAAAAATTAATAAAAGTAATACGAAAATAAATATTCAATACACGTAAAAAATATTTCAATCTAGATGAAGCAAATAACGAGCATAAAGTAGAGAGCAATAAATAATAATGTAAAGACGTAATTTTTAGTGACGAAGGAAAACATCGATAACTACGGCTATCAAGTAAAATCCTCTGAGTTTTAACGATTAGGGAAGATATGCACTATGAAAATCAACTTACAGATCGAATGGTAACGATACGTTAACCTAACCAACTTACTCCCGCCACGTGATCTCTACCAAGGAACTCCTTGTATTTACCCGCGGTAACAAAACTAGACGCCTTCCGGTCTTTACGTCAATCTTCCCTCACAAACCGCTTGAAGTAGCAAATACCTCCAAAGCCCCTTCTTCACAATACCAACGTCGTCAACGAAGGTAAATGGGTAGGAAGTGTTGTATCGGTAAAGTGAAAGTGGTGAGAAAATCGTTAACACAGGAACACAATAATATAATTGAGGTTTTCTCAAATGAAGCAAGATTAGAATAGTAGAATATTGTTTTCTCTCAAATGGGGTGCTCTAAAATGCATCAGCAAGAAGTAGGGCAACTAAAAGAATGGAGAATTATATAGAGAGCCTTGAAAAACACATTTAAAAAAATGACCGTTGCCTCAGCACTTGAGTGCTGCTCGATTGCGCGGCGAGCGCGCCTAGGGTTTCAAGAGAGAAACGCATTAGCACTTGAGCGAGAGGGCGGCAAGTTTTGGGTGCAAGGTTACTGGTTTTGATACTTGAGCGCACAGCGAGCAAACAGCAAGTGCGAGACTACTGGAATTAAGGTTCGAGCGGATCAAGTGAACAGCAGGCGCAGAATACCGGGAATGAACAGGCACGGAAATAAGTTGATGTAGCACTTCAATGAACACAATCCAACATCGACACACGACCAAATACGGTCACGGGATATGCCAACATAAAAATAACCGTAACAATATCTATAGTATGAAATGAGTCAATCATCCACCTTGGAATCTTGTTGAACAAAAATAGTAATATTGAAACTTTGTTTTAGATCATCCTAGTTATTTACCAAGGATATAGGCCCCATATCACTAAATAATAAACATTTGTAAAGGGTAGCCCCATCCGAAAAGTTTGTTGCATTGCAAACCATGGAAAAAGTCATATATAAGTAGACTCCGAAATAAATAAGCAATCCTGTCCTAGTAATGCAGAAATATTTAGGTGAATTGAATTTGTGACCTTCAAAGTATAATGGAGAAACCTAACCCTTATACTAAGACTCATCCTATAATTCATAAACATGCTACAAAGCATAAATAGTTCTACCTGTATGAGGCCCTTCACACGCCAGATGTTATGCTTCAGCACGACAATCTGTGAATCATCCGGGTGCAAAGACTGCAGCTCCTGTCTCACAGACTCTATACACACATTATGTTCTGCCGAAAGCTGAATGGATAGAACCTCTCCTGTTGCCCTTACAAGTCTTCCCAAAACAGCTCGAGAATCACCAAGGTTGGCAATATAAAGTGTCCCACTGCATATAACACCAATGAGACAACATGAACCAACTGCAGCAATCTGGGGATTCAAGGGCCATTGCTTGCTAACAACAGAGAAAAACCCCTCTTCTGTTGCCTGAACAGCCTTCCGTATGACATCCACAGACATGCACTGATGCTCTGAAGCAAATCCTGCAACATAAATAGTGAGACAGCTTGCTCTGAAGAAGATGAAGTGGAATCCCAACTTAAAACCTCAAAATAAGGTCACAAAACAAACACTTAGAAGAAGGGATAGAAATTTCAATCATAATAAATAGTTTGCTGACATCGATTACCCGATAAATTATACATGCCATTAAATTTCATACACAAGGAGGCATCAAGATCATATGGCATACAACTGGATCAAGTCCAATAGAACCAAAAGGGAAACATTCATAAAAAATAATGAATCAAAGATGCATGTTAAACATATACAAGCAACTCAAAAGAGAAGTAAGAAATGACCTCTAGAACCATGACAATCTCACTTCAGAGAACAGGCAAAAACTCTCTATGTTACATTATTCAATCTATTTTAGTACCTCATCTTTCTTCGTATTACACCCAAGTTGAAATCAAAACTTTTGTGCATATAAATTCACACACCAAAGCATAACGGTATGAAAGAAATCAAGAAACTTACTTCTGAGGTGACTGAAGAGGTGATTGTTGATATACCTCGACGTCTCCGGGCCACCGTGTCCGTCATAAACGCCAACAAAAGTACCAAATGGCCCAGAATCAAGAGTGCTCAAACTGCCTGACTCAATTTGGCTCTCATCCTCAAGTAAATTGTTGGCTTGCACCACAGCCATAGAGAATTCACCGTGCACATGCTGCCCAATGTCTCGGTACCATAGGAGCCCATCTCGACGCCCCGCAGAATCTGACTTGGCGTGAACATTAGAGCCCGAGTTTGGCCACAAACAGGCCCTCATAAAGTTCATTAACGCAGAAAGCATCCCTCATCTCAGCCAAACCTCCCTCTGAATCTCCACATTTGATGTGGGTGCCAAAGAACTTTAGACAAGAAAACCCCAGTCAATCAAATCCTTCCTCCCTCTACTAAATTAGAAGATAATACACACCAGAATCAACCAGGAACCAGTAAAACAAGGCTCAGGATATGGAATTTATTGAATTTTGCAGTTCAACAGACGAAAGTGATGATATCAGAGAGCCATCTTTTTCACTAATTCATTTCAGAATTGGACCAGACTACGGATCAAAGGCTTCAAGGTCTGAAACCCGTTCATATTTCTCCCTGAAACAGAAAACTTCTGACTATAAAGGGTTGAATGTGAAAAATCAACAAATAAAGGGGAACGGGAGGAGCGTTGAAAAAGATAAGTAAAATCCAAAGTATATTTTTCCTCGCAACAAGGAGTTTGGTCAGCCACTTCATATCCAGAAAAGTCCAACTCATAACAGAAACAAATTATTGGATAGAAGTCACATTCAATAAACAAAATAGTAATCAATTTTCACAAAACCCCGGAAAACAGTTCGATCACAATAATTCAACAAAGTGTAAACTTCGCAAGAATATGGAATACATGAAGAGAGAGAGAGGAGTAGGGGAGCAAGGGGGGAGTCTACCTTATAATTTGACAACTTTGTTAGGTAGCTGATGAATAGCTGGATTAAGAGAACAATAGTACGTGTGGCTATGAGATTTTCAGATCTGATCCATCAAATCAAAGAGAAATCGCTAGTGGGCTTCAAATTGTTTACTGGAAAGAAAAATTTAAAAATATATATGAAAAGAAGACGAAGACGAGTCTGCTTCCTTTCCAATAAAATTTTATTATTCAGCTTCGTTTGGTATGAGAACTAGCACGAAGGTGATGAGACCGATGAACAGATTGAATAGGAACCATCAATATTTAGGTATATGAGAGTACTGGGGCCAACTGAAACTAGACGGTCTCTTTCAGCAGGCAAACCTCATTAAAACCACTAAAGGAGAGCTTGAAGCCAGCAAAGCCTAGGACCAGTCATGGGCTCCACACCACTTGAACAAGCTAGAGAGAAAGAGAAAGAGTGAGTTTTTAATAAATAAACCAATGGAAAACCATCAAAGAATAGGTGGGGAAGAAGAGTCGACCAAGCTTCATCCCAATTTCACTCATAAAATTTGCTATTGCCCTCGTGATTCTCGGTGTTTTCTCATAAAATTTCCCTTCGGATATGATGCTGATGAGCAAAGTAAATTTATGGGTGCCTGGATGAATTGGAGCTCGTAAATGAACAGGTTAAGCTAGCAGCAGTGTCGAGATGGAAGGCAATTTGATAGTAACTATCTTGTTTCGATCTGTATAATTGTTGGCAGGTTGTGAGTCAACATTCTTGTAAGTTTGGTATTACTTCAGTATATGCGTCTATCTTTCAACAAGATAGCACATAGGTTTCGTTTTCCTATGGCTGCTTTTATATATAGGTTGTTTACTTGAAGTTTTTTTTTTTTAATTTTAATTGTTCTGGTCCTCTAAAAATTGATAAATAATTATTTTAATTTTTAACTTTCATATCGTAAAGGAAAAGTCTGAATTGTTGTAATGATAATTGAGTTCGGTATTCAAGAAGATTATGACAAAACACGCATTCACATCGTACATATTATAATCTTATTAAACTAAGTTTTCTAGCTGATTTACTTCAATCGGCTTAAAATTTTATAAAATATGATCTAACAATATGATTAATTTATATCTTATGTTGGGCATAGTCACTGACGAAAATAATTAGTTCACTCCAAGCTCGGTCCAAACTAGAATTTTTATAGTTATAAAATATTATTTTAGATAAATATGGCATTAAAAAAATACATTGGTGAATTATAACTTTGTATAATTACCTTTTATGTAGAGATTTGTAGTTTGAATATTTACTTAATATTTTAGTCTTAAAATATCTTACATAGAGAAATGCAAATTTTAAATAAAAATACTTTAAGTTAAAAAAATCTATAAATTGATTTAAATCGGTCCAATTTAAATTATAGACGGATATAATAATAGTTTTTGACCCGAAAAATCCAGCTGAATTCAAACTAATCCAATTTAACGATAATAAATTTTTATCTAAATTTAACACATATTCGGCACAAAATCAATTTTAATTAAAACTAATGCGTATCATATTCATGGTATTAAAATGTTATTCTTAAACTACCTAGTAATTTGGAGCCGCAATGTTAGACTAAAAAATAAATATTATTAGAACAAAAAATCATATGTATTCACATTCAATACGCAACTAATAAGGATTCTAATAATTTTAGAACTGAAATACTGAGATTAAGAAATAAAATTATCCACCATACGAAGAAAAATATTAATTTAATAATTTAATTTGTCCTAATATAAAATAAAAGATTTCTTTCGATTTCAGTGTTGAAACACTGAGTTAAATGATTATTTGTGGTAAAAAAAAATATCTTTTATTTTTAAAAAAATATATACTTCTTTATTTTAATTTAGTTGCCTGTTGTCGATTTTTTAACATGACATATCAGTGATTAATTTCATTAAAAAAACATTACGTGGTGTGAAATTAATCTCAAAATAAAAATAAGAAAAATATGCAATTGTAATCCTTGATTATTTTTTAAATTATTCAAATTCACAAAAAGGGAATTTTAATTGAGATTTTTCCCACTTTTTTTTTTCTCTTTTGCTTGGCCAGTTTAAATGCCACTTGGTCCCAGTGTGTCATATAGCCTCCAAATTTTTTGAAAAAAAAAAATTATTTACCATACATATAATTACTACCCAAAAAATTTAAAAAATTTAAATTTTAAAATTAGAATTAAAGAGAGAAAGTTGAGAGTATTATTTAAGTTATTCCTATCTAAGATGTGTTAATTAATCAAATTATTCCATACATTATATTTATCATTATAAAGAAAAAATCCAAGAGAAATTAGTCGTATTTGTATATATATTATTTTGTCATAAGTTATTATATAATCTGTAGTTATTAATGATTTTATAAATAAATATGATGTTATTTATACATGGTATAATTTCTCTAAGATTGCTATGATAATTAGTTAAATTATAAATGATTTAGGAGTTTTGGATTAATTGGGGTGGGTTAATGAAAGTTCAGATCTGGATGATGTGATTAGAGCAGGCAAATTGCAAATTGATCAGAATTTAGTGGAAAAGTCGATGCGGGACCACCGTGATTAAGAAGGATCATTAGTCTCCGTCACCGACCTGTCATTTTATTTATTCAATGCCCAATATCAAAAATAAAAAATAATAATAATAATCAAATGCCAGGAAAATTAATAATTATTGCTTTTAACTTTTTAGAGTCAAATATAACAATTTAAATATGTACAACTTATTAAGAAAAAATTATTAAAACTAATTATTTGTTTTTAATTTTTAAATTTTTATAACCGGTCTGTGATTTTATCGTAATTTATACGATGGAAAAAAATTATATTTTCTATTCTCACGTGTACAGCATGCGATGGGAGGATGTAATGAGTCTTGAAAGGTTTTTTTGGTCCATAAATCACAATTAGTACTAAAAAAATATTTAAAATAAAATTAAAAAAAATTGAGAATAAAACCATTGATATTTTTGATTCACATTAATCCGAATATTTTTGTTTACAAATTTTAGTTTAATATTTTTAAAATATATCAAAATTATAAAATATTTTTTATTTTAAAAAAATATTTCAAATATTATTTTTTAAAAAAATATCATTCCCACCATCCAAATTTATTCAAATTCTTTTCATTAAATTTGGTCAAGATTAAATTCAAATAAGATTAAATTTAAATAGAAATTTATAATTATTAAATCGAATCATATCAAACATAGTCTTATTATCAATATTAGAAATTATAATCATGTTATTATAATTTAAATTAGATCAATTCAGACCTATCAATTTTAATTTTTATTTTAAATATTTTTTATTTTTTTAATATTTATATAAAATATCTAAAAATATACAATATTTAAAATTATAATATTTAGATGAATAATTTTTACAAAGAATTTATTACTCATAAATATAATATATTAAAAATATTTTAAAAATATATATTTTTTCTTTAAAATAAAAGTTATATTTATAAAAAAAATTTTAATTTAAACTTAATCTTATCAAATCAATCACTTTTACTTGTAATTGTATTTAACACAAAAAATTAATCAGAATTATTTTTTAGATATATCTGTTGATGGGTACGCCTCAAAATGGGCCGGCCCAACAGAGAAAACGGATCCAAAAACTGGAAAGCCCCGACGGTCAACGTTTGAGTTGACCAGCTGGACGGACGACTAGCTCACAAACGGTCAACGAAATGTTGACCGTCTGCAAGACAAACCATTTAGGCCTCCGAGCCTTTCTGATCTTGGCCCATTCCACATGTGGCCCAAGCCCAATGCAGAACGATAGAGGAAACTGCCCTCCACGAAGGCGGACGACTCTCCGACGGCCAACTCGAACGTTGACCGCCCTCTCCTCTACGACGGCCCAAATAACGCCTTTTCCTACAAAAATGGCCACATGCTGTTGGGCCCATAACCCCTCCGGCAGCCAACCACAGCCTTCCACGCGTCCTCTTTGATCCTAAATGGATACTAACAAGATTGGCGCCCTTCAAATAAGGAAGGCGCCAGATCTTCCCGTATTCTTGCCCACCAAACAACCCAATCGGTAATAATCCAAAGGGAAAGAAATAATCAGGGAAGTTCGTTGGCTGTTGGAAACTATCCCCTCCACCATGGCAACTGAGATCTGCTGGAGAAGGCAGGCAGCCACGGTGGAGGGAAAGGATCTCGCCTTCCAAAGGAGGAGGATCATCCACCTCTTCCATAAATCGGCCCAACCTTCTGCTGCAGGCACGCTTTCAATTAACACTAAAAACACTTGAATTGAGACTAAAACTCCGGCTGAAAACTCCGAGTCTTCTAGATACAAGCTCTCTGCTTCCCGGCCCAGGAGATCGCACCATAAACTTCAAGGCAACAAGCGAATCCCCACGATTGCATCGCCTTCCCACCGACTTCCGGATACAAGAAGGACCTTGCGTTTTCTCTTACGTCCGGTCAAACCGCTCTCACGACAACTTATTCTTCTTTCATTTCTTTCTTTTGAAGCTTGTTTCGATTGGCGAGCGTCGGAGAGCTTATCGGTGGATTTCTCCCGCCGTTAATTCGACCTCTGTTTTGTTTTAGTGGTGCGCAGGACCCGCAGACTCGGTGAACGGGCCGGATCAACATCCACCCTAGAATCCGAATGTCATTTCTGTCGGATCAGACGCATCATCTGTCTATAATATTAAAATACTTTCATTAAATTATATAAAAATTTTAAATCAATCCAACAATTTGGCTAATAAAAAAATTTTTAAATAATTTTCTATTATATAAAATAAAACATATCTTATATATAAAAAATGAGTTATAAATAAATTGTAAGATAATGAAATATATAGGAATAATCAATTTTTAAAATCTTAGTTTTTATTCTTATTTCAATTTACTTTTATTTTAATATTAGTTTCTCTCAGTATGAAATTTTAGATTGTGCCAAAATATTTTTATGTTTTGTATATAATCATACCGAAACATTATTTAAATAATTTTTAGTTGATTTCTATATATGGATTGTACTAATAATAATATTTAAAATTTAATTTTACATTAATTATTTTTAATTTATATTTTAATTTAAATAATTTAAAATAGTAAAAAATATTATATATATATATATATATTTTTTTTATAGGAGAAAATAAAAATACATAACTCTTTATGAAATATATAAGATATTTCATCTCTTAATTTACACATAATATTTTCTTTCTTATAAAAATAATCATCGTATATTATTATTTATTCTACTATAATTTTTTTTAAAAAAATCAATATAAATTATATAAATCAATATGTTTATCGATCGTTAATTTATAACAGCGGTATCAAATAGGATCATGTGATACAATTATTATTTATCTCGTCATAATTATTTAAATGATAGAATTATTCCGTGATTTATTTTATGCTTACTTTATTATACATTTTTATTATAAAATAATTATATAGCCATATAACTATATTTTATTTCTTGATTTATAACAAAACACTGCCTATTAAGGCAATAAAAAATAATAAGAAATATGCCAACATAAGAATACATAGCACTGTGTGGGATGGAGAAAGTTCAAATGTTGGCCCTCCATTGCAACTATCCCTCCTATGAATTTAGATGTGTTATTTTATATTTAATTATAATATCTATTTTGTCAAAAATAAAAGTGAAAACTATAGATAATAGGCATCGAACTTGGACCCCATGTAAGGGAATTAGGGCAATAATTGTTTAACCGGACAGATATTTATTAATTATTAGCATGTGAACTCAATTAAAATTAGACCCAAAATAATAAAATTTATGAACTTAGGCGGACCAAACCTACAACCTTTGAGTTAGAAAAAATGAAGCTTAAAAAAAAAATACTTTGATATATTTAGGAAATATTACATTATATACTTTCATGTGATAGATTGGATCCAAAAAATAATAAATATATAGATTTTGACTTGATTTTGATGCGTACCTGGATCCGACTTCAAACAGATTCGGATTCTTTTAGATGGTTTGAACCGGCTCTATTCACTGAGTACGAATCCTGCACACCACTAAAATGAACAAGAGGTTAGCGTTATCGGCGAAAAGTTGTCCCACCGAAAATATTTCGACGCTTTCAAAGTCGAAACAAGCTTTCTTGAGGAAGAAAATCGAAAATAGAAAGAGAGAGAGTTTGAGTATTTTATCTGGATGTAAGAGAGAGGCGTGAGTGCTTCTCAACTGAAATGGTGGGAAGCAATGAACGGCCGTAGTGTACACGCTTGTTGCGTAGGGTTTTTTTAGAACGGGTGGCGGAGAAGGCAAAGCCGTGAGCACTCAATTGTCCCAGAAAACGTATGCACTTTGCTGTCTCGAAATGTGTAAGCTGTTGAAAGTATGGAAGAAAGTCTCAATGAAAGCATGCCCTGAATGATGATGCAATGGCTTCTTTTATAACTGAGAGGCCAATCCTCCTTCTTTGGAGGGAACGATTGCCTTCTTAATTTACTTGGCGAGGCTTGCCTTTCGGGGAGATGTGACACTCTTGCCATGATCGTGATTGTTTCCTTGAGGTCATCAACAACTTTTCAAACGGCTTCTTTCCTCCTTAGCATATTACTTGTTGAGTACCTTGGTTGTGAGGAATAGAGAAGATCTGCACTTTCCTTCTTTGAAGGGCGTCAATCTTGCCAATATCCTTTCTCGTAAATTGAGATCATGGAAGACGCTTGAAAGCTGTGGTTGGTCGGTCTGATGAGTGGTGGGGCCCAAACGGAAGCGGTCCATTCTTTTGTAGAAAGGCTCATTTGGACCCCCGATATATAGTGCGCAGACGATCCAACAAACGGAAGTTGACCGTCAGGTTATGCCGCGCGCCGTGGAGAACGGGAAGAGATTTAGCGATTAATCGATGGGTTGTGGGCGAAATGGAATAGCCATCATCAGAAGAAGCAAAAGCCTCTAAAGGCCCAATCGAGCCACGTAAAGACGGTCAATATCAAGTTGACCGTCTCGCCTTTCAGCCTTCACAACCGTCTTCTTATTGGTAGTCAAAAATGTTGACTAAATTTTATCGGGCCCCCATTGACCTTTCTTTGGGTCAGCCCATTATTTGTGTACCCATCAGATTTAAAGTCTAGATAATAATGTATCTAATAGATAAACTTATAAAAATAAAAATTCGTTATCATAAAGAAAGAAATATGAGAAAATATAAAATATCATTTAAGTATATCAATGTTGTACTTATAGTTGTAGGCCCTTTTGACTAAAACTTTATCCCTGGGATTATATAATATCATGTAAGTTGTATGGATTGATTAATGTTTATTAATCAATGGGCTCATGATGTACAAATTGTACACATTTTACATATATTTCTTAATAGTTATTATATTATACCTATTGGTTATGCATATCCATATGATTTTAGATATGCCTAAGTTTGGCAAATGAATGAATTTTATCAGAAATATATTTATAAAGTTTGATTTGATTATGAGAACATGATGATATTATAATCATGAAAGATTTTATACTCCATTTAGATAATATTTCTGTTATGATTCATATTATTACTCTTAAGTAGTTAAATTTAATCTTAAAGTATATATCAAGATATTTTAATAAATCATCAGCGTATAATTTTAAAAAATTTAAATATTATATTTATTAATGTTATTATTGGTATAATTTTTTTATTTTTTGAATATGACTAAATTCTAATTATCTATTTTTAAATATATGATTAAGATTGAAGATAACAAATTTTACAACCTTTATAAAAAAAAATAAAACTCTTTCAAATCCAATTGACACAATAGACCATCCAATAATTATTTATTTAAAATAGGTTAAATATTCGTAAACACTGCCCTAGTATGGTCACTCTTTGGTTATATCGAAACCAATCTTTCTTAATTTTAAAAGTATTTTTTTACTATTATTATTATAAGGTCAAAGTAACTACTTTTATAAAATTTAATAATTTTTTTTAAATTGATAATATTATTATTTTGGAGTTAGTTGAGTTAAAAATTAGAATTGACTAATAAACATTTGAATTTGTAATCTACTAAAAAGTTATGATTAAGTTGATATTTATATATTATTTATATCTTTATATATATTTTTATCATGGTCGGTATGGCAAATTCAAATTCAATCATAGCTTAATTATAGTGTTTTTAATTTCACCTAACTCAAGCCTTGTCCAATAGCATCGTGACAAACTAAAAAGTCCCACAGATAAAGTGTCCTTAGTACACATAATTTGACCAAAAAAAAAAAAAAAAAATCAAATCACTTTTGTCTTATTATATAAAAATATTACTTTATATTATACAATAGATTAATTTTTTAAAAGGATTGACCATTAGACTCCAAAACGAGGGGCATATGATGTGGGTTTTATATGGTCCACGTACTATATCGTACGATAGCTGTCGAATTCCTATCTAATATTATTTATTAACCATTTTCTTTTAAACAAATATTTTCTTATTTTTAATAACAAAAAATAATAGGTATTGGATAGAGATTCGACAAGTATCATATGGCATCATACGTGCACTGTATGAAACCACACCAAAACGCCCTTGCTCTCATTAGACTCTTACTTTTTTCTTCTTGTTACTAGTTTTTTAGTCGTTTTAATATATTTTTTTAATAGCTGAGTTTAATCATCTATTAATTTAAAATAATCCAACAAATTTATTTTTCAATGAGTATGTGCAGAAAAACTATAGTACAGACTTTCTTAGCGGATTGACATTATCTGCATCGGTCTAATTGATTTACCATAGTCACAATTTAATATGTATATTATCAATAATATTTACTATTCTAACTTTCAAGCAATTATAATTTAAAATTTTAATCTTGATATAATTATATTTATGCATCATTCAAATCTAAAATATTTTATTATGTAAATAAATAATATCATAAGTGTTGGGTCCAGTGCTGAAGCCCAAGAAAATTCAGAGTCCAGCCCAACTACACGGGATGCCTACGTGGCGGCTCACCAGCAGCAGCTTGCGAGCTCCTGCAGCTCATTAATGAAGTTGCCGGAAAGCGACAAAAGAGCAGGAGAAACCAGCCAATGAAGAAGCGGTCAGCGCTGCTAGCTACGATTCAGACGGCCGCCACAGGCGGCCTGCCAATCCCAACTCAAAGGGGAGACCAAGCGTGGCCGACAACTCCCAAAAGTCTGCCTGCCACCGCAAAACAACAGCTGACGCACCGGCAATCTCCAACAGCGATTGGCGGCCAACGAACCCTAGCGACAGGAGTTCTCGCGCCCAACGAACCCTAGCGACAGGAGTTCTCGCGCCCAAAATCCCTCATCAAGGAGCCTATAAAATCCTTCTTCGTCAACAAAGAGAAATGGGGGATCCAAGACAATTGACTCTACGTCACAAGCCTTAAAACTTACCAGTTAACCTCTAGATCCAAACCCCCGAACCCACTTGGGCGACAGGAACTGAACCACCCGTTGCGGTACACCTGGGGAGCCAGGCCTCCCACCACTCGCTCATTACTCTCTCTCGCATATCCAAACGCACACCATCCACACATTTTTAGCATACTTCCGTGCACCCCTTAACGTGCGCCTCATTTCCATTCATTACGGGAATTTGCTGACTTGAGCGTTGGAGTGGCCTTGGTGGGAGAAATCCCGCCGGACCTCTGACCTCTTGTTTATTGATTGTGTTGTACAGGTGTCAGGTTAATAAGGACAGAGATCGGACCCTTCCACGTACGCTTCAGAACGGTTAGAAATTCGAATACTCCATAATCCGTACGACAACTGAGGACTCAGGATGCAACAATAAGTATAGTAAGTATAAATAAATTTTAATAATAATTGTAATGATACATTTTAAAAATAATAATACATTACATCGGATACGATTAACTAATATAATATAATATTTATGACTTACTTCTCTCATCTACACATGAACGACCAATCATAATAGGTTAAATGGCCAAACTTTATATTAAGATTGGGCACGGGAGGGCCTTTATCTCTTATATTTTTTAAAATTAATTATTTATTTTTAAATAAATAATTATAATATAATAATTAATTTTAACTAATTTTTAAAATAATATTAGAGTCCTTTAATTTTATCCCTTATTGAATTACGGTGCGTTGAGGCACATCAATAGAGGTTCCAGAGCAATTATATATTAAAAAAATTAAAATTAAAATACTAATTTAAAGTTTATACTTAATGATCGTGGTGAAAAAAATTACATAGATAAAAATATTTATAAAATAAAATAAGATAATTGATGGGTTTGAAAATACATGGGTTGACCCAATTTTGAGTACATAGGAAGAACCGCATAGCCTAGGAGGCATTTCGTATAGCCCAAGATCTAGACGACTTAGTTTTGGTTAGTTTGGCAAAAAATTAGTTCCTAGATGAACCCGTGAACTCGACCCAGCAACTCTCCCAAATCAGAAGACTCCAAACAGTTGACCAACCCGCATTGCCACTGTCAGCACATCATTCCCCCAATTCAAATAATCAAGATTCGTGCATGGCTTTCAATAGGTTTACCTACTTAGCGCCCTCTGTACTGTAATTATGAGGAATAGCGCGTGCAAAAGGTAGGGTGATGGCTCCTTTTTACATCCTAGAAGGCAAGTAGCCATCATCTTCTTTAATAAAAAGAGGACATCCAAAGATTGAGGTCTCCAAGTAAAAAGTAAAAAAGAGAAAAACAAGTTTGAAGGGAGCTTGAAAGACTTAGGGCTTCTGACAGTAGGAGGAAGACAAAAATTAAAAAAAAATGGAAGGAATTCCCAACAACAGACGAAGAAAACGAGAAGATGGAAAAAGAAGAAAGGATGGCGCTTAATTGCCATTGCCAGACTGTAGGCGAAGGGGAGCACGCTTATCCTCATGGTTTTCACTCTTTTGTCGAGTTTAGAACCTCACTTCCAACTATTGGAATGACCAATCCAACCCAGGCTCGCAAGTGTAGACGCGCCGCATTCCCTCTCGATTCTCCATCGCCAAGGGACGAGGATGACTCAAGGGCACAAGAGACTCCCTTTTGTACAAAGTCAGGAGAGGAATTCGGTGAGGGCATTCACTCCTATGCGAGCAAGTTCACCAGTGCTCTCACTATCCAAGGGAGCTCTTGGGAAAGGTGAAGCAAATTGGGCCCCACAAGCAAGATTCTCATCCTTTATTTCTATAAGCTATCCCTTAATTTGGTGCACTATTTGGAGCTTCGTCATTCATCTCAAAGCCGCCTCTAATTGGATGCTGTCACAATTTGAAATTTAGTATGTTTAATTAATTATTATTTTTAAAATTTAAAATTATAAATAAATTTAATAAATAATACTAAGTCTCAAAATTCGAGTATGACAAACTACATATATAGGACAAAAAAAAATTAAAACCTATACAAGACCTTATTGAACAACCGTCCGAATAATATAAATATGATATACTTTATAAATATCATAAGGAATGTAACAATTCAACTAAAATCATGATAAAAAAATATAATATAATATCCAAATTATTTCCAAAATATAACCATTGGTTTATACTTGGCCAACTCTAAAAGCCAATTATATTAAATATCAATTTAAACCATAACGGAGCTAAAACTCATCAAATCGGATGAACATCTGATATATTATATCTATAGTTCTACAATACATCTGAACCTCTGCTCTAAATGGATAAAATATAAAATATAAACCTAAAATTTAACAAGCATATACGAGTAAACGGGTCTAATAAATCAGAGGAAGGGTTAAGAAACAAATACCAAAATTAGAAAATAAATATAAATCCAAATTACCGATACAGAAATCAATTCATCAAATCTAAAATAAAATCTAATATTCAAATCTAGTAATAATCTCGTACTTAAATTAAATAATAAATCCAAATAAATATCCAATTTAAAAAATCCCCTAGGGACACAGACACATATATATATATATAAATAAAGTAGAAGCGATTCAAACCGATTTTAATAGGCAAATAGCCAATCTAAAGCTCAATCTAAGTCCAAAGCCCGATTAGCTTGCGATCCATGGTAGAATCTAACAGTCGGATAATCTAATAACGTACGCAGAAGTCGAAATAGCACCAAATAAATAGTCTAGAGATTTTGCTCAAAATATATATTTAAAATCAAATATAAGAGATATACTAAAACTCATCTGTGAGTAAAATTGATGAATTTTAAATACAATTTTAAATATCTAAATTTATGCAGAAATACAAAATATGTACTAAATTTGAGTTCTGATTATTTAAAGACTAACTTAAAAAAATATTTACTCTTGACCCAATAACTTTAGGCCAAATTAAATACTGATAAGGTTAACATGTTAGGCCATCTATATACTTTGTCTCCTATAGGTAAGGTTGCTATTATGTTTTTCTACCTACAACTTTGGATGTAATTTCTCAAAATCTAATCAAATCATTCAAATAGAATGGTCACTATGTCTAAGCTTTTTCTATCGGTGGAAAGAAATTTTCAATAATAAATATCTTCTCGTTAGGAGTTAACTAGAATATCCAAATTCAAATATAGTGATCATAATTTGACACATGCATATAAAAATGTACGGCATAATGTAAGATTTTATACTTATTTTCATATACATATACTAATATAAACATATACAGTGTTTAAAAATTACCCATTTTCTAAAAAAAAGATAAAAACCTAAAATATCAATAGAAATACAATAAAATCCTCAAATAATGCATAAGAAAAATGAACAGGTTAATTAAAAGTACACGCATGAACTTAAAACCTCCAAATTTAAACAAAATATAATCAAATGCGAAAGCAGATAATATATATGGTTAGATGATACTTGTTTCGATCTTATACTTCGTAAATTGAAAGAAATGATACTTTGAAATACCTAAATCGAGCTTTTTTTTCCTATCGATGTATCCTTTCTCTATCTACCTGTGTGGTTTCCCTCTCCTCGTTGCGCTCTGCCTTGACGTACATATTACCGCCTTTGCTATTGCCTATGGCCATCGCTTCTACTTTCGACGGTCATTGTTGACCTTTCCAGCGCACTTTCTCTCTCCTCATCAATGCGCTACTCACGTCTCTACCATCTTCCTGCAGCTTGCTCCTCCGCGCAGCTCCTTTGTCGTGCCACCCACCAGTGCGGCACCTCCTGCTCTCCTCCTCCCTTCTTCTTCCTCTTTTCCTCTCTCCTCCTTCCTCCTCCTCACACAAAACCCTACTCCCCCTTTTGTCTTCTCTATCTTCTCTTTTCTCTCTTTCCTATTCGACCGATCCTTCCAAAATTAATACATGCAAGTAAGGATTTGGTATCAACAAAGAGAAAAGAAGAATTTGCTTACCTTAATTTCATGCATCTCCTCCGGTGGCGGCAGTGGCTTCCCTTTCAGCTCGCAATTACATCATCTCGTTTCTTAACTGGTGATGACGGCAACGCCAATGTCTCCTCACCGCTGCACTTCCGTGCTACCCCCTCCATTTGTTGAGGATAGGCTGCCGCACCTCCATCACACCATGTTCCCCATCCTCTCTTTCTTCCTTTTTTCTTTCTTTACTTTCCTTTTCCTTTCTTTTCTCTTCCGCCCGTAGCTGCATTACCCTTTCTTTAATATTAATATTTTATTTTTATTTTTTCTTTTCCTTTACTCTCCTTTTATAATACAATTGGCGTTTGAGTGCCAATATAGACGGGTCTCAGGTACAAGCCTACTGGAATCAATGCTCAGGCATATCTTAGGTGCGCTTTCGGTAATAGCCCAACTGATCCGAATATTTTCCAAGATTTCACAATATGTATATATATTTATTTTCATTACATCTAAATTAATACAAAATCATAATAATATTAAAATAATTTAAGTAAAATTCAGGATGTTACAGACGCACTCAGTAGAATTCAGTCCTTTATCTCTCTAAGCAACCCTCGATCGAGTGTACTAAATGGAGTTTAATTCTCCATCTCTCTGAGCCATCCTTTGATTGGACGCACTTAGCGAAACTAAATCCTCCACTTCTCAAAGCGGCCCCCTAGCCAGGCGCACCCTTCAAAGCCTCATCTTTCATCTCAAAGCAATCTCCTGGTTAGGCACTCCGAGTGGAACAAAATTCCCTATCCCTCAAAGCCGCCTTCTAGTTGGACGCGTCCTTCAGAGTCTCGTCTTCCATTTCAAAGTCGCCTCTAATCGGGGTACCCTTTGGAGCCTCGTCCTCCATCACTATAAGCCGCTTCTAGGTTGGGTGCACCATTAGAGCCAAGTCTTTCATCACTCAAAGCCACCCCTTGACCGAGCACACACACACGAGCTTGACCCTTTGCTAACAGCTTAATCCCCCTTTTACATGCATCTATGAATTCACATATTGATTTATTTATCTTTCTCTCACTGTAGAAAGATTTCTAATTTGAACGTCGGAGGATATATCGAGGAGCGAGTTTCGACCATTCCTTGACCTCTTTTTTGTTAATTATATTGTGCAGGATTTAAATTTGAAGTAATGGGAGTTGTACCGGCTCTAATTTTATCCGCCAAAAAAGATCGAATAGCTCTCTAACCCGTTCAGCAATTCAAATTTAGGAACATATCAATAATAAAATAAAAAATATTTTTAATATTTTAATTATTATTTAAAATACACATAATTATCATGGTCTCAAATATCAAATTAAATCTTACACATAATTTCAAAATAACTATATACCTTGTAATAATTTAGTATACTACGAGAAAACATTATATTTATATAAGAGTTTTATAATTTTTTATAAAACTTTATAAATTTTTGTTGCTCGATAAAGTTGAGCTTGGGAGGATTTAATTCAAAGTTTATTATATGGTAATCTATGATTTACTGCCATTGCAAATACCTTTGAAGAATGATTATATGAAATTTTTTAAGATTCTACAAATATTAAAATAAAAAAAGTAATATAATGAGCTCATCTATATATTATAATTAATTATTTATTATATCTTTATCACATTTATTGTATTGTTTCGAAGAAGACGTTATTATATATTATAAGTATCATAATTATTATTGTTCCTTGAGATATTTTATATACCCAATGCTTATATATGTTAAATAAATACTTTTGGTGCTAATCACAGATCATGAGAACTAAACCAATCGGCACATCAATAATTTTAGCAATTTGTGTGTTATTAATAATTTTGTTTGATTTAATATAAACCTAAACTCCAGTGTTAAGTCTTAAATCTATTAACTATGATTAATTATTCAAATTACCTAATTAACAAGTCAATTATTGTTATTAAAGTATGTGGATGGTAATATTCAATAGCAAGTAAGTTTTTCTAATCTCTTATATGGAATGTAGAAGAAGTGACAAAAAATTAACGGAATATAAATTATTGTAAAATAATTTTAATTAACACGTCAATTAATTAATTTAAATAATTAATTAAAATAAAATAAATTTAAGGTATAATTTAATTATATATTATCCTTAAGGTTGTATCAAATTTATCCATATATAACCCTAAGTTTCAACATCAATCAAGAACACATCCATCCAAATTATTAATAAACCAATGGACATTGAGCATGTGGACCGTTATGGGTGCCAATTATTTAAAAATTATGAGCTAGATAGAGTTGTTAATACTAAATCGACAGATATCGGTCTCGTGCATGCATGCACTTTATCATGTCCATCTCCATCACATCAAGTGATTATTTTGAAAAAAACTTTATTGTTGTGATGATTTATATAATTTTTATAACTAATGTATAATTTATTTATATTATAAAAATTGATGTTTATCATAATTTTAAAATTTAGAACAATATTTATAAAAAAAAATAAAATAAAAGTATATTTTTACCTTAAAAATATTAGTAACCCCAGTAATAAAATAAC
This sequence comes from Nepenthes gracilis, assembly GCA_033239525.1. Taxonomy (NCBI): domain Eukaryota; kingdom Viridiplantae; phylum Streptophyta; class Magnoliopsida; order Caryophyllales; family Nepenthaceae; genus Nepenthes; species Nepenthes gracilis. Next base: position 4,075,858 of record BSYO01000004.1, read on the forward strand.
GAGATCTTAATCGAATATTGAAAGCCAAATTGTGACGTGACCAAGTCTACGTAAATGGCCCATATTCTTAAAACACTACTGCCAAAGAAGGTCATGTTACCAGAATTTGGACTCTTAAAAAAAAATTATTAAAATTTTACTATCAAAGAGTTAATATTATCAAAGTGTCCATAAATTTTTTAAGCAGACTTTTGAATTGGAAATCCAAATCTAATGCTGTCACATTATTAAAGCGTCTGATACATATATTATTATAGTTTAGATAGAATAATTACATTGGTTCACATATAAATGGCATATGTGTGTGGATAATTTATGGCATATGTGTGTGGATAATTTAGCACGTTTACAAATAATGGACCTATTTATTATGATAATTTCTGAAAAGTTTTTTTTTTTTTTTTTTATCCCTAGTGTTCAAAAGCCAATTATCATCGTTCAAATGCCTTGGGTAGTTTAAGTTATCATTTAAAACATATTGAGCAATTGAAGGTGAAAGGGGGAAGAAAATTGGGAGATTTCGCCAATTCGCTGGTATTTAATTATATTTTGATCATCGTCTTTTAAAATATGTTATTTTATTTTTATTTAAAATGTTTTTATCATCATTTTTTTTTACCTATTGCAGAGCTTTTTATTTTATTTAATTTTTTATTTTTATTTATGATGTATAAGATTTGAATTATCTAATCTAAAAACCCGTTTAAAAAGCTATCAAGTCAAATTCTCATAATACGCATTAAATAATAGATAAATATAATATAAAATTTACACCTTTTAAATAAAGTAAAATATTTTTACTTATACTTTTATTTATATTGTTTCAAACTTTATGTTTTTGTATGGATGTTTTTTAAAAAAATCAATTATATAAAAGAGTTCTATACTAGCTATAGAGAAGTATTTTCCTTTTATAATTTGTTAAACTAATCATAAGAATTTGAGAACTCAAATTATAATATTTTTTTTATTGATACGTATTTTATCCTATTCATGGCATACCATGAAAACAGTTGCCTGATTTTGTTTAGCTTTCATATTTGTTGAATTTTCATTCAAAATATAAATAAAAAACAATTTAAAAATAGTAATAATCTAATAAATTATGTAATGTATCAGAAGTGATATTTCACTCAATAATCCTAGTTAATTGTTAAAAAATAAGACAACATTACACAATTTAATATCAATCAGAATTTATGAAATATTTTAAAATAATTATTTACTTATAATAATTAATATTATTATAAAGTGATATGATTATCAAAATATTATATGATTTTAATATATTATAAGATTTCATGTTATATATCACCTTATCTCACTACAAAAAAAAAAAAAAATTTAGTGATAAAATTTATGACAAATATATTTTTATCACTATTAATAATCAAAATATAAAATTTAGTGACAAAAATATAATTTTATCACTAAAATTTTAAAATTTAATAAATAATAGTCCATAAAAATATAAAATAATTGATAATAAATAATAAAGTGAATGGGCTCGAATAATATTTTCAAAAAAATCATTGAATAGGTAAGTATCCATCTAAATTGAGAAAGAAAATTAGAGATTTACAGACTATTGAGATTCAATTATAAGACTTCTATGATAAGCAATGTGATGTGTAGAAGCCAAGCTTGTTTGGTGAGCTCCATATTAAGTAGATTGCCTTTGGGAGAAGCGTTCTTTATGATTTAATGTGCCAATGTATTTTCTGTATTTAAGTGTAGAGAACGACTTTTATCTAAAATCTAAATATTGACTAATGAAAGTACTGCGTTTTACTTATAACTTAGTTAAGAACTCTTTAAGAAATTAATACATTTCAATTAAAAGACATGGCAAAATGTTTGAATATCTTAGTATTATATTTTTAGTAAAGTAACTTTTATCTTTTTAAATAAATTGTCATTATTTTGGCCTTTGATTTCTCAACCGATCCCTTTATTAGTCAGATGATTAGAAAAGTATTTATAGACAAATAGCTAAAAAGAATAATTAGGAAGAAAATCATTTTTGATTGGTTGCATTTTATGTTTAAGCTATAAATATATCTTTTTACAATCTTTGTTGGATGATGCTATACTATTTGATGTGTTTATTGATCCGAACAAATTAGGGAGCAGTTTGATTATGTTTGATAAATTGAATTAAAATGGGTTTGATTTTTATTATCTTAAATTAAGATTTTACACATCACAACTAACGAATAAAATGTTAAAGGATAGTGGCACTCGCTCCCGATCATATAACATTTCTTCTCACCTTATTTATACATTCCAAATAAAAGTACAAAATTAGAATATTTATTTGTTTTTACTAACTAAACAACTTATTTTATTTTTAACTCAGATTCCTACCTAATTCTATTTCTAAGTATTATTTAATATATATTTAATATATAATATATTTTTATAATAAGTTATATAATGCTTTTTTTCGTAGCTTTAGCTTGGATTATATATATAATTTTCTATTTATCTCATTTTTAAATAAATTATTTATAATTATTTTTTATATGTGGGATCAATTAGGATTTTGAAATATATAAAATAAATGAAATAGATCTATATATAAATAAAAAAAAATTGTAAATAAATTATGTGAGGTAAGATGTATAGCAATGCTTAAGATGAAAAAACTAAGAGCAGAGTCTTTCTTTAGGATATGGGCTCAGCCCACAATTATGCAGCCCAATAGATGGGATATTAGGCCCACCGATGATCTGGGACTAAAACGTTAAGATCACAACAAGAAATCTATTCCGGCTTCCGAAATAGGAAGCTGGTTTAGGGCTCATCCGCTCTCTCTCCTCCGCGACGGTTGATAATCGGCGGTTCTCACAGATCGCGTGTGATGTTGGATTTTTAGCGAACATCGAAAGTTGCATAATAATTCCGTAGAATTTCGATACACGGGAAGAGAAGAATTCATAGAATGGCCGATTTTGACGTCTGAAATCCGAACTCAACGGCTAAAGAAGGGGAAGTAATATGGCTGTTTTATTTCGAATCAAGCAAGTGATGCTAAATCACTTCCCCCACCAATTCAGAAGATGCTATTTTCAAATACCTAGGCCTTGTTTGGCTAATTACATATCCTCCTATCAGATATCTGGTAATGCAAACAATATTCCTACTCAAGTTATTCACAGAAGGCCGACGGAGTTTTTCGACAACGTTCGGTTATTTGCTGCCCCGGTTCAGGTAATTTGTCGTGTTGCTTTGCTTTATTTTTGGAACTCAGGGTTTCTTTTTAAACTGATGCTTTTAGAGTAGTGGAACACTAATAAGAATGGGTTCGATTTCAGGCTAAGAAAAAAGAGGAAGAGAACGATACAAGCGGGCCGCGGATTAATGAGCAGATTACGGCAGACTTTGTGAGGCTTGTAACTGACGAAGGTTTGACTTTTTTGGTGTTATCCAGAAGCTTGCAATTAGAGAAAAAGTGGGATAAAACCCAAAATGATGTATAGTACGTCGATGGTCATCGAATCATGGAAAGTTGGACAATTGGACTTCTAGGCAACAGGGACACTCTGGCAAAGGAAATTGTCTAATTGTGTTATACTTTTGACAATTGTTCTGTCTCAAAGTTTTGGTGAACTGCTATCTCAAGTCGATCAGTTGTTTATCTATGTTGGGTGTCTTTAGATAATGTTCTTACTTTAGAGGTGGTTGTCAGTTACTATTTTGAAATCGACACATTTATAAAGAATATGACAAAACATATAATTTGTATTGAACTCCTCAAATGAGGATTAATTTGACTTGTGGATGAATTGTTACTCTAGGAAAACAGTATCAGTGTTTATGGGTATGCTTTAGTAAAGGTGGGACAGTGGACTCCAATTGTAGAGTCTGGGGAGGGTAACAATAAGTTGTCTTTGCACCTAGGTTTAATCTTACGTCCACTGATATCCTTTACTAGTAAGGCAGGTACCAGTTTACAGGGCAGTAATGGATAAAATATGTTGCATGCAGGGCATGGAGTTGTGTCGAGACGGCAAGCAATGGATCGAGCCAAGAGCCTCAAGCTTGACTTGGTTGAGGTGAATGTTTTAGCATTTTGGAAATCTTACTCCTTGTTGATTGTGAATTCTGAGCACTATGCTTCTCGAATGCAGAGCTGAATATTCAGCATAGCAAAGAAGTGATTTGAACTCAATTAGCTCCAGTTTTTACTGGTCATATACAGCCTTGTAATGCGTCTGCTTTGAAATTATAACCTGGAAGACTAATTGAAAAAAGATTAGGGAGTTAGTAATATTGAAATGTTTAGACCTTTGTTAAAATTTCAGAAGTAAAATGTACTAGAATGCACAAAACACGTACAAAAAAATATTAAGAATGTGAAAATTAAAACACAGATTTTTAGTGACGAAGGAAAATATTAATAACTAACCCCTTGTTTAGTTGCAGGAATTGAGGGGGAATGGAATTTCTATTCCCGCGGGAATAGGAATTCTCCCGTTTGGTTAGTGATAAAATGGGAATTGTTATTCCCATTGTGGGAATAACAATTCCCACATATTATTATTATTATTATTTGTTTTATTATTATTATTATTATTATTATTATTTTGTATTATTATTATTATTATTAGGTATTATTATTTTATTATATTATATTATTATAATTACATATTATTATTATATTTATTATTATTATTATTTATTAGGTATTATTATTATTACTACATATTATTATTATTTTTTGTTTTATTATTATTTATTATTATTATTATTATTACTACATATTATTATTATTATTTTATTTTATTATTTTTACATATTATTATTATTATTATTATTATTATTATTATTATTATTAGGTATTATTATTATTATTATTATTATTATCATTATTAGGTATTATTATTGCATATTATTATTATGTTTATTTTTATTATTATTACATATTATTATTTTTATTTATTATTATTATTATATATTATTATTATTTTGTTTTATTATTATTATTATTATTATTATTAGACATTATTATTACATATTATTATTATTATTATTATTAGTTTTATTATTACATATTATTATTATTATTATTATTATTATTATTATTATTATTATTATCATTATTATTATTATTATTATTATTATTATTATTATTACTACTACTATTATCATTATTATTATTATTACTATTCTTACATTATTTCTCATACTATTCTACAAACCAAACAATGGAATACTAATTCCCACCTTATTCTATTTCAATAACCAAATATAAGAATAACAATTCCAACTCTATTCTCATCCTTTTTTATTCCCTAAAATAACTATTCTATTCCCACATTATTCTATTCTAGCAACCAAACGTACCGTAATAGTTATTAAGAAAAATCCTCTGGATTTTTACAATCACTGAAAGTAATTTACTGAGAGACTCAACTTACAATTTGGGTAGACGCATTAAACCTTAACCAACTTATTCCCGAATTGTGATTCTTATCAAGGAACTCCTTGGATTTGCTCCTAGTGACGGAATTGGACACCTTTCGGTCTTCTTATTGATCTTGTTTTATTTTTCATAGAATCTCCATACACCACCGGACTCCAGTATCTACGCTACCAATGTCTTGACAAAGGTTTACGAGTTGGAATAAATGTGTAAAATAATGGAGAACAATGGATAAATGTAAGAAAAAAAAATCTTGGCAATTAATCTCAAGAGTAAAGGTTTGGTTTTCTCAAATGGAAGTTGTTCACATTTATCAATTTAAAAGCTTTTGGAGCAGGTTGCCATTTTTCACAAATTTTCCTATCTCATAAGAGTTTGAAATGAAGGTATTTATAAAGAAAATTGGAAATTAGGTAAAAAACACATGGCCGTTTAGAAAGCAGCATCCCAACACAAATGTGCCGCTTAGGTGCACTTTAGTCATGGAAGCTTCAATAAAGATTTGTGCCCCAGCGCATGTGCGCCTCTCAAGTGCATATCAAGCGTGGGCAATCTGGATAAGTGACACTTATGCATGTCTCGTGTGCACCTCAAGTGCAAGCATTTTGAACAAACGATGTTCATGGGTGGTTTGGATGCACCTCAAGCGTGATCATTCTGGACAAAATACGCTCATGCGTTGATTAGGTATAGGTTAGGTGTGAATATTGAAAGATGACGTATTTGCGAGAAACAGGCATGTATTAGGCATTGATCTTCACAATGCTTGAAAATGTATTAAAACACCTATTTTGTTTAATCACAGAATATGCCAATATAAAATATTCCTGTCACTAATACATTCTTCCAGCAGGTTATGCTACCCTCCAGCCAAGAAGAATAGAACTAAATTTAGTGATGCCTCCGATGTGCTGTGCCCCTTGAAGAATCCAAGGCCTTCATCCCTTCTCCCATTATAATTACCAAAATGCTAAATAAAGATGTCTGATTCCTTTGTTCATAAGGCCTCCAAATTCCTTAATGGGTCCTACATATTATGTTCAGCATGATATGTTTGTGGTGCTATGAACTTTGTATGCCTTTCTGTGTCGAATTAGAATTGTTAGGTCATGCATTTGCACCAGTTCCTTTGAAAAGGATGCAATTTTTGATGGCTTGGAAGTAGTTTTTTAAGAGATATCGTGCTGGAAAATAATTGACTGTAAATACTTACCAAAAGTAACCAAAAGTGAAAAAAACAAAAGGAAAAATCATTGAATGAAATATGTTAATTGGGTAGTCAAAGAGTGCTGATCTTTTGGCGAGCCTGATGCTTGGAGTAAATACTTGGGTTCCCAGCAGGTGGAGTCAAAATGTTTTGCTACCAGGATATCAAGTCAGTTTTAAAGAAGGTAGGTGAAACAAATTTGGAGTCCAGAAAGTGATGATCCTGTCACTTGAATTTTCTCTGTTCCTAGTTTGTGGTCACGATATCTTTTTGGGGTTAGTATCAATTTTGTTTCGAAGGGGAAGGAGGTACTTGCTAAAAATATGAGAAAATATATAGGCATAACGTATGAATGATTAAAACTCTTTACTGATTTAATTTGGATTTATTCAGCTCCTTTCATGCATTCTGAAAGTCTATCATCATGTCTGGCTCATTTAGGGCACGTTCGGTCCTAAATGGTCCCAGATATCAAGAAATGTTAGTTTCAAAGTTCTGTCTTTCTTTTCATTTTTTGTTTTCTGGTCATAGTGTCTTAGCAACAAGTTTGAGTTGTAGATTCTTATTCAGTTAGATAAAGCTTTCATTGCTATCAACTCTAAAAAAGCAAAAAAATTCAGCTGACTCCTTTTGTGGATGACTGTTTTGCACTTGAATGAGCACGTTTCCACTACTTGAACATTCTTCCATGCTGAGGGGGATTGTTGAGAGGGATTTGCATTTTAATATATTGCATGCTTAATCTGCTTTTCATTGATATGAGCTTCATTTCACAGGTTTCCTTGCTTTTACTCTTCACAGGTTCAACGCAATGCTAAGCCTCCTGTTTGCAAAATCATGGACTACCACAGAGAAAGGTACAAACAACAAGTGAAGGAAAAGGATAAGACCAAGAATAAGGTGATATGCTGTTTTATTTCCTCTAATTTATTCAATAATTTGTGTGTAGTCTGGGATTGCAGTCTGTAAATGATCCGTTTTTTACTTGTTGACAATGGCTATTGTTTTGAATATTTTTCTAAGAACTATTTCTCATTCTATTTATTGAAAGTTTCAGTTGTCAATGCTTCGGCTCTTAGAACTTGCTAGCAGTGCCCAGTGTGTTGCAGAGTGTCCTTGTGGTTATTACTTAATAGCTGGAGAACACAAATCTTGTGAACCATTTTAATAGGCTCCACAAATTTTTTAACTTTTACTGCATTGGGAAATTTGAGGTTTAGGATATTCAATTGGTTTTAGGAAATTATTTAGCTGAGAATCATCTTGCTTCGGTAAGTTGAAGTTAGCCCCAAACCAATGAAATTTGTATGATGCTGATTTATGCTCGATCATGTATTTCTGCCTAGCCAAAGACCACTATGATGTGCAAAACTGATTTATGCTTGACAATGTATGACCAGTTGACCACTGTACTTGTTTGGGGAACTTTTTCACTTTATTGTATATATTTGCGAGTGTTTAAAACTTAAAGAAAAGTGAGTTTAAGCTATTTTATATTTTAGAGTTGACAGCCATATCATTATTTCTACACTTGTAGTGGGAATCACTCTATTACAGGAGTGCTACTTCAGTTCAGAATATAATATGCAGAGGTCACAAAGATAACATGTGTAATGAATAAGTGAAATACCTCTATTGATGCTTGTTATTTGCCATGGGTGCCTGTTGATCTCCATGGTCATTTGTTGTGCATAATTTGCCATTCTGTTTCGGCACGTGCTAGATTAAGTACTAATCTGTATCATTATATGTTCTTACTTTATGCAGTCCGAGGTGACTTTACGGAAAAGTGATTGCAAAGAAGTCCGATTTTCTGCAAAAACCGTAAGCTATTTCTTTAGTTGATTCGGGATAATCAATATGTTGTTGATTTTATATAATTGATATGCAGTTTTTCTGGACTTTATAGCTCTACACCTCATAGGAGCATGAGGTTAGCTATGCATGCCTTATGTTGGATGGAAGGAGATATGCACTTAAAGGCACAATAAGCATTTGCAATGAACTGTTTTTGGTTTGTTTTTTGGTGGTGTGTGTGTGCGTGTGTTTTTTTTTTTTTTTTTTTTGGGGGAGGTGATTGTGATACTGGGGATTCCTATGTACATATATACAATATCCATGAATAATGTTTGTCTGGTTTCAAGTTTCTGAAGGATCTGTTTGATCATAAAATGGTATAATTGTATGAATGCTAAGGGATTTAACATATTGAAGATGATGTCTGAAACAAGGCAAAATTTCCTACAAAATTGTTAATTAAATTTCCAACTTCGATGTTTTGTGAACTGTAAGGGCGAATAGTCAGGCCATTTACCATCTTTTTTATTTTGTTGGTTGGAAGAGGGATGTTGCAGTGCTTAGGAGTTATTGATTTATGAGTGTCACTGTTTTGCAAAACATGATGTTATGTTGTAATTCAAATATTCATTTGGTGTGAAATCTGTTATCAACTTCTGGTTCTTGTTTTGAGACAAACATTTTGGTTAGAGTTTAATTGTTGGTAAACAACTAGATAAATCTCTTTTATTCCTTACTTCAGGAACTAAAGGATCTTCAAAATAAAGCGGAGGCAGTGAAAAGATTGATGGAGCGTGGGTTTCGTGTAAAGGTACTATCTCTTCATGCTCATCCATAAATTGTTGGTTCTTTTGTGTGTGTGTGTGTGTGTGTGTGTGTACAAGATGCTGTTAGTATTTTGAGTTGCTTATTTGGGGAGAACTGCACCTCTGTTTTCTTCCATTCACTTGTTCCTAGATTTTCTTTATCACAGCTCAAAATTTCAGAACCTTGCCAGATATTTAAAGCATCACTCTATTGTTAACAGAAGAATGATACTAGGTCCTCAGTACTTTTGCTGCAAAAGTTCAATGTATTTTGTACCTTATGAGCCGAATGGAAGATTGGTTGAAAAATTAACGTGGATGGTGGCAATTGAATGAATGATATGGATACTTGTGAAGCATCATAACTATCCCTGACAAGCATCTGAAATCTTCATTCATTCTGATATATTTATGACTTCATATCCTTTAAGTCTGATACCAAGAGTTTTTATCCCTTTGGCTGTGGACAGTGTATGGCCATTGGTACTGAAGACCAGGACTTAGGAGGATTGCTCTCTCGTCTTTCTGCTATGGTATGAGTGGGCTCCTTTTTCTGTCATGATTTTACTCATGGCAGTTAATTTCTGGCCTTTGTTCGCTATTGTTACTGATCTTTTTCCTGAAAATCAACTGCAGATTGAAGATGTATCCTTTGTGGAGAGCGGGCCTAGGGTGGAGAAGAGGCAGGCATATGTTATACTTAGGCATGTCAAGTTTGGTCCATCCAAGAAAGGGGGTAAAAAGGCTTCTCGGGATATTGATACTACAAGCTCAGATATCCAAAATGCCACTACCTCGGGGCCTGCTTTAGGTCCTTCTGTTCAAGGTCCCGTTTACTGTGAAGGAACATATTCAGAGGATTCTGCCTTCAAAAATGATGATGAGATGCCTTATACTGAATCTGATATGCGGACAGCCGCTTCACCTGCACAAAACCAAAGTAACTGGTCAATTTTTGATGCAAATAATGACATTGATGAGGTATTTGATTTAAGCGATGGCATAAATGAGGCTAGAAGATCAGCTGATGGACAAATAAAGGCCAATTCGGAAGCAACTTTCTCTCTAGGAAATGTTAATGTCTCAGAATTTTCACCTCCTGGAATGTCTAATTTTAGAGGATCAAATGCAACTTCATCATCTGAGAATAGGTATAAACAAAGAGTCACCAGAGAACATCGGGTTTCTGTGGGTCCTGTGAGGTTCCCCAACCATGGAGGCCTGCCCCGACCACAATTAAATCCCCCACCATTGGCTGAAGAAACCAAGCGAGTTGCAGCTGATGCTTCTGAATCCAGAAACTCGAAGCTTCCTGAATATGAAATTCATCGCCGTGAGATTTTGCGGAGAGGAGGGGAATTAGAATCATCCCATGGCAGCATCTCATTGCCAGCTGGGGGCTATCAGACACCTCCCAAGCAAGAACCTCCTAGTACTGGTGGCTGCCAAAGTGCCCCGTTGTCAAGTTACGGAATTTTCAGTAGCCCAAAATCCAGTGCTCCCCAAAAACAGGGTTTAGGTGCTGAAATTGACAATAGTGGTCAGAGTTATGATTTTGCCACAAAGTCTGCTGTAGGAACAGCCTCAGCAAAGTCAAAGTCACCAGCATCAAGATCTGATGGTAGGGAAAAGCCAGGTGTTAATGGGTTCAGCCAGTGGGGGAGAGTCAGTAGGGAGAGCTCAAACTCGATCACAGCCAAGATTTCTGAAAGCCAAGCAAATGTTCAACAATGACTTGGGTTTGATACTTGTGTTAAGGTAACTCCCTCTTCAAGCGCTCCCTTCTTTTAGATCGTGTATTTAAAAAAAAAAAAAAAAATCCATGGGCTGCAGCAATTTCAGTACTCTCTGCAGATTTTTTCATTACTTCATACCGATTTACCAACAAATTTGTGCTGTGTATCAGCTTGAGTCTCAGCAGCCATTCTTGCTTAAATTAGTCATCAGACTTATGTTTGACAGAAAAAAAAAAAAAAGAAATTTTTTTAGAGTTGATTAACAACATGCAGTGATATAGCAAGCAGTTCATAATTGGTCGATATACTGTTTTTTTGGGTCTTTTTTCTTTTTCTTATTCTAGGCAATTAGCCGATATTGATGGTTGATGAAGGTGGGATGGCACATACAGGAGAATAAATTTGGTTTGCATCGATATTCAAATCTATAGTAATCCTATTTTTTATCATTTGTCAAACGATTATAGTTTTATCATGATAATTTAGATAACTATAATTTTACCCATTAAAATGTGTGTAGTTTAACTTGTTTATAATGAAATCCGAGATCTAAAATAGTCAAAAATAAATTGAATATTGCTTTTGCTTGGCAGGATATCAAAATCCAACTGAGAAAAATGAAAATGACAAATTTTTATTTTGAAGTTGTAACTTCAAATTACCACAAAATAAATAATGAGGGTATTGGTTACAATTTTATAATAATAATTTAATATACAACAATATAAATTTAGATATAAATAAAGAGGAATAAAAACATAAATGCATCGATACGTAGAATGACAGAACTTAGACAACATGAAATGAGTTTCGTCTAATCCCATAAAAAAAATATATATATATATATATATATTTTTAAACACTTTTTAACGGGTAAAAAGAGTAGACCCAAAACTAAATCCAAATAAAATAAGTATACTCATCGTTTGAATTCATGGTGGTTGTACGTGGGTGAGTCCCCATTGTAACATTGAGTTGGATTTCTTTCTGCACAGGTATGGTTCGTTGTCCAGGCTGTACAAAGAACCCTTGGCTACTTTCATCTGGCTCTTTTTTAGTCCAAGTTAAAAAAATGTATCAATATATAGTAAATTGTGAGAGCTTTTATTATTAATAAAAATTCATTTTAGCTAGTAATCTAATATATTATTTGAAATAACGGGAAATACAACAAGAGAGTTGGAATGAGGAAGGTTACATAAATCATATTGTTGTCGTTAAAACTAATAACATCAATTTTAACCTCTATCCTCATTCTCTTGTTGCTGGATGCGGCCTTGGGTCGATCTTGACCGCTACTTTTGGTCAGCCTGCTCGATATCATGTTGATGACACCAACAGTGACACGATTTTTCAATTGCTCTTTGGCTTCATTGCTGGTTGCCTTAGGGGCCTATCTCGGGCTTCTTAGGAACTGTGTGATGTGTCCCCAATAGAACAGGTTTCAATCTCCTTATGTAGGGTTCGACAATATTTTGTGGTATGTCATAAAATTGGTAGAAATGGCAGTATTTAGTTTGGTCTCCAGCCTCTAGATTTTGCGTTTTGGGCCACTTCAAAAACTTTTCTTCCATAATTTACATCAAAATGTTTGAGTGGGTGCTGTTTAGAGGCATTAGGGCCAAGGGCCTGAACTCCATTTGGACACTCGGTTGGGATTGTGGCTGCTTACAAGGTTCCCGAGAGTGATTGCTGTCTCCGTTTCTCTTCTTCCTCGCGGCAGGACCTTCAGGTTATCAATTCACACATTTGGGACGCGTTGCTTCATTGGCCTCCTCGATCACAATATAGGCTCTAGTGATGGCCTCCGCTTTTTTGAAGGTCTAGGGGTGTTGATACACTAGGTGCTTTAAGAATTCCTCAGCCGCCAACATGGCGATAAATGCGCTCAATTTCATCTCGTCGGAGAGTTAGGGGATCCGATGAACCTCCGTGGTGAAGCGGTTGAGGAACCACTTCAGGCTCTTCTTAGGTCTCTAATGGAGGCGGACAAAGTCCCAGTGTTGCTCTTCTCCCTCCAGGTTAGAGGCGAACTAATATAGGAAGTAGTCGGTTCGTTCATCGAATGATCACATATAGTTGGATTGGAGGCCGTGGAACCAGAGCTTGGCATCCCCCTTGAGTGACAGGAGCAAGCACTAACACATGGTGGCTTTGCTCATCCCATGGAAGGACAGCAGCATTCAAAAGTAGTTCAGGTGATCAATCGAATCTGTACTTTCGCCGTACGCATCCAGTACTGGCATTTTGAACTTGAGGGGGAGCGGCTGTGTTTAGATGTCCATGGTGAATAGCGACCTCCTCGGGTTGAATGCTTGTCGGTCGGCTTCTCCCTTGAACACGTGTTGCCATATCTTCTCCACCTTTTCTTCTATCCAAAGAGTGGATCCGCTCCTCTTGGCATTGATGAAGTCTTTGAGTTCGGAGTTCTCTAGGGGGCGTGCAGGTTACGATGGCTAGCTTGCACGAGGCCGCCACGTACTACATGAGCCCCCCCTTTGGTCACGGGCCTTCTGTCGCTGCGAGAGTTTCGTGGATTTCGCCACTCCTGGTTTTCCTTTGGTGCTTCTCTACTTAAGAGGCTCTGAGCTGATGTTTGGACCCTACTGTCTGAGGTTGCCTGGGCTCCAGCGTCGTCAGGCCTAGTTGTTTTTGCTGCTGGGGTCCTCGTCCCTTGTCCCCTTCGTTTAGAGGTTGACGCTTGTGGTCCTGGGGAAGGAGCTCTCGTCCATTATGTGCCAACCCGAGTGCATAGCATCTGATGTGTCTACTTCATGTCGCCCACGTTGGCGGCCAACTTGAGCATGTCATGCTTGGGTTGATGGCCGACATGTCTAATGTGAGGATTGGGTTGCGGGGATAAAGTAAATTGAATAGATAGCTAGTCGTTTAAAAAGAGTTGATTGGATGAGTAAAATAGTTGACTGGAATAGATAGATGGTCAATTTGAAAGAGTTGACCGGCCGAGTAAAATAGTTAACTGGATGAGACTGAAAAATAGAAATAAATTGTTAACTAGTTGACCGAAATAAATATAATGATGAGAGTAAGTAACTTACTATCACCTGCTTCTAATAACCCAAATGAATCCTGAACCTTCTAGACAATGGAAGTACTAGAGTATGTGATTTATCTCTATTTACTCTCAACTGCTCCATTTGCCTATAAATATTGGGCAGGAAAGAAAGGAAAGAGAGATTTTTGCGGAGCTAAGGAAAGAAAGTGTACCTCAAACTTAAGTTTTTTAGCACCAATGTTTATCAAATTTCATTTTTCTAATTAAATCCATTTGAATCGTCATTGCATGTTTCCTAATCTTCACATGACTTTATGATCAAGTTTGTATAATTGAAGCATGAATATTATGATTCAAAATGATTCATGTCCGAATTATGCTTTGAATATTTCAAGCTTAAGTTCAAAAATAAAAATATGAATTTTGTTATAAATTGCTAAAGTTCACCGGACAACTATGGATTATATAAACTCACCAGACAACTCATCTAAAACCCGGATATTTGAAAATCTCTAAAAATTTGATTATGAGATGGCCATAGAAGAATGATGAACCAAAGCTAACAAAATAAGAATCAGAGTTTCTTAAGTCAAGTAAAATTAGTAAGAAACTAGACCATTGATTGTTTAGTAGGTAATGTTCTTTTGCATGTCTTAGAATATTATAGTGGTAATCAAGGATGACTCCGTCCATAGAGTGATATGCGGTCCACCTTCCTCGGGGCGTTATGATGGAGGACAAGAACTAAGATTATTTGATCATTCTACCCTCGGGATGTAAATAAGGAAAAATTTAGTGATATAGCTTTTGGACTAAAGTTAAGATTATTTGATTATCTTGCCCTCAAGATATAAATAAGGTGAAAATTTGATGATGCTGTTTTTGGACAACCAAGGCCTTAGATTGTGTGGAGTGAATACAATTCATCATTGATTATTCGCTCCTTAGCTAGTAGGGTCTGCTAACCTGGACCTTCAAGATAATAAAGAAATTATTAAGCTAACCTATGAATTTTGACCGTGTGATAAACATTAATTTCTATTCTTTTACCATGTATTCACAATTTTGCTACTGACTTTCCTCTATGGACTTACATTGTTATATGCTCTCATTATTCACATGTTCATTTTAAATATATATTTTGTATAATTATTTTTTATTTTTTTGTTCGATCATATTTTTATGGTACCTTATTGAGCTATCGGCTCACCCCTTAGTGTTTTCCTACCCTTAGATGATTAGAAAATTATATCGGATGAGAAAAAGTGAAGCCGGACGGCCTAGATAGGCAAGAGAGCCAATTAGAATTTATATAGCAGGACACGTCCGATTTTGATGTATTTTGGGATGTATTGAAAATTTTGTATAAAAACTCTGTGGAATAAATAAATAAATATTTAGATACTTTGATTGGATTTTTATAGTTTAAAGTGGTTTCGATTTTTAATGGCATCTTATACGTCTTTTGGTAATTATTATGAATATATGTATTTAGCCAACCGACTTGGTCAAGGCCGAGTAGTTGACTGGCCGTCTCCGATCCTATGCACGTAAATAAATTTTAAGTCCATCTAATTATATGACTTTTGGCTATAGTGGTTCTCGGTTCTATATGTGTAATTATTGACGGAGGTCATATTGTGAACTATATCCCGTTTCATCACTATTAGTATTAGAGTAAGGAGATGCCTTAGGGTTAATCGGTCATAAAATAAAAGCTTATGTTTTGTCTTGATGAAGGTAGGATAAAGGTAGTTAGGAATAGATGGAGAGATGAGATGGATAACCCCTTTAAGAATCATAGTGTAATTGAAGGACTAAGGTATAGAATGTATGAAGCTCGGGGCTTTTATATTTAAATTTATTGAATAATTGTTAACCCTTTTCCTAATTCAAATACGTTTGATTGATTAATATTGTTATTCTTTTATAAGATAATATCATGGCTCATAGAAGAAGAATTACTTGATGAGGTAATAATGCTAATCAGGATCGAGAGGCTGAATACTTGAACCTGTTAGACAGGATGTCACACATAATCAAAATAATGAGCAGGGGCATGTAGTTCTGATTCCTGACCCTAATCCAGTTCCAGTTAATCCTAAACAAACAGCAAATGAGAAGTTTATTGCTGAAATGTCGGCTGAATTCCTGGGCGAACCAGACCCGTAAAGATAAATATTTGATTCGGAGATTGAAGAAGATATTTACCATTATTAAATGTTCTAATAGGGAGAAGGTTATTTTCGTAGCATATAAGTTAAAAGGAGAAGTTGATAGTTAGTGGACAATGAAGAAAAGAGCATTGGTGTGATCGAAAAAGAAATATCTTGGGAGATGTTTGAAGAGGTTTTTATGAAAAATATTTTCCTTCTAACCTCTAGGATCAAAAGGAAGAGGAGTTCATGTGGTTTAGGCAAGGAAGCCGCTTTGTAGTCAAATATGATGCAAAATTTATTGAGTTATCTCGGTACGCCGCATATATTGCAAAGGATGAGTCAAGAAAAGCTAAGAAGTTTTAACAATGATTGAGGGATGAGATCAGAAAGTAACTGGTAACGCAAAAGCTTTAGACCTACGCTGAAATATTAGGCAGGGCCATGATATTTGAAAAGAAGCTTAAAACTCATAAGTTCTTTACTAAAAGGGCTGCTTGTAGAACAAGTTATATCGTGAGATCCGGTTTAGGAGCCCCAAGGCCTTCAAAGAAAGGGGAGGTATTGTAAAAAGGAAAAAGTATCTCTGAAATTCAGTCAGTATCAATGTCTAGTTCTTCGACCTCCATAGCAAACTGTTCCTATTGTGGGAAGAAGCATTTGAAAAAGATCTACTTTAAAATGTCTGGGGCATGCTTTAATTGTGGAGAGGTAGGCCATCGGATCAAGGATTTTTCGCAACCTAAAAGGTTAGAGGCGAAGAAACCTACCATTTCAGCTAAAGCTTTTACGGTGACGGTTCAAGATCCTGAGGCATCGCCTAATGTGATTGAAGGTACTCTTCTTATTTGTAAAGTTTTAATTTCTATTTTATTTGATTTTGTGTCAATGCATTCTTTTGTTTCTCCCTACTTTGTATGTTATATTTTATCAACTCTGAAGATTTTAAATTATTCAGTGACCGTATCAACACCTACTGGGCCGTAGGTAATTATTGATATTATATATCCGGAGTGCACGGTTGAGGTGAATGGGATACATTTGAGGGTAGATTTGACATTATTGGATATGAGTAATTTTGACATTGTTTTGGGGATGGACTGGTTGGCATCTTGTCATACCAGTATAGATTATTTCTTAAAAAGGGTATATTTTATCGATTTCTAGAGTAGAGTCTTTTTTCTTCCAAGGTATTAAGAAGAGGAGTGAGCCTATGTTAATTTTGGCTGCATGCCAAGCATTTGATCCAAGGTGGGTGCCGGGCTTTATGGTGTATACTAGTATCATTGGAAGCCATAGTATACCGGCAAAAGATATCTTAGTTATATGTGAATTCAAGGACGTATTTTCAGAAAAGTTGCTTGAACTACCTCCTTATCGAGAGATTGAATTTGAAATTAAAGTTATTCCATGTGCTAGTCCAATTTCAAAGGCATCATATCGTATGGCCCCCGCTGAATTGAAGAAGCTAAAATTATAATTGTAAGAATTGCTAGATAAGGATTTTATTAGGCCAAGTATATCCCAATGGGGTGCACCGGTTTTGTTTGTAAGAAAGAAGGACGGATCCTTGCGGCTGTGTGTAGACTATTGTGAACTAAATAAGATTTCGATCAAAAATAAATATCCTTTCCACATATTGATGATTTATTTGATCAACTACAAGGATCCTAGGTGTTTCTAAGATTGACCTACGATCCGGATATCATTAGCTGAGGATCAAGTAGGAGTATGTGGCCAAGAAAGCTTTTTAGACAATATATGGCCACTATGAATTCTTTGTTAGACCATTTGGTTTCACTAATGTCGTTGCTGCCTTTATGGATTTGATGAATCAGGTGTTCAGACCATATTTGTATAAATTTATGGTGGTATTTATTAATGATATTTTAATAAACTCCAAAAGTCATGAAGAATATGATAATCATCTAAAAATCGTGCTACAAGTACTCCGTGAGAAAAAAGTTATATGCTAAATTGAAGAAATGTAAGTTTTGATTGGAAGAAATAATATTTTTGGAGCATATTATTTCTAATGGTGGCATTCATTGTGGACCCAAAAAAGGTAAAAGCTATCATTAATTGGAATAGGCCCACATCAATAATTGAAGTAAGGAGTTTTTTTGGCATGACAGAATATTATAGAAAATTTATAGAAAATTTCTCTCGAATTACTATGCCTTTGATGTAATTAATTAGGAAGGAGGCCAAGTTTGTGTGGATTGAGAAGTGTGATCGGAGCTTTTGAGAATTAAAGGACCACCTAACAACCACTCCGATATTGACGATTCTAGAAGGATCCGGAGAGTTTGAGACTTATTGTGATGCCTCCAAAATTGATTTAGATTGTGTGTTAATACAAAATGGAAAAATAGTTACTTACGGGTCTAGATAGTTGAAGGTGTACGAGAGGAATTATCCCACCCATGATTTAGGGCTGGCTGCGGTAGTGTTTGCGCTAAAGATTTGAAGACATTATCTTTATAGTGAAAAATTTCTTATTTATTCGGATTATAAAAGTTTAAAATATTTATTCTCACGAAAAAAATTAAATATGAGGCAAAGAAGATGGATTGATTTTCTAAAGGATTATGATTATAAAATTCAGTATAAACCCGAAAAGGTTAATGTAGTTGCTGATGCCTTAAGCAGGTGGACAAGTTTTGTTGCCAGGTTGCAAATAAAACAGATGAAAATGATATATTATTTAAAGCAATGTAATATACAGTGATATGTTTGAGGTGACCAAATGATTTTAGCGTATCTAAAAGTTCAATCGGAAATAATAAAAGAAATTAAGGAAAAGCATATGAATGATCATTTTCTTGTAGATATTGTGAAGGATCTGAATAAAGATTCCAGAGTAAATTTTAATATTCGAGCAGATGGAGTTTTAAGGTTTAGAAATCGATTGTGTGTATTAGATGATGAGAAGTTGAATGGAAAAATTATGAAGGAAGCTTATCGGTCTTGATATACGATTATCCGGGACTAATAAAATATATTAAGATTTAAGAAAGACCTTCTAGTGGAAAAATATAAAAAGAGATATTGTGGCCTTCATAAGAAGATGTTTTAAAGAAGGAACCGGTCGAGTTGTTGCAGCTAATGCCCATTCCAACCTAGAAGTGGGAAGACGTTGCAATGGATTTTGTGTCTGGGCTACTAAAGACCCCAAAGAATCATGATGCCATTTGAGTTATTGTTGATTGACTAACTAAGTTAGCCCATTTCTTGGCCATCCAGATAACATACTCTCGAGATAAATTGGTGCAACTGTATATAAATGAGATTATCCGACTTCATGGCGTACTTGCAACAATTGTGTCTAACTGTGATTCAAGGTTTGTTTCTAAATTTTGAAAAAGTTTGCATAAGAAATTGGAGACAAAATTAAAGTTTAGTATGGCATATCATCCCAGACGGACGGTTAATTGGAACATACTATCCAAATTTTAAAAGATATGTCAATGGTTTCAGTGTTAAATTTGAAAGGAAATTGAGACAATTATTTGACCTTGGCAAAATTTGCGTCTAATAATAGTTATCAGACAAGCATTAATATGGCACCGTTTAAAATTCTGTATGGAAAGGAAGTGTAAATCGTCAATCCATTGGGAGGAAATAGGGGATAAGAGACTTTGGGTCCCAAGATTATTAAAGAAACCACGAAAAGATCAGGTCGATACACGAGAATTTGAAGGTAGCCCAAAGTAGGTAAAAAAGTTATGCAGATCAAAAGAGATCGGCATTAAAATTTAAAGTGTGCGATTATATATTTTTGAAAGTGTCTCCATCAAAAAGGACATTTAGATTTGGGGTAAAAGAAAAATTAAAGTTGTGATTTATTGGCCATTTTAAATTTTGGAGAAAATTGGAGAAGTAACTTTCTGATTAGCCCTACCGCCCAATTTGGCCAATGTATACAATGTGTTTTATGTATCCATATTCCGTAAATATGTTTACGATCCCACACATATTATTGAATATGAGCCCTTACCAATTAATGATGACCTATCTTATGTTGAAGAACCAATATAAATTCTAGATTGAAAGGATTAGATACTGCGCACAAAGACTATTTCCCTAGTAAAAGTTCTGTGAAAGAATCACTCATTTGAAAAAGTAACCTGGGAGCGTGAAGAGAAAATTCAGGACAAATCCTCCAATCTATTTTAGTAAGGTATGAATGTCTTATTAAATTTCAAGGACGAAATTTATTAAGTGGGGAAGAATTATCAAGATTGGGTTGCAAAAAAAAGTAAACATAATAGATAGTTGGCCATTTAGAAAGAGTTGACTGGCTGAGTAAAATAGTTGGACGTATGAACTTTGTTATGAATTGTTAAAGTTCACTGGATAACTATGGATTATATAAGCTCACCAAACAACTTATTTAAAACCTAGATGTCTAAAAAATCTCTAAAAATTTGATTATGAGATGGCCATAAAAGAATGATGGACCAAAGCTAATAAAATAAGAATTAGAGTTTCTTAAGTCAAGTAAAATCAGTAAGAAACTGGACAATAGATGGTTCAGCAGGTAATGCTCTTTGGCATACTTTGAGATGTTACAGTAGTAATTGCGGATAACTCCGTCCATAGAGTAATATGCGATCCGCCTTCCTCAGAGCGTTATGATGGAGGATAAGAACTAAGATTATTTGATCATCCTGCCCTCGGAATATAAATAAGGAGAAAATTTGATGATACAGTATTCGAACTAAATCTAAGATTATTCGATCATCTTGTTCTCGGGATATAAATAAGGAGAAAATTTAATGATGCTGTCTCCTGACAACCAAGACCTTAGATTGTGTTGAGTGAATACAATCCATCTTCGATTATTTGCTCTTTTAGCTAATAGAGTCTACTAACCCTAGATCCTCAAGATAATAAAAAAATTATTAAGCTGATCCATGAATTTTGAAAGTGTAATAAGCATTAATTTCAATTCTTTTACCATGTGTTCACAGTTTTGCTACTAACTTTTCTCTCTTGGACTTTACATCATTATATACTCGTATTATTCATATGTCTTTTTAAATATATGTTTTGTATAAGTTATTTTTTATTTTTTTGTTCGATCATATTTTTATGGTATCTTGTTGAGCTATCAGCTCACCCCTCGCTGTTTTTCTATCCTCAGATGATCAAAAAATTATGCCGAACGAGAAAGAGGGAAGCCGGACGACCTAGATAGGCAGGAGAGCCGATCGGAATTTATATAGCAGGACACATTCGATTTTGATGTATTTTGGGATGTATTGGAAAATTTTGTATAAAAACTCTGTGGAGTAAATAAATAAATATTTAGATACTTTCATTGGATTTTTAAGGCTCACCCTTTGTTGTTTTTCTATCCTCAGATGATCAAAAAATTATGTCGAACGAGAAAGAGGGAAGCCGAACGGCCTAGATAGGTAGTAGAGCCGATCGGAATTTATATAGCAGGACACATTCAATTTTGATGTATTTTGGGATGTATTGAAAAATTTTGTATAAAAACTCTATGGAGTAAATAAATAAATATTTAGATACTTTCATTGGATTTTTATGGTTTGAAGTGGTTTCAATTTTTAGTGGCATCTCATACGTTTTTTGGTGATTATTATGAATATATGTATTTAGCTAACTGACTTGGTCAAGGCCGAGTAGTTGACTGGCCGTTTGCGATCCTGTGCACGTAAATAAATTTTAAGTTTACCTAATTATATGACTTTTGGCTATAGTGGTTTTCCGGTTCTATATGTGTAATTATTGACGAAGGTCATATTGTAAACTGTCCCGTTTCGTCACAACTACCCACCAAAAGGTCATCACCATAAGTGGCAGTATCCATCGTTGGCACGCTAGCCTGTACTCTGATGTTAGCCATCTTTTGGCTTGAAGGATAAATGTGGTAATGGGTGGTTAGACTTTGTTGTCGTTCCCACAGACGGCTCTAATGATGCGTCTCTAAGTTTGAGTTCTTGTGTAGATTAGGGAGCTTTCAGATTTCACACGCCAGGTCAATCTCTATTGTGTTCGATTTTCGTATCTCTCAACTTGGGTATTGCACACCACAAATTACGAATAAAAGGTCAAAGGACGACGAGATGTTCTCCCATCGTAACTATTTTGACGCTTAAATTAGAAATCTTCTTTAAAATAAAAAGATGCAAGCGTAAAGGTAAATATGATGGAAATTACACGGATGCTAATATATAAGGGGTGCAAATAATGATTAGAGGAGGCTCGGGCTCCTTCAATGCACTATGATGAGTGGCTTACTAAGATCACTAGGCTGAAGCGGTGGTTAAGAAGGGAAGAGAGCGGTGGTTATGAATGGAAGAGAGTTGGTTCTTTCTCCTTATATTTGGGTTCGAAACTTAGTGCAAGATGACTCTTAAGTGCTCCCAATGTTTTTAGGTGCTGGATCTCCGATCCCCTTTCTCCATTGTAGGGGAATTTATTTGTAGGCTCCGTGGATGAGGTTTTTGGATGTGGGAACTTGCGATAGGTGGCCTACTTGATTCGTCAACTACTGAAATGGCGGTGGCAACCGATATCGGTATCACATCAGAAGTGGCATCAAACCATCACATGGCGTGGGTACTTCTGGCCTCAGTTGACTTTCATAGGGACTGGTTGAATTGTTGTAAGACGGCGGGCACCGTGGCTCACCAGGGTTGACCTCATCTCTCATTGGTTAACATTTTTTGAGCCGGCACCTCTTGGGTTGCCAGTCTACAGCCGTTTCGGAAGAGGCACGGGTGGAAGATAATTGGGCATATGTCAGAAGCGTCTAGTGGGCATTAATTTAAATCTTCTAGGTCCTATTGTCTGGCGGGGCCTACCTGTCGGTTAGGTCTCGTTGCTATTGATTGGGTCTTGTTGATATTGGCCCATATTTACACTGGACCGTCAATTATAAAATCAAATGAAAAAAAAAGAAGAAATTTTGTGAATGAAAAGCTTCCATAGGTTCAACCGTTGACATCACAATTATCTCCCTTAAACGCGTAACTTAATATTAATAAAGAAATTTCGTGGTCTGAAATATTAGACTTTTTTATATTTTAAAGTTAAATTATTTTAAATGGTAAATATTAAATATAAAAATAATATTTTATATGTTATTTTAGTTTTAATTTTTTATACAATAAAAATTATTCTCAATTATTTGGGATGGTATGAAAATATCAACTTCATATTTGGTTTTAAATCCAATTACGTGGAGTAATCAGAACCACAGATTTTGATAGAATAGGGCCCCACGCTTTTTAGGGGTTTACATCTCTCAATTCAAGATTTGCTTGTCTACGTGTTGACATGACATGGTGTCACTCATCCACACAAAAAATTCTCTAATTTATTAAAAAAATTATTATTTTACAATTTATTAATTATAAATAGTTAATTTATTAATAATAATTGTATAATAATAATATCATATTGTGTCATTTATACGTTTATCTATATTAATAAATAATACATAATAATAAATCACTAGATAAAATATTATGTCACTCGAGTATTTTAAGAATGTCAATTTGGTTTTTCAGAAACCTTTGTAAAATAAATATTCTATTAAATTATTTATAAATTTTTTAGTTAAATTAAAAAAAATATATATATATATTATGCTCAATTAGTATCAAGATATATAATAATAATAATAATAATAATATAATTTTTTAATAATTGATTGAAAATATAAAAATAACATTTTATTTTTTAATAATCAATATATAGTAAGTTGCCCGTTTTCCTTTCACTTTTGCTACTTTGGACCTAACAATTGGCTGCTAAGCTTCCAGAATTGTACCTTATCTTTAAACAACGTACACGCCACATAATCATATGTGGCAGAAAATTTAAAAAATTAAAAATATTATTTATTTTACATATATGATTTATTTAGAAATATATTTTTTAATTCATATTATTTCTTAATTTTTGTTCACATTGAAATACTAAAATAAAAAATTTAGTGTAAATTTTACACTTTTTATTATGATTTGTGTATTAACTTACAGTCTAAAATACTGTTAGTCTAATTTAGTATTTGTCTATTGCTTTGGATAATTATTTAATTTTAATGTGATGATTTCCTATTTCTATTATTTAATTCAATATTATACGTCCAATTAAATTTAAAAACACTTCACCTTTAGCATTTTAAATATATAAATTAAGTCAAATAAATATTTTTGAATTTAATAATTAATATTTATTTATATATTTTCTTTTTTATCCAATGATGGTGAGTTATTTTAGCTTGTATTAACTTATTATATTTGTATCATATAAAGATATGAGTGTGATAAATTACACATCACTATAAGCATATTACATAATAATATAACTCTACTTTTTAATATAGTACGATAAAATATATTTATAAGTAATTTTTATCAAATAAATTTTGAATAATAAATATATTTTAAACATATTAAATAATAATGTTATTAATCTCACATGTTCATTAATCATATTATATATTTTTTTAAAAAAATTTAATGTATTAATATAAAACACGATATAATTATTTTATTACACAATTATCGACTAAGTTCAATGATTACTTTTTAAGAGAAGTAATTATTAAGGTCTGACTTCCGTACGGTTAATTAAACAATTAATTAGGAAAAGGGATTTTCTATGCGTATAAACTTCTAGAAGGAAGCTGCTTTCGGCCGTCCTATCGTTTCCGTAGGAGGACAATCTAAGTTGGGATTCTCTTGCCTGCCCGATTGATAATTTGCGTGAATTAAATATCTATAATATTTATAATTGACAATATAAAATATTATAAATATTAATTAATATTTTTAAAATTTTATCGATATAATATATTATTATATTTATTATTATTATTTATTTATCTGTTAATAATATGTATAAAAATTATTTTTATATATTTATATTGATATAAGTTATCTGAAATATCTTACACTAATATAAATATGATTAATTATGATATTTTTATCAATAATGTCCACAAATAAATGTATTTCCAAATAAAAAAAATTGAAATATTTTCTCATTCTTAAATAATTATTTTGAGATTCTGATATCTATGCTAAATAAACTTAGCACTAAAATTAATTTTTAATATTTATTTAAAATTGTAAAATTAATATTGTTTTAAACCAATAAATCATTAAAAATACATATATGACCAAGGTTAATTTATTTGATCTGAAAATATTTAACATAAACATGCGCCACAAAACAAATGTATTATATTATTATTGAAAAACAATGATTTTTATTTTATGAGATAATTTTATAATTCGAAGTTGAACTTAATCTCGTAACTAAACAAACTTATATAAATATTGATTTGATTTTTAATGTCAACGATGAGAATTAATTATATTACGTTACGCGTGGATTTTCTTGATAAAGGTATTTAGATTCTTACCAAATAAGTGGAATAATATGAGCCTAAGTTTTTAATAGAGTTGAGGTCCAATGCCTGTCGGACACGTGGGCCTATTTGTTTCAATACAATTAATTTTTGTTTTTTTTGCTTCACAATTTATATAAATAATATTTAAGACAACTTTAAATGGAGATTTTTTTTCTATTTAAATATTAAATTTATTTATTTATTTATATTATCATAATTATATGAAAATAACTAGATAAATAAAATATTATATTATTTTAAAATATTAAAACAATATTTATCTATTTATTTATTTATTTATTTATTTATTTATACACCATCTCTTATAATTTGTGGACTGAACGACACGTCGCTAGAAGCTGGATAGCGTAGCGGGCCCCATCAGATTTTATTTTACTTTTTTTGTGGCACAGGAAAAAACCTAAAAATGCGACAACACAGAGTTGCGCATCTAGCATGCGAGGTTCAAAGGGAAGGTTATTATGGCCATTTCATAAATAGATTTTTTCTATTATTATAAAAATTAAAATTAAGTTATAAAATAAAAAATAAATATTAAAATAAATAATTAAAATATAAAATAAATATAAATTATAAAATTCTTATTAAATAATTTTGGCTATGGAGATGACAACTAAGATTTAATTTTGAGATATATAAAATATTTTAAATTGGGATCACAAAATTAGCTTGTGATTATGATTTTAATTTGATGAACAACTTTATAAATTGTAATCACCGTAGCGCACTAAAAATAAAGAATAAAATAAAAAATAAAACAAAATAAAATTAAGAAATGTTTAATATATATATTATCTCAAAGTATATGACTGATTTTTAGTTTTGGTTTCATTTTTTAGCATTACAAACTAAATATTTTAAACATATCATAAATCTCAATAAATTTATAATGATATTTTATCTCCTGAAAATAAGAAAAAAATGTCATCATTATCCAATACCCAATAAAATTATACATCACATTGAAGGAGTTATCCTGTTAAATAATATTAATTAATATTTTTTAATAATATCATATGTTTTAATAATAGTTAAATTTAATACAAACATTAAAAATACTTCATAATATTTAATAACTAGTAATATTTTAAATTAATATAATAACTTTATTATATTGTATAATAAGTGATGTTAGAAAATAGTCATTAGCTATTTTTTAGATATCTTTAATATAATATTTTATTTATTTATGTATTTATAATTTATATATTAATAAATTTATATAAAAATAAATAAATAAATAAATAAATAAATAAATAAATAAATAAATAAATATACATAACTTATTATTAAACCATATCTCAAAATATTTTTTAAACTATGATATTTGAATGTAATCAAACGAGAACGTGGCCCGCCCAGCAAAATAATGCAACCGCTGTCGCCATCTTGCGCGATTATCGAGACTCCATTAACCTGTATCCTTGATATCTTCTATCTTCTATATATACACACATTTGGGCAAGGTAGTTTCTACTTCAAATCAAGGGTTTATTATTGTAGCTAGAAGATAAGTGCATAGTTAACGAGGATGGAATTGAAGGAGGACATTGTTATCGTTGGAGCTGGTATAGCTGGCCTTGCTACTGCGTTAGGCCTTCACAGGTACCCCCATCTTCCTCTCTTACTGGAGTTTCTAAAGCTACAGATTCAAGTTCAATATTGTTTAACCCCGCTTCTGAAATGCTGTTGTAGATGTAGAAGTTTAAGTTCGCAGATTACATTTAATGTTATTTTAAACAAGTTTAAAGGAGCATTTAAAGACCATATAACCAAAGAGATTAACTCTGTATTTATGTAATCAATGTGGGTTTTGTTTGTCTGAGATGGGTATTGATTGTGTATATTGATGAATAAGTATAAGTTTAGAATATGTATACGACACACCTCTGTTTGGAGTTCGAACTGGAAATTATTTGTTTTTGGGTTTCTATGGAGTGTTTCTGATATATTTTTTTGCCATATTTATAAACTTGATTGAAAGAATATGGCTTATTGTTAAAGAAGTAAAGCAATGAAATTCTCAATACCAATCAAACATCCTTAATTAATTTGGTAGACAAAGTATAACATCTATAGAAAAATTACGCTCAAACAACATCTTTGAAAAATTTCCTTAGTAAAACAAAACAATGTTGGGAATCACTTTCAATGGGAGAAGCACGATAAATGCAAAGAGAACTATTTGGGGGACACAGATGCCACCCGACAAATACAAATGTGGAACTGACCTCCGGCTATAGTTAAATAAAGTCCTTGTGTCAGCAAAGCATCAAGAACAAATATGTAGAAACTATCCCTTTGTGCCCTTTCGTAGAGTAATAGATAGAGTTTTTAGCCAATTTTATGTCTTCACATATCTCCTTCTCGATGGAGATTTCCAAGCACATAAATAGAGAGTTCCTGGGCGGCTGCATGTCACCTCGGAGGTGCAATCCTTTCGCCTCACTCATAGACCCATTGTGTGTTGGGAATTCGACACCCGAATACACTTGACCCGACATAGCGGAACAAATCCGAATCCCCTGTCAACCGCCGGCCACCAAGTTTGTAAACACAAGAAACAAACAATGTATAATGATTTTTAATGTGAAATTTTTTTTAACCAAGGAAAAAATCACAAGACAAACTTTGAATAAATTTACTATAAATAATACTGATTACAAGAACCCCCTTAAAAATCCCTTCACTCTGAATCTAAGTAAAGAATGATTGAACACAACACTTTTTGAACACATTCGACAATCCACAAGAGAAATACGAGAAAAAAAAGCAACCAAATAAAAATGTGTTTCTAAAATCACCTTCAAAATAACGTACCCGACCTTGGCGAACAATGAAACTCAAATTGGATATCGACCGGATGTCGAACCACTTTCTCTTCTGTCTTCTTCTCTCCTATCTCTATGTGCAGCGCCCCTTGTGGAGAAAGATTTTATAATCATAACTCCAAAACGCGTAAGCCGCATTTTATACCGCGTACCAGCGCTTTAGCGCTTGGTGAGCGCCAATCGAGCGCACTGGGTTCTGGATTCCATGTTCGAGTACCCAACGGGTGCAGAGCAAGCACACCAAATTTGAAATCCGCGCCTCTCCACGGCTCAAGCGTGAGGCGAGCGCCAACAATCCTCTATTAATCTAGAATCGGTACTTGAGCTCCGCTCAAGCACCCCTCAAGCACCTGACTTGATCTTGTCTCTTCGTCCTTCTCCGCGCGCGCTTTGCGTGTGCGAACACTCCGATCCTCACATGAGCCTTGTACGAATTTCCGATGACTTTCCGTTTGTTGAGCTACTCACAAGGGAGTGACAGAAAAACCTAACATTGTGGGTTTTCTTCTTTCTTTGAAAAATTGCTTTAAGTTCTATTTTTTAACACTACACTTGGGCTGTTGGATCTAACGGTGTACATAGTGAGACACGAAATCTCATTAGTGAGGTGTATCCCACCTCCTTAATAGACAGGGCAAGACTGTTTTTTCTCAACCAACTTCACCACCTTCCTTCCATCAAGAAAGTGGAGATAACCACTTTCAGATTAGGGAAGGTTATGAGTAGTTTTTTTCTTGGCTGCCACTTTGATTGAATTGCTAGCAAGTAACTGTATGTCAGTTGTCCAATGTTTGCTCTAAATAAAATATGATTTGGATATAATTTAAGAAATTGATGTAACATATGAATCTTCCTAAGTCTCCCTAGGAAGAGATAAGTAAGAAATGTATGCTAACAAACAAATGATTGGTTTATACAGGTTGGGGTTGAAAAGTTTAGTGCTGGAATCATCAACTTGTTTGAGAGTAACTGGGGCTGCTTTCACAACATGGACCAATGCTTGGCAGGCGCTTGATGCACTTGGGATTGGCAATTCACTCCGTGGACAACACCTCCGGCTTCATGGGTGAGTAAGGGGGTAACTGTTTCTCTCATGTTCTTCGCCCAAGTGGATCCAATGTACTTTCAAGTGGGCCTTTAACATAGTATCTAAAGCATAGTACAGTCATCACGTAGTTACTATCCCCTCCATTTGAGTCAATGATGCTAAAAGATAAAATACTGCTATAAATTATTCTGACACCTTTCATCTAATAGTTCAAACTTTTGGTATGAGTCCGTTTCTTAACTTGCTATTAGGAAGTCTTTAACTTAATCTTTTATCTTAAGCAAAAAGAAAAAGCAAGTGTTGTATAGCTTGAATTGTTATAATTTCAATTTTGTTTATTATGTTTCAGATAGACTTCGTGGTGGAAACTGCTTAAACCATACGTTAAGCATACCATGTGTGACAATATAAAAACATTCTTAGGTTACCGCCTAATAGCTAAAGGTTTCGAGATGATTTGGTTCTTCAACAACAAACTTTAAAGATGCACGTGAATATATAATAGGTTATGTCCAAATAACTATCAATATGGTATAGAAAGGCAACTCTTTATTGGGTTATTGACTTTTACATAAAGTAAGAATAGTATTGAAACACATGTTTTAAGAAATTATTTAAATAAGATGTTAAGAATTACTACAGTAGTAAAAATTCATAATAATCCTTGTAAATGTCAATACAATTTTTGAACAGAGTGCTACCAAGAGGTAATTAAAGTCTGAAATTCAACATGAGGTTTGAAGTGGAATGAAATACATAAGAATATACTGTGGTGTTATGACTTTACGTTTTTTTCCTTTTGAGATTGCATTGACCTATCTTCCATTCTATCTGATTGTAAAGCCTACTTATCTTTCGTCACATTTTCTCCCTTTTTAGTAATCATATATATTGGAATTGGTGCTCTGAAAATTGACAACCAAATGCATAAAATTGCAGAATGGTTGCCACATCTACAACTTTGGGTGTTCAAATTGGACAAACAGCATATACAGCAAAGGGGACAACGTAAGTTTTAAGTTATTTACTTCTCTCTCTCTATTGCCAAATTTGATCCGATCTATTTTGGTGTTCAACTTTTTTAATTTTTCTCATTAGGCCCTGTTTACTTCTTTTTTATGGTTTATTGTTATCTTATTGTAATATATGAGGTGTTAATATGAGGACCTCTGGACATCTATTGGTTCTTTAAAAATTATGTCGAAAAATAAATAGTGTTTATTTGCATTGAAACCATGAAAGCTGAAAGCATCATGGAAATGCAATTAGTAAATGTGAGATTTACTTTTATATAAGTGTGCACGTTACTCCCCATTTCATTTTCCTTAAGAACCTTTGGTAAGTTACTAAACCAAAAAACTTACGAGCTCTTCATAAATTTTTAGTCACTATTGCAAAGTGTAATTTTGAGTCACCCTAGTAAAGATTTCTGAGTTTCATGGTGACAGTTAGCTTGTGATAATGCAGTGTAGGGCATGAAGTCCGGTGTTTAAAGAGGAAGGTTTTGTTAGAAACACTTGCAAATGAGCTACCAAGTGGCACCATAAGGTTTTCCTCCAAGGTTGCTTCCGTTGAAAAAGTAGGCTCATTAATGCTGTTGTGCCTTGCAGATGGTACCATTCTTAAAACCAAGGTATTTCTTCTATTGATCCTCATATAACTTCTACTCTTCGCCTCATAAATGAGTATGTGCAATGGACTCCTAAAACCAGCATGAATGCTAGGGATTTTATGATCTTCCGTATAAGAGGAAGAGATGTGAAAAAAACTTCAGACTTTCCTATGTTGGATATGATATTTATGTTGCACTTTTGCAGTTCTTCTTAATCCTCAGTGACATAGTGCTGATTTAATCATGGGCTTCTTTACTTCTAGATAAGGAGTGGTCTACCTGAAAAATAGACGGTGGGTGGCATTATATATATATATTTGCTTCTGAGGTTCCTTTAGGCGCAGCCATGTCCTAGACAAACTAAAAATCTTTGTTGAAGTACACATTTTCCCCTATGCTTTTACCTGTGAAGGTTAGGATAGCCAGGTCAGGCTAAATCTTGGGATCCAAAAATCTATGCCCAAGTTTCGATCAAGTATACATTAGAACCTGTCCACTTATGGAGGCTGATAATTTGACAAACATGAAACATTCTCTCAGTTCATTAAAAACAAATCTTCCTTCTATATCCTATTATAAATTCTCTCCTTTTTCTTGCTTGGCCTCCTAAAATGTGATAAATGAGATAACTCTTTGGACAAAAGGAATAAAGACTAGTATTTTACAATTCATGTGTTCTATGAGTAATGTGATATCCTGCCCCACATGGAAAAGTGAGAATATTGAGTTTAGTTATCAGGCCTATGGCTTAAAACTTGGCAGAATTGCTTGCCTTTTTGGTCGTGAGTTGGTTCAAAGGCCTCAAAAAGCTTTCTTGCAAGGTGGTCAGAGCATTGGTCTTTACTCTTAACCATCGTAAGTTTTTGAGTAAGAGTAGATGTGGTGTGGTGTTGCTGATTCAAGAGCAGTTGTCCTTTCTTTTTCCTGTAGTGGAAGCAGTAGATGACTTTGCTAGGAGTTTCAGGCTTAACTCAAAGAGCTTGACAGTGGGATATCGAGTATATGGTTAAAATGATTTTTTATATCTTACAATATTGTTACTGTATTATAAAGGTGTTGATTGGGTGCGATGGAGTGAACTCAGTGGTGGCAAGATATCTGGGGTTGAAGAAACCATCATTTGATGGGAGATCTGCCATCCGGGGCTATGCTGTCTTCAAGGAAAGCCACGGGTTCGAGCCAAAAATTATGCAGTTCATTGGAGAAGGCAAGCGATATGGAATTGTTCCCTGTGATGATACTAGTCTTTACTGGTTTTTCACTTCATCTTCATCCTACATAGGTACGTAACTATTCTTCATCTTCCTTCAGAAAATGAACATCTTCATAAAATGTTGGTTAGTTCATCAATTTGTCCTGTGGAATGAGAATTGAAGTTCTGGTTTACAATGACCGGTCTAAATTAAAAATCAATTGTTCAGATTGGGCATAATATCTAGATATATACACCTTGACTTTTGGTTTATAGGAGGAGGTCACCGTGCAAATTCCATGATCACTAATGACACCACCATCACCACAGCGGTCATTGCCACCACCACCATCACACATCCACTGTTCAGTCCATGCAGAATTTGTTTTTACTCTCATTTAACAAAATTTGGCAAACCTTTAAGTCCAAGCTCAATTCTACCGTTTAGATAAGTAACAGTGTTGAATGTATCGAACACATTTTGATGTTGTTTTCTCTGTCTTGTTGAAACAGATAAAGAAATAGAGGGAAACCCAGCCAAGATGAAGCAATTTGTGCT
This sequence comes from Nepenthes gracilis, assembly GCA_033239525.1. Taxonomy (NCBI): domain Eukaryota; kingdom Viridiplantae; phylum Streptophyta; class Magnoliopsida; order Caryophyllales; family Nepenthaceae; genus Nepenthes; species Nepenthes gracilis. Next base: position 4,108,667 of record BSYO01000004.1, read on the forward strand.
GAGTAACCTCGAAAAAGTGCCTGATAAAATAAGAAATGTCATTGAAATAACCAAAGTGGATGATATAATATGTTCTCAACTGAGACTTAGATCTCCATGGGAGATACTCTTGGGAGACATAAGCAAAGACAACGTCTGCGTGGCCGGTGATGCATTCCACCCCATGACGCCAGACCTTGGCCAAGGAGCCTGCTCAGCATTAGAGGATGGGATCGTTCTGGCCAGATGCCTTGCCGAAGCTTTTACAGAAAAATCAACTGGACAAGAATACTCGAAAGAGGAGGAATATGAGAGAATCAAGATTAGCTTGAAGAAGTATGCTAAAGAGAGGCGATGGAGGGGATTCGATCTTGTTACCACCGCATATTTGTTGGGTGCCATAATGCAAAGCAATGACAAGATGACTGCCTTCTTGAGAAATAAAGTGGTGACTCCATTTTTGGGTGACTTGCTCTTGAAGAAGGCTAGTTTTAACTGTGGACAACTTGCACCAATGTGATGGTTGATATGTATATATATCTTATGCTTAATTATGTGTTTAAGTTATATATATATATATATATATATATATTAGTTTCTTCTTCAAGCCTGCACTATCATGTTAAAACAGTTGTGTAGAGGACTATTATGTTAACACAATTGTGGATAATTTCACCAGGTTGAAGAAAATATTGAATAGCTGTCCGTGTGATTTTGCATGCGTCAATTTTAAATGCTGGCCGAAATTTACTTAGCAATTGTCTGTACAATTGCTATCAAAATCATATCCAAGCGACCATTTTGAGATTTTGTTATGATACTGTTGCGTTTTGGTTCCACGGGACTCGCTATGGCAGCGAGTTGGAGATGGTGAGGGTCACCCAGCCGGATGACTTGCTATGGCCGAGAGATGCAGGATGTTGACCACCCGGCCGGATCTCTCGGGGGACGTTCGTGGGGATGCGTGGTTACCAGGCAACACAAGTGAGTGATGTGTTGGACACGAGGTAAGGATTGAAACCGGATGTTTTAAGTGGAAAACCTCCTCTTAAATGGGGAGGAAAAACCACTAGGCTCAGGGCCTGTAAAAAGCTTCACTATATGGGTTGGAGATTTTACAGAGTACAGTTGTGAGGGTTAGTCCCTTCCCTATCTCTCGTTTGTGTTTTTTTTCTAAGGAAGCTATGCTCTCTGGGAGCCCTTTTTACACGTTTCTGAGGAGTTAGGCGTGGAGAGGGAGAGTGCCAAATGGGAGCTTTAGGACTTAGAGTTACGTCTGGAAAGCTCCCTTGTGTGTTTCTGGATGGACCTCTCTAGAAAGGAGGTCTTGCTGTGTATTTATAGTGGAGGTCGGGCCGTTGAGGAATGAACACGTGGCGTCCATCCGACGGCTGAGGAGCTGGTCCACCTGCCTCCATTAATGCGGCCGATGTGGAGAGTAAATGCGGACGGCACGGCCAAGCAGCCTTTAGGTGTCGTCAGTGTCTTTTGGCCTCAAGATTGCGCTTGATTTGACTTTCTGTTGCCTCCCATGTTGGCGACATTAGTGCTGGGCTTTTAACCGACGAAATAGGCCAACTGGCGCTCCTAGCCATGACCGGGCGGTTCTCGTCTGGTTGCAAGTCCCCTTGAAGCTCGCGGGCTTGTGAGGAAGAACAGCTCTCGTGGGTCCCTCCGGGGGAAAGTCCGAGAGATTCTTCTTGGCCGCCCGGGCAGAGCAAGACTTCTTGGGCTCTCGATCATTGAACCTCGCTGCCATCCGATCTCCGTAACGCCTCCAGGTTTTTTATTTGGCCATACTTTTATGGGCCTTCACACCGGGGCCCAACAGATACTTTTAAATAATAGGTTCTCTCTTTTTTTTTTTTTAATTACGAAAATTATTTTAAAAGTAATATATAATAGAGATTGAGATAATAAATATTAAAAAGAAATCAGAAATCAATATCGAATTGTGGTGCAATCAGAGGCCGACCACGCTTCTCTGCCGACCGCTCTTAGAAGTCAGAACTGAGAGCGAGAAACTACGCCGCCTGTCGTCGTCTTTAGTTCGCAGCTGTTGCACTTCCTCCTATGGTGCTTTCTCTTCCCATCTGTCTCTAATCATATATTGATAGAAATTGTTAAATAATTTCCATTTTAAATTTGTAAGTAATATTTCATTTTTTCCTACTTTCTCTAATGCTAGAATTGATGGATCTTTTTGTTTTTTCGATTTATGTAATGCATTGAATCGCAGGAGAAAACATTTTTATGCCACTTTTCATAGTGACTTTTATGGCTTGTCGATTTCTATTGAATCAATGCATGTGTTAGATTTATATATAATGGGGAATAAACAAAGGCCTGATTTCTAATGTCCACTTTGACCAATCTTGTGCTCGAGATCCTCTAGAGCATTCATCAAGCGCACAACTACTGCACATCTACCGCTCAAGCCCCTGTCGTGCAACCATCAGAGCCGATTTTGGTATCAGCAGAAATCAGGAGAAGACGATAATAAGTATTTATGTATGCACAATGGGACATGAGACTTGGGTGAGAGTAGCTCACGCCAACTGTAGTTTCCATTGGATTAGTTTTTCATATTTATGTTTGCTTATATTTTGGGGTGTTTTTGCTTTTCATATGCAGTTGAGACTGTTGAAGCTTAATTTCTATTACTTCTTCTTTGTCAGATAAAAAATGATAGGCCAAAAACAGCACATATCAAGATAGACCAGGTCTTCAAGGCTCGTTACCATTTGGGGTGATCATGTGATCTTATTTCTAATTAACAAGCTCGAAGGAGCATGCAAAAGAGAAGACAGTTTAGGAAGATTTTTGTGTATATGTGATGTCACCAGTTTTCTGATGTAGTATTTGATTAAATGGAGGAGGGGGCCTACATTGCACTGATGTGGCACAGGACCTACGCTGTAAAATTACAGCCATTCGAAAAAAATCGAACAGCCGCTCATTTTTTTTTCGTTTGAAAATTAAAAAAATAAAAACTGGGCGGCTGAGCAGCCGTTCAGTTATACCTAAACGGCCGCAATTTTGCGACGCAGAGTCTGTGATGCGTCAATGTGGCGCAGGCCGTCTGGCTCTTTGATTAAATAGGTAAGTGTAGCAATTGCAGATAGCGATATATGATTATCCCTACATCATCAATTTATAATTGTGGCATGGGAAATGAGTTTAAACTAAAAAAGGGTAACACATTTAGATGTGTTAAATAGGTCAAGCCATTAGTACGGCACATTATGGTTGTGTTAAACATGGGCTGGCACGGTGGGTGCTGGGCCATGGTAGACGTCAGGGGGAATGGTCATGCGATCATTGCCCCCAATTTTTATTTTAAAAAAATAATATTTAAATATAAAAAAAATTATAAATACTCTCTCCCTCTACACAACAAACACAATACTCTTTCTCTCTCTACTCTGTCATTTCTCTCTCTAATCTCTATTCTCTCTACTTACTATTTATTCTCTTACAATATAAAGTAATATTAATATGATATTTATCGACATATTTATATTAATTTTATTAATTTTTATCTGTGGTTCAATTTATATCTATCATTTTATAAATCAATCATTAGTCATATAATATAATATTTCTAATTTTGATAGTTAATAAATATAAAAAATTACTCTGATACTCTTATATTATTTATATCATATATATATATATATATATTGATAGTAATTCTGAAATATCAAATTCACAATTTAGTTCTAGCCAAAATACGATTACTACTCCTACTAATTTTGGCCATCTTTTAAAAAACGTTTCAATAATGCTTGATAGCCTTTTGAGATTAAATTAATTAGCAGTTAGTAACGACTATTTATAAAAAATGTAAAAAAGATTATACATGTAAAAATTTTAAGTACATTGGACACTTGAAGAGACATATGAAAAAAATATAAGAGGCAATAATTATTTTTAACTCAAATTAAATTAATATTTTCAGGTAATATATGGATAAAAATTTTTTAGTATTACCAACAGCCAAATTGGGAGGGACTGGTGGAATAAATAGTTAAGTTGGAGAGCGCTTTTTTATGGTTAAAAATTACAAGTTCAAACGATACGTGTAAAAGTGTTTGTAACTGAGATATGTAAAATTATTAAGATAAATTATTAAAGGTGATAATATTCATCTTTTTTTTATAATTTAAATAAAAATTAATTTTTGAATTAATACATGCGAAATTTATTATTTCCTTAATTAGTGATGTATGATCGTCACGTAATAATTTATCTTATATTTTTATTATAATATATTGGATTTATGAAAATTAAAATTATAAAAATAAATTATTAGTTTTAAAATTTGAGCACCCAAACACTACTTCCATAATTTCTAAAATAATTAATACTAATAAATTTAAAATATTTAATAAAATTTAATCTATTACTTTTGACAAAAATTCAAATAATAAATTTGCTATTTCTTTATATAAATCATAATTTTTTTAATTTGAATGATAAATTATTCTATATAAGATGTATATGCCATATTATTAATATTTATGTTAAGAATATTTTATACTTTATTTCTCCTTATGTAGAGAAAATAAAAAATATTATTTTATTTATTAAAATATCTTTTTTTTTAAGAATAATAATTGAGGGGGTTGTGCAAGCCAAAAAAGTTGAGCCACGAGTAGACGAAGACCAATTTCCCAACAAGATGAAACTTGACGTGCTAAATATTAAAGACTGTGAATCATTTTTATTTTGTTTTAATTATTTTTTATAATAAAAATATTCCAATAACTAAGTCAATTGTATATACTGATTGAAAGATGGTTGAAATAATGATACTCATTACACCATCCAAGATCTACTATTAAGTCAATTGTTGGCATTTATTGATATTATTGTACTTTTTTTGAATAATTATGATTTTTGTTAAATAGTATTGGCAATGAATGTAAATATATTATATAATTTTTTTAAATAAATAAAATTAAATATTAAAATTATTAAAAATAGCATATTGGTTAATATAATATTTAACTTTATTTTTTTAAAAAAAATTAAAATATTAAAAAAATATTTTAATGTTAATTTGTCTCGCCACAATTATGGTATTATAAGACTCGGGTTTTTAAATTATGGTGATCATAATTAATTAAACTAATATAATTAAAATCGATATCAAATGATGTGAAAAAATTAAGTCAAAGAGCTAAACTTTGGACCAAATTACTTGTGCTTGATTAAGACTTGATGTAGACTTGACGCAGGCTTAACACGTACTTGACGTGTACTTGAGGTGCTAAAAGTAGAACTCCCGCACCCGAGGCCGTCCGAGAGCCATTTGAGAAGCTGCTGGTAAAATGTGGCCGCCTGATGTATTCTCGAGCTGCGGTCGAGCGTCAGTCTGTTCTAAAAAGACCTCCAAGCTTAGTTGTGGTCATTTTTATAGTAGAATTTAAAGAAGAGAGAGAGCCGAGGAGAAAAGAGAGAAGAAAAAAAGAAAGGAAGCTAATAAACTCAAATTTGAGGTGATCCAAGTTAAAATTTAAATAAATTTAGGACAAGGCAAATGCACCCCTAAATTTCTTTTCTTTGTTGTTGATTTTTGCTGATATTTTAGAGCATTTGTTTGTCCAAATATTCATACATGTCTTTAAATTCGAAGTAAATGACTATGTTTTGCATTTATGTTCATTTTTTATGATTTTACAATCAAATTTTATAAGAATTTATGCCTAAATCATGTGTAACACATATATGTGCTGAATTTCAGCAACTAAGCTGCATGCATGGTTTGAAAATTAGGTTAATTGCCTTTGCATGTTTAATTTTGTGGACACCCTTCTTATATGTTTAAAAGTACTAAGTGTATGCTCTAAAAATTTATGTAAATTCTCTGCATACTCACCAAATTTGCTGTGAAATAAATCCTAAGTTGAAATTTTTGAATGTTGCTCATTTGACTGTTATTCTGATATGTTTTGATTCTTACATGTATTAAATCCGTACAACAGCTTTTTTATACCTTAGATTTTGTATTATATGTCTAAAATAAATTGGAAAATAAACACACATAATCTGAAATTTAGTAGAAAATCATGTATGTATGTTGGTTTCTGCACTAGGCTTTTGAATTCCACTCTGTATGTGTTGTTATTGAATTTTTACTGTCATTTTCTGAAATTTGACTCTAGTATGTCTTAAAAAATTTATATAGTAGCTCCTATATGCCTTAGATTATCGAGCACAAGTCATGCATGTGCCGAAAATTCATGAAAATTCTCTGCTTAGTTGTTAAGTAATTGGAATATTGCTGAATTTCTACATGTGCTGGGCTTTTTTGATTTTTACTGAATTTTTGATGTTTAAATGTCTTAAATTTGTTCACCAGCCTTTACACATTTTAAATCATCAAATACATGTTTTATATGAGCTGAAAAATCTATTAAATTTATCGTATATGGTCTGAAATTTAGTAAAATTTCCCATGTTGCTGAATTTTTGTGTTGTTGCTGAATTTCCTGCACGTTATGCTGAATTTCTGAACTATTAAGCATAATTTCGTGTAAGATAGTTTGTCATATTTGGAAATTGACAAATATATGCAATATGTGTTATGAAAAATCATGAAAAATCCTACACATTTACTGAATTATACTTTAGTTAGCTAAAAATTGCATAGCATGTTGAATTTCTTACACTATAAGCTAATTTAGTATTCTACATGTTAAAATCTCATCATGACTAAGTTTTTGTGAAAAAATGTGTATGAAAATACAGAATTATGAAAAAACTCTATAATTATGTCAAGAAATAATGAACCATTTTTCAGATGGGTGAGAACTAAGAATTAAGAAGTAAAATATAAAATTTCTTAAGTTAAATATTAGACCATGGATTTTGTTCAGCGAGTTGCATGTTATGGTATGCCTTAATATATTATAGTGGTATATAAATATCCGATCCTATATAACCATGAGGTTAAAAGTAACGTCTGACGATATCTATAGGATTATATATAAACGGCCATTTTTCAGATCTTGAATAGAAGCATATGTCTTTTGGTTATATAGGAATATATACAACTCGGATTTTAATTATTCGTCCTTTTAGTTGATAAGGCCTATTGGTCCTAATCTCTAAAAAAATAAGAATTAAGCATATTTTTATGATTAAGATATAGAAGAAATATAAAAAGATTAAGCTAAAAATTCTACATTAAAACTGAACATGTATTGTTATAAAAATTCATAACATATCATTGAATACCACTGCAATGATCCTTCTGTTATATATTTTTTATGTAAAGATATGTATATATTCATTGTTTTATAGTATATTGCCGAACTTTTAGCTCACTCCTTGGTATTTTTATTAACCCCCTCAGATGAGATACACAAGTCCTTCTCAGGCGAACAGGATTGAGGAATCGAGTTGACATGAAGAGCCTAATTTAGTACTTTATTGGTGTTCAATGCTGTATTTTATTTGATTCGATAGTTTCGGGTGATATTTATTGATATTTTGATTATTCATATTGTAGTATTTTACTTTGGACAGTTTTAGAATTTGTTAGATGATATCATTAGTCGATGTATTTGAAGTCGAATAGTAGGTTGCAATTTAATTTAAAGATTGTTGTAATATTATAATATAATTGGGTTGTGGTTTGTCCGTTGATTGATTTGGATTGGTGTTGTCAGTAAATTTAATTTTCATTTGGTCAAATTTATGGATATTTGTTTACTTTTATAGATTATTATATGTTAAAATATTATATTATATAGGAATCATTTTTTACTTAAGGTCCGACATCTTGTTGATTGGGCTGGTGTCGGAACCATCGGTGACGTGGTGATTTATTTAGGTCCTGTGTGTAATGGTATATTATCCATTTGTGGTCAGTTGTGGTACCGATATAGAGTTCACGTTCGAATATTATTTAACGGTTAATTAATTAATTAATATTGATATAGAATTAATATCGGGTTTGGATTTTGGGACTAATAGATACTCACAACAATTTACATGCAATTTACATGTACTTGGAAAAATTCTATAATAATATGGGATAACCAATAATGTGGAAGAAATAAAAACTCATGTCTATCACAACTTGTATGTTATTATAACTCGTATGCAATGAATACCTTGTATATACTACAGTTCATACTAGAACCATCCACTTCTACAGTAGAAGAAAATAGTAGTAAAAGTAGCTGATGAGATTTGCTTTCGTTGGTACAGGTTCGACGTGAAAATCAGAGCAAGTGAAAAAATAATACCGGTTGGACTTCTTATGATCAGAATATGTTTCCAATATTACAAATAGTAGTTTAGAATTTTAGATTTTAAATTAGTGGAAGGCCAAGAAGTATATATTTTTTGTGCTTATATCAATAGTATGGAATTGTTTAGTCCTACCAGCATGTATGGTGCTATCGGAGTCTACTTTCCATATCGGGGATTGAGTAGTTGATGAAGAAAATAAGATGACACTGAAAATCATAGAAATTTACATTTTTTTCAATGAAAATGGAAGTAAAAGGCCGTATAAAAAATCCAACTATTTTTACTTTTATTGAAATTGTGAACTCTGGAAGTAGCGGTAGTAAAAATACAAATAAGGTCTAAAAATAATAGAGTTATTAATAGATATATTTTTTTACTTTTTAAAATTATAATATATTAAAAATACTCGACAAAGTAAATAATAAATATTGTAATTTTTATAATATTTTATGTAATTTTATTTTTTAATTTTTTTTAAAAATTAAATATCGGTCGTATTGTCTCGGCCTATAGAATGGCATGACCTATAGTCAGCTTAACATAGCGCGGGTCACATGCCGTGTTAAACTAAGACACATAAGTTCAGTACCATGTCGGGCAGAACCTGTGATGTAAATGTGCCGTGAGCACGACACGTTTGTATTTGACAGCTCGAATAAATAGAGCGTGTTAGATCAACACGACCTGTTTAACTTATCTATAAAAAGTGATACTAACTTAGTCAATAAATCCTTTTACTGAATGTATGTATATAGAAAATGGAAGCTGATATACATGAGATGTTGTAGATTAAAATCTTTCGGGACAACCTAGTGAAAGCGGCAGGAGATGACAGAACCTTCTCCACTCAACCTGCTAATATTCTAGAAAGTGTCTTGCGTATGATAACAACACATACATTTTTGGGAAGAGAAGCTTCTTTGACAGTGATTTGCGGTGGAGGACAATCCAAGTTGGAATTCTCTTGCTAAGGTGCGGCCTTCTATGTTCAACGTGGCTTGATTTGTACGTGTCCTTTCCACTAAAAAATGTTAACTATTAAGTGAGAGACATACTTCGCAATTACAGTATTTTTCCTGTTTGCTCAGGAAGACAAATTATAGAAACGTCCCTCAACTTTAATTTCACTCTTAATAATGGATATCATATCAGATCGAATATAGTATGAGCTGTATGAGAATGTATACTTGATATCAAGAAATCTAACAGTGCAATGTTTCAGGAGATAGATATAATGGGTTTAGTAATTCAAGAAAAAGTTGAAAACAAAATTGAAAATACTTTTGTCAGATCTGCAATTACTTAATAATTTCATTACGTGGACTGATTGGAGACTGTTTGACAGGCAACATGATTAGAAAGGTGATGCAGCATCACAATTTAGGAGTTATTTTAGGCAGCGTGAAGACAAGCTCTTGTGTCTCTGGGATGATGCATCTGCTTCTGTCATCATCTTGCAAAGAGATGGGGTTCCATATATATATATATAGGAAATGGAAGAAAGTGGGATAGTAGAAACCAGAGAGCAAAATAAACTAGCAAAGAAGGGAAGTGGATACTGCTTCAGAAGTGTTGACGATGAGCATGGAAATGAATGAAGACATTGTCATTGTCGGAGCTGGAATTGCTGGCCTTGCTACAGCATTAGGCCTTCACAGGTACCGAATTCCTGGTGTTTCTGGAGCAAAAAATTAACCACAAGCCTTTTTTTTTCCCTAAATTTTTTGGATGGGTCAGTAAAGCACAACGTTTAATTTCGCCTTTTGAAGTAGTGTTCCAAATAGATCATGAAGCTTAAGTTCACAAATTGTTCTGTCAACATGTCAAACTGATCTTTCGAATTAGTTTTAGCTAACGAGTTTATCTTCTTATGTACCTAATCAATGTGGGTGCGGTTTCTCTCAGATGATTTTTTTTTAAAATCTTTGATGTGGAATACGTTGTGGGTATTATGTCTCTGGATTGGAATTAACATATTTGTGCTGGGAATTATCATATTTGTTACTGATGATTTGTTAAGTTCGAATCAGTTATTAAAAAATGGCTTCTTATCAAAGCTATAATTGCAAACAGTGCTCAACTGGTAAATGGAATAAATGACTAATTATCCGAAACACTAAAAGCTGTAAACTAACACACTTAATTTCTATCTGTTAATTATATTGACGTTCTTTAACGTCCCTCCATGTATTTACTCTAAACCGTGGCATTGTAAAACCTTCATTGCTAAACTGAAAGGGATTACGTAATGCAGGTTGGGATTGAGAAGTTTAGTACTGGAATCATCGCCTTGTCTGAGGGTGACCGGTGCTGCTTTCACGACATGGACAAATGCTTGGCAGGCACTCGATGCTCTTGGCGTTGGCGATTCACTCCGTAGACAACACCCCCGGCTTGAAGGGTAAGTGTTTTTCTACGTCAAATTTCATTTGTACTCCTTGATCCTAAGGGATCAGCTATTCTTTTCATCTCCCACTACTATCCAATGCAACATTTCATGGGTCGTTCAAAGTGATAGGCATCTTATAAAATCCGAGACTTTGAAATTATATTCTCAAATTCGAACTATGATTAGGAGGTTTGCAAAAATTTCAATCTCAAAATTGAGGCCTGATTGATTTAGAATACATATTATATAATACGAAGAAGGTGTTGAAGATCATATTTGGTAGTACAATTTTATTCTCTCTCTACAACCACATAAAGATTATATGTGAAACAAAACTTCTCAGCTAAATCTATAAATGCAGATTAGTTGCCATGTCTACAATTTCGGGAGTTCCAACTGCAGAAATTGCACTTACAGTTAAAGGAACCAGGTATGTTAAGTTATTTACCTTTATCCACCGAGTATTATAGTTTTCCATATGAAGTTGCAAAAGATAAAGCTTTTATTGGCAGTAGAATTTTGAAAGCTTAGGGCATCGTGAAAATGCGTATGGGTTAATCCTTGAATTTTCAGAAAGCTTGAGAGATCAACTTTTAGATTACAAATATGTGTATTTCATTAAGGGCCTCATAATTTGAGAGCTAGTGAAGAAAGAAAAGAAAGTACACATCTTCTATATTAGTGTATTTTCAAGAAAATATTAATCTAATTTAATTTCATCCTTAAAAGCTCACATGTTATAATACAATGCGTAATATGCTGTTGTAGAATTATCAAGACTCTTATGAAATTATGAAAACAATCTAATGTAATATAAGCAGTTGATTAAAGTAAAGGTCTAGAATTATCTAGAAATTAAAAGATCTACTGATTAGCAAGATACTCATATTATTGCTTCTCTTGATTGTAAGATATTTGCTAAATAAGTTACCCTAGCAATGAAACCAAAGTCCATGCTGAAATTCAATGTTTAATAATGCAGTGGACAACATGAAGTTCGGTGCTTAAAAAGGAAGGTGTTATTAGAAACACTAGCAAAAGAACTACCAACAGGTACCATAAGGTTTTCATCCAAGGTGATTTTCATTGAAGATTTAGGCTACTTAAAGCTGTTACATCTTGCAGATGGTTTCATCCTTAAAACCAAGGTAATTTAATTTTCGACCAATCTTTATTCTCTGGATCATCTAGTTTTTCTCCATATCCTAGCTTAACTGGTTCAATCACATTTGACATCAATGCTTGAGTAAGACCCTTCAAATTAGGGGAGGAAAATGTGTGAAATGTCTATACTTATCGACCTTGACTGCTCGGGTTGCGCTGAATATCTAGTCTCAAATATCTACGCTGGGTGCCTTTCCTCAACCCAGTTAAGCTTTGATGAATTCTTCTTTGTAGGACCTACCCATTACCAATAGAGTGACAATTTTAACTTAAATAATACATTTTTCCTGTTTATCGTAATTTGTTATATACCTCATATTTCTCTATATAAATTTGCAATCGATGTGAGTAAAGACTTTTACCTTTACAGTAATATGTCTGCATATATAGATATCTAACTTACAGAAAGTTCTAAATGTATAAAAGATTTAGAATCTCAAAACATGTTGAATGACAGGGTGTTGCAAAAAATAAAAAAAAAATCTTATATCCCAATCAATGTACATTAGTGATTTACACAGGCCACACTGTATTGCACAGATTATTTTGGGATATATGTGTGTGTTTTTATACAAATAGCATTATCAACTAACTCTGAAATCCTATGAAATATTGATCATATAAAGGTATTGATTGGGTGTGACGGAGTGAATTCACCAGTGGCAAAATCATTGGGGTTCAAAACGCCCTCATTTGTTGGGAGATCCACCATTCGAGGCTATGTAGCTTTTGAGGAAAAACATGGATTTGAGCCTAAAAGTTTGCAATTCATGGGAGATGGCATTAGATATGGTATCATTCCATGTGATGATACCAGTCTTTATTGGTTTTTTGCCTTCTCTTCCTCTGGCCAAGGTATATGTCTACCTTTCGTCTTCATATTAAATAAAGTCACATTATTACTAGAGTGTTTTGCCCATAGATTTCCTTGTGAAATTAGAATTGTTGCTCAGAATGGCAATAATATTTGTACATGAGCTTTGGGAGAAACTAAAGCTTTGCTATAGAATATTTCTTGATTGCTGCTAATATAGTTCTTTTCATTTTGTTGAAACAGAAAAAGAAAATGACGAAGACCCATTGAAAATGAAGCAATTCGTGCTGAATAATCTCGGAAACGTTCCTGATAAAATAAAGAATGTCATTGAGAAAACCAATCTTGATGATTTGATATATTCTCCACTAAGAAGCAGAGCTCCGTGGGACATACTCTTTGGAGACATAAGTAAAGACAATGTTTGTGTAGCAGGTGATGCTTGTCACCCAATGACACCAGACCTTGGCCAAGGAGCTTGCTCTGCTTTGGAAGATGGGGTTATCCTAGCAAGATGTCTTGGCGAGGCATTTAACAAGAGATCAACTGAAGAGAAATATTCAGAACAGAAAGAATATGAGATGATCAAGATCAGTTTGAAGAAGTATGCTAAAGAGAGGAGATGGAGGGGATTTGATCTTGTTACTACAGCTTATACAGTGGTGTCATACAAGCAAAGTAATGAGATGATGATTTCCTTCTTGAGGGATAAAGTTTTGGCACCATTTTGGGGTGGATTACTCTTGCAGAAGGCTAGATATCAGTGTGGACAACTTTCAAATATATGATTGTCCGTACACTATTCTGTATGTGAATTCTTAGGCATGCTACCAATTTATAAGCATCTATGTAGTTTCTTGTATTGAAATAATTTAGTATTTTAAGTTGTCGGAGTCGATGAATATTAATAACTATCTATACCTCGTAAATATATACTATGGTAAAAATGATGTTAAATTTTTCAGTTTATCCAATCCACGTATTCTCAATAAAATTAAATTCGAAAAGCAACTTTTCATTTCCAATTACAACACTATTTCGACAATTTAATAAATTTACAGAAGTAGTAAAAATATGAATATTCAATACAAATAAAGAATATTTAAATTTAGATAGTATAAGCAATAACAAGCATAAAAAATAAAGTAATAAGCAATGAAGACGTATTTTTTGGTAACGAAGAAAAAACTTGATAACCGCGGCTATCGAGAAAAACTCTCCGGGTTTCAAGGGTTAATGAAGGTATGTACTATGAAAATCAACTTACAGATCGGGTTATACATATGCGCTAACTTAGCCGACTTACTTTTATTTTGTGGTCCCTACCAAGAAATTCCTTGGATTTGTCCGCGACAACAAATCGGACACATTTCGGTCTTCAAATCAATTTTTCCTTACGAATCATTTGAATTGTTGTACACTATAGGAGCCCAATATCTACGACATCGACGTTGCCACGAAGGTTAACTCTCGAGAAGAGGTGTAAAAGGTAAAGTACGATATGGAGAGAAAACTTTGTCAATGGAGTACAAATATTGGAGTAAAATTTTATCAAAAGTAGAGCACAAAGATAAGAGAGTTTTCAAGATCAAAGCTGCTCCAAAGTCGTTCCAAAGCTCTAGGTTTAAAGTCATAAGACGTATATATATGAATATGAAGCCTCAAAAAATTAGGTTAAATTATAACTGTTAGAGGAATTCACGCCGTGGCGCTCGATTGCTAGCTTGGGTTTCACGGTCACACGCAGCACCGCTTGAGCGCACAGGGAGCGGTACTTGAGCACTGTAAAACTGATTTTTGCACTAAAGTGTGTGTCGAGCTATCTTCAGGTGTTGGGTGGATACAGTGCTTGAGCATGAATCGAGAGTGCCTTGAGCTTGGCTTCTCGAGAATCGGTGCTCAAGAGAGATTTGAGTGTGCTTTGAGTTCCGGCTTCTCTGTAAGCAGTGCTTGAATGCGGGTCCAGCAATGGGCAGCCATAGTTACCAGGAGAAGTGTATTGACGATCATTAAACGAAAATCTGATGAAGAGCTTCCAAATATGTAAAAATGCACCAATGAACAACCAAACGAGTAATCTGACACGGTTACGAAATATACTAATACAAAATACGACTAACAAATTCATATTGTATTTTGATAGATTGCTTTGCCCAATTCAACTTTTGTGTAGATTGCTATTAAATAAGAGATACCAATAGCTTTGTTTAAACCTTTATCATTGGCGATTTAGTCAAAAGAAATCTTAATAAGCACTATCAATTTATTTTTATTTATAAAATTTATTTGTATAGATATTGTGAAATATAATTATTCATCAATAAAAAGTTTTTTTATAAAAAAATTATTTAATAGAAAGTGTTTGGATTTTAGTTTTCTGGTTGGTTAGTCTAAACCCCAGGGGCTTAATTTGCGGGATTTTTTGGGATTAAATTCTTATATTTAATTTTTATAATATTTTCTAAGTTGTTACTAATAATTAAACTATAAGGCCAGTATTGATCCTTTCTCATATAGTTAATGGAAGGTAAGAGCAACACAACTGCCAAAAAATTTACTAATTCAAATTCTCTGTGATGCGTCTTAGATCCAAACTTTAAACAGATTCGGATTAATTCGTTCGTCTGAATTTGACTCCGTCCACTGAATCTGGATCCTATACACCATAACTGTGAACAAGAGGTTAGGTATTGGCGGGAGTTTATACCATCAAAAATACTCCGATATTTAAGTCAATAAATAGCCTTCAAAAATGGAAGGTGAATGTGATGAGATGCAGTGTGAATGCAAAGAGTGCTTATGGGAGTAGGATTGCTCTCGTAAGTAAACAAGCTTTGGTTACTCGTGAGGAGTAATGTCTTTGAGTACAGAGTTCGCTAAGAACATAGTAGTAGAGAGATAAAGCGTAGATGTGCACGAGTACTGAAAGTATGAGAGCTTTGTAAGAGAAGACTTTTTCAGGCAAGTTAGAACATGTCTTGAAGCGTGATCTTCATGGTCTTTTATAGTTACTTTGCTAGGCTGCCTTCCTTGTGCAGAAAGGCTTGATACCCACGCTCAATTGGGACTGTTACCTTTTCTGGCGTGCGTTCTTTATGGTTGTAACGGTCATTGGATTGATTGCTTTCCTTCTGCGTTCTATAATTATTAGGGTTTCCAACAGATAGGGAAAGAATTTTGGCATTTTCCTTTAGGGATGCGTCTTGATTCTAGAAACAACCGTTACAATAGAGATTGCCTTTTGTGAAAAATGCAAAATTAGTGGAGAAAACTGTTGCTGCACGAGGACGGACATGTTGGCCAATCTGGGCTTGTGCCGCTCGAGACCTGGTCTTCGGTCAGTCAACTGGTCATGCTTCCAGTGGATGGAAGTATTGAGTGTCTTTCATACTTTCGGTCAATGGAGGTATTGACCGTCTTAAGCCCAAGTGGGCCGTCCTACTCTTGGGCTTTGACTAGCTCATTAACCTCTCATTTGGTCAACGGTTGGCGTTAACTGTCCAGACGCAAATATGTCGCTATGGATTTAGATCGTTCCTCCTTCGTGAGCCAACTCGTTACTGGCGTACCCATCACTAGTCCCCTATACTGGTGGTTTGGGATTCAGACCTCCAATATGTTTACGATGGAACGCGCTTGACTAGGATACCTTGGTGAGGAAGCTGGCAATGACTCTTGGTCTATCAATCGAGTTGCTTGAAGTTGTTGACCGTTAAGTCAAGATCCGGAGAACTGGCTGAAGAGAATCGTTGATCGGATTCATTGACCGTCTATGCCAGAATTCGGAGAACTGGTGAAGGAGGCATTGACCAGATTCGTTGACCATTTAGGCTAAAATCTGGAGAACTTTCGAAGAAAGTGTTGACCAGATTCGTTGATCGTATAGGGCAAAATCCGAAGAATGACGAAGGAAGCATTGACTAGATTCGTTGACCGTCTAGGCCAAAATTTGAAGAATTGGCGAAGGAAGTGTTGACCAAATTTATTGATCGTCTGAGCCAAAATTAGGAAAACTAGCAAAGGAAGTATTGGCCTGATTCGTTGACCGTCTAGGCAAAAATTTGGAGTATGACTGGAGAATATGCTGACCGAATTTGTTGACCGTTTGAACCAAAATTTGGGAAACTTATGAAGGAAGTGTTGACAGGATTCGTTGACCATCTATACCAAAATTTTGAGAACTACCGGAGAAAGTGTTGACCGGATTCATTAACCATCAATGCCGAAATTTGGGAAACTGGCGAAGGAAGCGTTGACCGAATTCGTTGATTATCTAGGCTAAAATCTAAAGAACTGTCGGAGGAAGTGTTGATCGAATTTGTTGAACGTTTGGAACGAAATTTAGGAAATTGGTGAAGGAAGTGTTGACCGGATTCGTTAACCATTTAGGCCAAAATCCAGAAAACTGGTGGGAGTTAAAATGATGCGCTATTATGCAGTCGGATTGTCAGTCAAAAAGTTAGCCACGTGTCTGCGTGCAGTGAATTTGCAATCCCGATAATTAATGTGTAAGAGGATCTGATTCGACTGCATCCTCTCCAGAAGCGACACGTGTCAACAATGATGGGCGTACTTTTTCGAGATGGTTCTCCTTCTTCAGCGTTCACATGCCTTTAAGTACTCCGGTCGTTTCGTTTTCAAACTTTGCATGCTTTTTTTCTGAAAATTTTTTAAGTGTTTCACTTCATTCTTCGGTGGCTATGGCGCCTTCTGTAATCCAAATTACTTCAATGATCACAGTCAGTGAAATGAAGGAGTTATATATTGAGTGCAATATTCCTAAGGGAATCGTTTGCAGGATACTCTGCAAGGAAGATAGGGTGTGCTCCCTTCTTGAAGGCCGCACACCGTGTACGAGACTCACTTGAGGAGTGGGTTACGTCTTCCAGTCCCTGACGAGCTGTTGGACACCTTTACTGCTCTTTAGATCTCTATCGCACAGTTTCATGCCAACACTGTGCGATACTTGTGCACGCTTTGCATTTTTCTCTGCCATTATTCAAAGATGCTAGTAGTGGAGGCGGTTAGGATGATATTTCAGTTTATCCAAGGTGGAGAATGGGTTTCCCTATCCCCACGAGGGCTCCAGATTAGCAGCGCAATCTATAACTCTTTCAAGAACTAGAAGAATAGGTTCTTCTATGTTCATATTGATGAGTCATGGCCTTTGGTAAGAGATTGGGGCAAAAAGCTCGATACTTACATTGGGACGTCCACGACCAAGGAGACCACTTCTATGGAGCTGCTTCTGAAGCTAGTGGATGACCACCTCTCTGAGTTCCAAAGAGACCACTTAGTTTTTCGATAGGAAGCCAAGAAGGCCCGATGGGGGCCACCTTCTCTGGTCCAGAAGATGAAGGTCCCTTCCCGAAAGAGGAAGGCTGGGGCCCTTACAATCGAGTCTGTCGGCGCACCTTCCACCGAGGAAGCTCCCAGTAGTCCAAGGCAGAAGAAGGCGTCAATGGTGATGCCTTATTCTTCTTCCTCCACAGAGCCAGATTACATTTTGGCTAGCCGGTTTACTGGAATCGGGGACGACTTCGGTGTTAGAGGTGTTGAGGCTGTTGTGGAGGCGTACAGGGTCAGGATGCGCTCCGCTGCGAATAGCACCGTTCTTATTCTACGACAACTGGAGCACTTGTTGGCACCGTTGGAGTCACCATTGAGTTCCAAGTTGTGTAGGCTGTTGAATTGTTTGAGAAGCCTGCTGCCGGAGAGCTCCAGGAGGCGCCTAAAGTGCCAACCACCAGAGAGCCCCTAAAGGCAATTGGCATCAGTGTTGAGTTAACGGAGGAACCCGCCGCCGAAGAGCCTGCTGAGGCGGTTGGCCCTATTATGGAGTTGCCGGAGGAGTTTGCGGTGGTGGTTTCTGTGAAGCCTATCCAAGAGATTACTGTTTCCAATCTTCCACCGCTAGGGCCAAAGTTTCAGAGTAAGCCAATGAGGCCGGAGCGCAGAGTCCAGCAGATAAACCTTCAAAATCTTCCTTCTATTTTCTTCCTCCGTTGCTGTTACTTAGCGCTTTTGGCTCTTTTAGGAGGAAAAAAAATAATGGGAACAGTCAGTGAGAGATTGCGTCAAAGGGATCTGGTGATCTCAAATCGTGACAGAGAGATCGCCCAGTTCGAGGAGGAAGTGAAATTACTCAAGGTGGAGCACCAGGAGAAAACGGCTGCTCTTCAATTTGTGTTATCAAGTCTAGAAGAGAAAAATGTCCGACTGAAAGCGGAGAACGCCAGACTTAGAGAGAAAGCTAACCGGGCAATAAGGTGCACTGACCAACTCTTGGGACAGATTACATCGCTGGAGAACGAGTTGTCTACTCGCATTCGTCTCTATCAGATTCATAATATGTTGTGGGCACGGGTATGTGAAGGTGTCAACTTTAGTCGACGCATTGCACGGATGGTTGACTCTAACTTTTCAGTTGATGTCCTTGACCCCGCAAATCATTCTGTCAGCCATTGCGAGAATCTAGTGGGGCTGTCCCGGAGTAGTCAGGGGCCACCACCGCCTCTTCCTGGGTGCTCTGCTCCACCGTAGATTTTTTACATCTTTACTTTTTTTGTAGTTATAAATATACAAGCATAATCAATAAAATGATTGCTTTGCTGATACTTTACGCCTTTACCTTTGTTACCGTTTTTTGATTACTTGTCCTTATGTTGGCCGGCCAACTTGGTATATTATACGCAAGTTGGCCGTGCATCTCGCTTGAGACGTTTGTGACACTCTCTGATTGACTTATGCCTTGGAGAAGATATCAAGGTGAATCTTAATGTCGCGCCAAGCCTGTTCTACATTCGTGCTTAAGTAGAGGCTTAGTGGCGCTGCTTAGGTTTGAACTTGGGTGGCTAGGTTTTGGATCGAGTGCTTCGCTCCTGTCGATCGTCGTTGATTGATCATGCTATCTCCTTGTGAAGAAAGTTGTCACGTGTGCTACTTTAACCTCCTAAGATTGTGACTGCAAACGGGCTACTTAGATGACCAAGGTTTAATTGACTGCCTATGGACTACTTGGATGATTAGGGTTTAATTCGACCGCTCATGAGCCGATTAGGTGACTAGGGTTTAATTCGACCACTCATAAGCTGCTTGGATGACTAGGGTTTAATTACGAATGGGTAAAAATCTACCCTACTTATGGCTTTATCTCTACTTGATGTGGGAGAGATGTCAAGAATGTTTCTCTTCTCGACGGTTAGAGGCATACTAGGCTAAGAAAAGATTAGTGAGCTCCTGAAAGTTCCAGATTGAGTTTGATGGGGTCAGTGGAACCAGATTCGAGTGTCTCTCTTCAAGGTAAGCGAGAAGTATCGGCACATTGCCGAATCCTCCAGGCCTTGGAGACATAGATCGGTGCAAAAATGATTCAGGTGATCCATAAGATCAGTGCTCCCATCGTAAGGGTCTAGTGTTAGCATCTTGAACTTAGCCAGTAATAGGCGGTTCAATATCTCAACAGTGAAAGGAGATCTCTCCGGATCGTTGCTGTCCTTGAATACGCTGTTTCGGACTTTCTCAACTCTTACCTCCTTTTTGAAGGTATTTCTAGATCTCTTGGAGTTGAGTTAAGTCCTCAGCTCCCTTTTTTTGACAGTGCGGTGTGTAGTCAGTCAGCTATTGCCGCTGATAGATCGCTTGTTTTAGGAGGCTCCCTCCTAAGCTTAAGGCCTAGTTTCTACCCGAGA
Organism: Nepenthes gracilis; assembly: GCA_033239525.1. Classification (NCBI taxonomy): domain Eukaryota; kingdom Viridiplantae; phylum Streptophyta; class Magnoliopsida; order Caryophyllales; family Nepenthaceae; genus Nepenthes; species Nepenthes gracilis. The sequence goes on from BSYO01000004.1 coordinate 4,128,972, forward strand.
GTATTAGAGATTCCTCTGTTCTGGACTCTCCTCTGAAATCCTGCTACCCAAACATCCTTCGAGACTTGGACTGCTCTAGACTTGTGAGGCCCCCGGAGTTTGAGTATTGCCTGGCCTCTTGGTCCTCTAGGATGGCTTCTTCTTCTTCTAGCCTCCTCTCTTGGAGGCCAAAGTAGAGACTACTGTGGGTAGAGCTCCCTGCTTTGTATTTTCTTGGCGGGCCCAGAGCATCTGAAGTGTTTGATTCATGTTGCTCATTTGTTCCGTCAGGTTCTGAAAAAATTGAGCGGGTATTCTGTTAACCACCCCGTTGATCAGGTTACCAGCAAAGTGGTCCTGATCGGGTGTGGTCGCATCTCTAGCGGGACTGTTTACTTGCGCTATGGTATTCACCATTCTGATTGATGATACTGATGGTGGAGTTGAAGAGGGAAGTAGTTGTGAAAAGCGGTAGGCTTTTCGTAAGATTCCCACAGATGACACCAATGATGCATCATGGATTCAAATGTCGAACAGATTCGGGTCAAGTCATCCGTTTTAATTTGACTCCATCCACTGAGTATAGATCCTTCACACCACTGCTGTGAACAAGATGTCAGGTGTCAGTGAAAATTTGTCTTACCGAAAATATTCTAATATTCAAGTCAGTAAATAGCCTTCAAAGGTGAAAAGTGAATACGATGAGATGCAGTATAAATACAAAGAATGTTTGTGGGAGTGGGATTGCCATAGTAAGTTAAGAGGCTTTGGTTGCTCGTGAGGAGCAAGGTCTCTGAGTATTGAGTTTGTTGGGAACGTAATAGCGAAGAGAGAAAGCGCAGAAGGGCTTGATACCCATACTCTGTTGGGACCGTTGCCTTTTCTGGCGTGCGGCATTTATGGCTGTAACGGTCGCTAGATTGATTACTTTCTTTTTGCGTCATGTAACCGCTAGAGTTTCCAGTAGATAGGGAAATGATTTTGGTGCCTTCCTTCAGGGATGCGCATTGATTTTGAAAGTAACCGTTACAATGGATGTTGCCTTCTGTGGAGAGCACAAAATCAGGAAAGAAAACTATTACTGCACGAGGATGAACGCGTTGGCCAATTTGGGCTTGTGCTGCTCGAGGACTGGTTTTCAGTCGGTCAACTGGTCATACTTCCGGTCGATGGAAGCATTAACTGTCTTACATGCTTTCGGTCAATGGAGGCATTGACCGTTTTGGACCCGAGTGGGCTATCCTGCTCTTGGGCTTTAACTGGCTCATTGGCCTTTCGTCCGGTCAACGGTTAGCGTTGACCATCCAGGCACAAATGGGCCGCTGTAAATCTGAGCCGTTGTCGATTTGGGCCATTCCTCCTTCGTGGGCCAACCCGTTATTGGCATACCCATCACTCTACAAAATAATAAGTCAATTTTTTTTTCGATAATTAATATTAAGTTTAAAATTGGTCATATATTATATTAAGAATTAATCTCTATTTAATTTTTTTTAAAAAAATAATTGAAGCTTTTTTTTTACTTCATTACATACGATTCAACTGCAGCTAATTTGAATTACCCTGTTTCATACAGAGTCAATATGATATAAAAATGATAATTAAAGATAAAATCATAAAAAAATAAATTAAAAATTAAGAAAAATTAAAAAATAGAAAGAACATTTAAATAATTTTTTTCAAAGAAAATCTTCATTGGAGATATGACATATAAATATTTTACCTTAACATATCGTATCTTGTCTATTCATATTATGTCAGCTAATTTAGAAAAATTATAAAAAAATGTATAGAAAAAGATAAATAAGAACTCCTTTTTTTTTTTTTTTTTTATCAACTCATACTTTTAGATTTAAATTACAACATATAAATTTACTCATTAATATAAACTTTTTTGGGATAATATTTTTGAATTCTAAAGTCAATGTTGATGCTTATTATTTAATTTTGTGGTCGATCCTTTTCGTCCAATCAATTTATAAAAATGGTGTAAATTTTAACGGTTGTGATTGTCATCTTTCTTTCCTTTAAATTTAGTATTCTATCAGCCGTTGTCAATATCTCAGTCGTCAAGCAACAATCGTATTGTGCCATGGCATCTCATTAATATGTTTAAAGGTGCCAAACATTAACATTTTTACATTATTTAAACGTGTAATTCAACAATTGAAAAATTTTAAAAATTAAAAAATTAAAAATAACTTAGTTTGAAGGACACCTAACAAGGTGTTAGCTTGTAAGTTGTTATTGTGCCATGGCATTTCATTAGGGTTTTAAATGGCCTGTCAATAGAGTAACACGTTTTTATTTTAAATTATTAGTTTAGTAAGTTTAAAATTATGCTTAATTTAATTCATTAATTTTTAAGTTGATTTCCAATTTGAATAAGTTAGTTAGCTCTAGGGAAATATACAAAAAATTGGCATTCCATCAACTTAGTTAGCCAAAAAAACTCAAACAAATTAGAAACAAAATAGTGTAAAATTTTAAAATTTTTACTTCAAACATTAAACAATATGGTGATATCAATATGATCAAATCATGGTTGTCAACTTCTTATTTTAATTATGTGTAGTGGTCTCATTCCATTAAAAATGGTATAGTTTATATTTATTTTGCTTAGACTCAATCCAATTATCAAAATTAGAAGATTTTATCTCTTAAAAAAATAATTATAATTTAATAATTAAAAAATTGGCTATCGGGTTAGTAATATGGTCAACTATATTTTTACATACTACAAGAATAGTATTAAAATAACAATCAAGTAAGTTTAATAACATTTTATCATTCTCTCTAAGTAATGAGTACCGCTAAGTAATGAGTCGTTGAATTCAAAGTTCACAGGTTATTATTTAATGAGGAGCACCGGGATCCGAAGCACGTAATTTGCGCTTTTTAACTATTTTTTTAAATACAAATTTTATAAAAAAAATAGTCAACAAAAAAAAAAACAAAAACAAAAAAAACACGCGAAGCATGCGCAGGATCCCTCGGGGTATTTAATGAGTCTTCTATGTTTCGAAGGTTGGTGAGTAGCGGAGGAAAATGGAATCGAAGGAAGACATCGTGATTGTAGGAGCTGGAATTGCTGGCCTCGCCACCTCCTTAGGCCTCCACAGGTGCCGCCCCATTTTATCTGGTGTTTCTAGCTAAAACTGTGAAGTTTACAGGTTAACCTCACTTTCGAAAAATTAGATTTAACATCTCTGTATCTAAATTTATAATGCAGGTTAGGGTTGAGAAGTTTGGTAGTAGAATCATCGCCTTGTCTGAGAGCCACCGGCGGTGCTTTCACCACGTGGACCGATGCATGGCAGGCACTCGATGCTCTTGGGGTCGGCGATTCACTTCGCCGACAACATCTCCGGCTTCGTGGGTCTGTTTTGTTTTCCTTTTTTTTTAATTGAAATTGTTTTTATCTAGGTGATTTTAATTTGTACATACCTCTTATAGCTTTGATCTTTTTTTATTAAAAAAAAAGGGGTCCGAGCTGCATTAATAATTACAAAAAATTAATCAGATTTAATTTTTTTTATCACGTTCATTTATAATATCGATATACATTGACTGAATTTTATAAAATTTTAAGTTGGGCTACCTAATTTTAATCAAGTCTTAAAAATATAAAATAGAAAATAAAAAAGTGTTATAAATTTTTCAACTTGTGAATTTCACCACAGTTTCAAAATGGATTATATTTTCCTCTTATCTGTTGATTTATCTAAGACTTCTTAGATTTTAAATCCTTTTCAAAATTAAGAACATGTCCATTTATCTAATTTTGTCGTGCTTAACAAAGCTCTGGCGGGTTGGACTAAAATTCGTCAATTAATTTAATATTAATTATAATTTTCAAAATCGGACGTGATAAAATTTATTAAATATCAAAATCTTTGATATTCAGACTCAGATTGGCCATTCGATCAAAGCCACAAACCCAATATCGATTTGGATTTTGGAATAAAAGAAATTAAAATGAAATATATATATAATATATATATAATAATATTATTATATTATATTATATATATATATATAATTAAAAATGAAAAAAGAAAAGAAAATGTTGGATAAGGATGAAAAAGAAAAAAAAAAAGAGGAGATAAGATTGGAAGAGGGGATCGGAGAGAGAGAATGAAGGTGAGAGAGGGAGTTAGGGTTTTGGTTCGCAGCGGAGGAGGAAGAAGAGAGGAGGGAGGCGGCCGGCGACGACGGCGTGCGGCGAGGATGGCACGGTGCCGGTGGTGACCGGCGACGGTCGTGGTGGTGGTGGCTTGTAGCAGAAGCTGCGAGAGAGAGAGAGATCGGCGGCGAAGCCGCGGAAGGAGAAGGGAGAAGAGGAAGACGGCGACGGCGTTTGCAGCGGCGACTGGAGGTGATGTTGCGGTGGTTGACGGCGGCTGGTGTTGGCTCGCCGGTGACTGTGACAGCCGTGGGTGAGCGGCGGTGCGTGGTGGCCGAAGCTGCGAGAGAGAGAGCGGCTGCGCGAGGAGAGAGGAGACGACGGCCGCAAATCGACGCCGGTGCTGGCTGGGTGATGCCGGAGAGGCCGGTGGTGGCCAGACGAGCGGCTGGGCAGCGGAGCGGCGGCAGCGGAGCTGCTGACATCGGCCGGCAGAGAACGTGCGCGGAGGAGAGAGAGAGGACGCACGGCAGTGGAGAGAGAAAGGCTCGATTGGAGCGCTTCGGGACATCCTTTCTTCAGATCTGCAAAATTTAAACCCCATCTTTGGCCTAATTTTAATCCGATATATATTTGACAAATTTTTACTAACAAAAATTTATTTATTCACTTCATTTGGATATTTTGGGGTTTGTTGGGTGAGTTTTATTTTTTTGAAATTTATTTGACAATTTTTATATTAATATATTTATATAAAAACAATGAATGTTTTGATTTGGATTATTTGGATTCTCACTAAATCTTCCGCCTGCAGAGCGAAAGGAGCATGACCTTCCCATTCGGACACCTTGACTTGACCTTGTAATATATTCCTGACGTCCTAATATATACGACAAAAAGAATGTGCACACTAACGCCATTTTCATACTTGATTTTAGCTGGAATTCAAGCACGGACATGTAACCCTTCCTCAAGCTACTTTTAAATAATAACACAAATTTTTGCTAGGAGAAAAAAATAAGAGCAAAATTATACAAATATTTATTGTTTACAAGATACGATCTCCGACTATTCACAACTCTTCACAAGAACTTCGATCTTGACTGAATTGATTTGGACTCATCCTGGCCATTTGAAAAAAGCTCACAATCGGTTTTTGAATCTTCAATCGGATGGATTTATGTTTTTGTTATATATATATTTATATATATATATATATACCGACGGCGACTATTTTGGAAATTTGGACATTTGTTTGAAACTATTTTGACACACCATAATTTTGAAATTTGGATATTAGATTTCATGGATTAGCTCTATCTACGATTTGGATTTATCTTGGAATTTGATTGGATTTTTCACCCATTTGACATTCCTCTGATTTATTGAACTTCTTTTGAAAATACGATACTTGCACGCAGACAGCCATTTTTCTTTTTTCATTCCTTCGTAGTAAGGCTGCTTCGTTGGATGCGAGAGACGTATACGATCGGTCGATATTCGTCCGACATTGATATTTGATTTGATTTGGATGATGGAATTAGTGGATATGCATTGTTATATATTGAAAATAGTTAATATTTTGTTATGCTGATTATGATTTTTTCATTGGATTATTATCTCCTTACGATTTATCAGAGTGTCAGATTTATTTTGATCGATTTATTGTTCACGGGTCCTCTGAGGATTTTAAATTTGAAAGTGTATATTTGGTTGTATTACACTCGAATTTTCCTTTGGATATTAGTTTTAAAATTAATTGGGATTTTAGATTTTAAATTATAATTAATTATTTAAATTGACCGCACTAACCACTGGACAATCTAATTCATTTAATACATCTACTTTCAATAAATTTGAAACCACTTAATTTCTATTAACTTATTTACTATATTTTGGTTATTTATTCTCTAGGGATTCATAAGATTATGATTTATACCTTCTAAATTAATTGGTGATTGCTTTATATTTCATGCTATCATTTTCCATTATCATGATACCTTTTTTGATGTCTGTCTTTTATTATATTGTTTCCTTGTTTGTAAATGCATGGTGATGATGAATGCTGAATAATTCTTAACTGATGTATAAATGTAGAATCGATGTCATATCTTCAATGTTAGGAGTTCCAATTGCAGAGGATACATTTCCTATAGAGGGAGAAAGGTGAGGATTATTCCTTTTTTTTTTTTTTGTAAAATTGCAAAAGACAATTTAAATAATTATCTCATACTGCTAATCAATTATGTTACATAAAAAAGCTTATTTAACTATAATTGTAGAACAAATGATATATCAAATTTTATTATCACTGAAATTATGAAAGCTTGGAGCTTCATAAACTAGGGGCATATGTGTAAGGGCCTTCTCCTTAGAATTCATTGAGTTTGGAATGAAAGCTGAGAAGCAAACATCTCCATATCAATGTATTTTTTAAAAAAATATTAATTTTAATTTAATCGTGACTACGTATTATTGTAGTAAGCTCCTTTTTTTTTTTCCTTTTTTGAAAACAAATTTATAATTTACAATTGTCAATTTAATTCAAATATGACCAATTATTTAAAGTAACTAAATCTATAGCTATTTAAAGATCAAAAGATCTCCTTTTATATGGCTTCCATCCATTCATCCTTCTAGTTATACTTCACTGCCTCTTCAAGGTCCTCGGATTCTATTCCGCTGCTGAGTAAGACGACTCACCGGATGACAGATGTACGGATGATCGTCAAGAGATCATCGACAAAAATCTCCTTGGCGGTTGAGAAAAATTTCATTCGATCCTCAGAGACACAATAACCTGTCTCATTATCGTCCCACTCTTGGGCCATTGTCCATTGAAGAGGTACCAAATTTTTAACATTTACCTTATCCGTCTGGTCAGTATCAGGTAAAGCCTTCTTGTCTTTTCTAATATTTTTAATGGTCTCCCATTCAATAAAAATCACATTCCATGATCGAACGAGTTCCTTTTCTATTGGATCATAAAATTTGAACCCCAGATCATCTTCCCTATAGTCCAGAAAGATGCATTGTTTCCTTTTTATTAATAACATAGGCCGCCGTCCTTAGGGCTTCATCCTAAAAGGATCTCGGAAGCTTTGCTTCTGAAAGCATACACCTTACCCTTTCTAACAACGTACGGTTCATCCGCTTTGTCACATCATTTAACTGTGGCATTAATCTTCTCGATATCCGATGCTGAGACTAAAATATCAAATGTCCTAAAGTGTACTCACCCCGTCGTTGTCATTTCGAATCTGCTTCAACTTGCTCCAAGTATTCAAATGTACAAAACTTAATAAACCTATTTTTTAGTCAAAAAAGACACGAAGTTGATAAATGATTTCTCTTTGAACGATCCACATACATCGTTTGTACCAATTCAAGCACCTCGATCTTTTTTGAAGGATGAGTTTCCTCGGAGATTCTCCTCTACTTCATTCTGAACACACGTCTCAACTCAATTTGATTTACGATATAAGACCCTTCTTGTCATAACATAATCCTTTTCGCTCATGTAACCTAAAATATTTCTCCACAGCGGCCGTTTACCTACCTACCTCGGTAAAAGGCCCAACATCTTTCTAAAGTTTATATCCCCATCACAGAAGATATTGCAAAAGCCAGTATCATCTAATCTTCCTATTGAAATGATATTCATTCGAATGTCAGGAACATGTTGGACGTCCTTCAAAATCAGTCGGGTGCCATTATTAGTGGCAAGAGATACGTCACCATGGCCAACAACTCTGAATGTCTCCATATTTTCCATCTTCAATACTCTAAAATCATCCGGAGTATATGAAGTAAAAAGACCATTCTGAGAAGTGATGTGGATGGATGTCCTAATATCCATCACCCAGTCAGTTTCCTTTTCAGTTAGATTTACAATGTCTTTCATTTCACACGTTAATAAGTAATTTTTTTTCTTCACCTCGTAAGTTGTAGAATAATATTTTAATGTGACATTTCTTACCATAATGATGATACTCAAAGTTTTGAAACGTTGAGCAAGACTTACTCTGACCCTTCTCTCCAAATTTTAGACCACGGCCTTTATACATTTTTTTTTATTCTGTCATGAGTATCTCAAAATGAGCTGAAGTGGAGGTCCCTTGAGAACGTCTGGACTCATTTATGAGTAGGGAAGCAATCACCTCGTCCAATTTAAACGTGTTCTTCCTAAACAGTAATGTTGTGACCATATGATCATATGAGGCTAGTAAGGAAGCCAACAACACCAATGCCTCATCCTCCTCCTCCTCCTTGATCACCTCATCAAGCGCTATCTCATCATCTAGATACTTTTGAAACTTTTTCTCAAATAAAGGCTATCACATAATTGTAGTTAATGACTTAGACTAATATTGGCTTTCAAATTTTTCTCAGACCTTCGCCAGGTCTAATAAGCTCAAGACCTCCTAAAGGGAGTTGTTTTCCAAGTATAACTTGATAGTACAGTTATAAAAATCTCTTTTATCTTGCTATTCATCCTTGGTCATATTCTCCGACTTTTTATCCATTTTCTTCAATGCTTTCACTATCCTTCTCAGGTCAAGATATTCTTCATCGTTTCTTTCCAAAAGATGAAGTTACCTTACTCATTAAACCGCTTCATACTAAATGGCAAATTCTTTGAAGACGATGATACCATTCGATCGAAAGCTTTTCAAACCTGTTGCTCTGATACCACTTGTAGGGAAGAATGACGTCACACAACCTCAATCGCACACACAGCAGTGAATGAAGAAGAAGGAAGAAGAGGAGAACATCAATTTACGTGAAAAATCCTTTACAAATCGAACAAAAAATCACGGAACGTTTTGTCTACAAATAAATGTTCACTATGTGTGTTTTTCATGGTTACACAAACCCTAGGAGAAAAAAATAAGAGCAAAAATACAAATTGTTTACAGTATACTCTCTTCACACTCTTCTACACTTAGAAAAAAAGCTCACACAGTAATCTTCACCGCTCATAGACACAATACAACATAATATGACACATACATACTGTACTTATAGCTCTGAATAAACTCTACCTTGCAAAAAGATCGTGCCCTGTAAAAATGACTCTACAGATATTGCGCATCCTCAATCAATCTTCTGAGTTGGCATCCACGTATGCTTCTGTCAAACATGTCCTCGGACCTTTATGCACTCAGCGACCTTAGTTGTTGACGTTGCCTCTAACCTCCACAGAGTCCTCGTGTTTCTTTGAAGTCCTCGGACTCAAATGTTACTTACAAAGTCCTTAGAATTATACTGCACAGAATTCTCGGTTGCCCATGACCAGACTGACAAGAGTCCTCGGACCCATAACCTCTCAGAGTCCTTGGATCCATAACCTTCCATCCGAGAGTAACCCCAACATTTGCAATATCACTTGGCTCATCATGTTCTCTGTCCATGATTGTAATGTGCTCCATTTACATAAAAAAATATTAAAAATTGATAAAATAAATTGGAGAGAAACATGGAAAAGAAAACAAAAATAAAATATTTTTTTAAAAAATTATTCAAAATGTTTATTTTTTTTATTTGGAATCCTTGGAAACACTGGATATAAAGAAATACTTTTGTAATTTTTTAAGTCTAGCTCGTATAGTAATCTTTTGAGAGTTGATGGTAAAGAAAGAACTATTCATTATAAATAGATTTTGATATTATTTCATAATCAATTCTTTTTATATTTGTTTAACAAAATTATCTAATAATTTTTAAGAATTATTATGTCATTATAATAATATTTAAAAAATACGATTGTATCACTAAAAATATTAAAAATAATGTATCAATGATAATCGATATAAATAATAATTCCGCGAAAAAATAATAATATATAATCAATTCTTATATTTGATTGTTGTAATAATAAATAATAATAATAAATATAATAATAAGGTGAACAAGAATAGTAATAATAATAATAATAATAATAATAAACATAATAATAATAAGTAATAATAATAATAATAATAAAATAAATAATAATACCTAATAATTAATAATAACAATGATAAATATAATAATAATAATATATAATAATAATAAAATAATAATAATACATAATAAATAATAATAATAAATATTATAATAACAATAACAACAATAATAACAATAATAATAATAATAATAATAATAATAATAATATGTGAAAATTGTTATTCCCACATATGTGGGAATAATAATTCTCAAAGAATAACAATTTTCACCTTATAACTAACCAAACGGAGAAATTTTAATTTTTGCAAAATTGAAATTCTTTTTCCCCCAATTCCTACAACCAAACATGCTAGTATAATATTTTTAAAGAATTTAAAAATTATCATTTATACATTATTACTTTAATGGCAAAACAAAATTTACTATTTTATTGATGACTTAAAAAATAATCATTATTAGAACAAATACGAAATGAATGCATATGTAATTAATAGACATACTTAATTTATTGATAATTAGCTAAAATTTATTTTAACTTAATTTTATTTAACAGGTCTAGAATTAGTTTTAACTTTTTAAATTATCGAGCTCACTTTAGTCAACTAAGACTAAGATATTAAATTTTTATTTATTTATTTTTAACAAATTGAGTTTATCACAAATTAATATATAAAATAATATGTCATTTAAAATTTGATACTTGTCTAAGTAAACTCTTGATATTAGATTCATTCATTATATTAATTATTGAGTTGATTTCAAATAACTTTTAACAAATAATTTCTAACCAAATTAAAAATACATTAATTTAATCAAAAATTCTAATAATATATAGAATAATCAGGGTGTTGTTAAGAACTACTAACAAAAATAACTTGAAAGGATAAATACGTTTATTAAAAGAATTGGATACCACGATATTAAAAAATCCAATCAAAATTAAAAAAAAGAAAATAAAAGAAAAATAATTATGCTATAATTAAAAAAATTAAAATAAAACTTTAAATTTATAAGTTTAATTGCATTTCCATTCAAATTTAAATTTGATAAAATTTAAATTTTATTATTTAAATTATATAAAAAATTATGATTATGAAAGAAAAAAAATTGAGTCGATCCATTTTGATTTGATTTAAGTTAAAATTTTAAAATATGAAATTAAAATGTATTTCTATACAAATAATAGATTTTCAAATATTTTTAGATATACTTTTACAAAAATATTTTTTTAAAAAAATTTTAGTCTATGTTTTTAATATGAGAATTATTTTGATATTTTTACAATGCAAATAATCACTAATCGATTCACTTTTGTTTGAAGCGATTTATATGATGGATAAATATCGACAAAAAAATTTTATACACTATAATACAAATGGTTGCTTATCGATAAATCTAGTTTTGATTCAATTTACATGATGGATAAATACTAGTTTTGATACATATAATCTAAAATATTTTTAGGCTATATTTTTTTTTCCAAATTATTATCCTTTTATATTTTTTAGATGGTACATTTATTAGATTTTATATAAAAATAATTTATAATTAAAATTACGGCTAGTCACTTCTATCTAACTCAAAAGATTGATGTATTTTATCAAATAAATATTTTTATTTGATTTAACTATATTTAATTGATGGATAAGTCTCAATCTATGATTTTAATTCTTTACTTAGTATCACAAAATATAAGATAGGACTTACCTTATACTATTTTTAAATTTTAATAAATTTCAATTGAAATTTTATTTGATACTGAAGGGAATTATTCCCATTCCAAAGTACAAATATCCTTCAACCCTTTAATAAATTTATAAAATAAAATTATAGAATATATAATACATATAAAATATATTTTAATTAAGATATAAATAGTAAATAATAAAAGCAATAACAATCAAGACGAGAATTTTAGTGACAAAGAAAAACTTCAATAATTACGGCTATTGAGTAAAATCTTTCATATTTCAACAGCCAGGAAAGAATATATTAAAAAAATTAACTTATAAATCGAATGGTAAAAACACGCTAATTTAGGCGACTTATTCCCGTCTTATAATTTTAACCAAGGAATTCCTAGTATTTGTTCGGGGTAATAGAACTAAACACCTTTCATTTTTTTAGTCAATCTTCCTCCATGAACCATCGATTCTCCATACACTATTGGATTCTAATTTTCACATCACCTATGTCGTCGATGAAGGTTAACAGGCGGGAATAGATGGTATAAGATTTAGCAAATGAGATAAGAAAACTTATGACGGACGGTTATTTAGAGAGATATTCAAAAACTATATTAAAAAATAGATCCGTTGCAGATATACGCGCCGCAGTGCTCGATCGTGGATCGAGCGTTCGATGGGTGCACCTAGGGTTAGGCAGGGAACATGCCCAGACGCTCAAGTGCAGGTCAAGTGAACAGTGAGGGGATGCCACTCAAGTGAAAGGCAGGCACACAGCGAACGAGAACTTTTTGAAATCGAAGCTCGAGCGTGCATTAAGTGTGCCTTTAACTCCGGTGTCTCTAGAATTGACGCTCGAGTACGGGTCAAGCGAAGGGCCAGTGGGAATACTAGGAGGTGCACGATGACGATCTTCAAGTATGAATCTGCCACAGATCAATCAAACACGGGAAAATACGACGACAACAGAAGATCAGATACGATTACAGAATATACCAATATAAAATACGCCCAACAAACATCAGCTAATATTATAATTAAGATAAATCCAATCAAATGGGCCTAAGTATGATACTAATTTTCTATATGAAGGAATTGGTTTATCCTTGCATTACCCCACTCGGCTCAAAAGCTATTATAATTTTTTTTAGTAGAATGCTTTTATATCTACTAAATACTAAAAATAAAAATTAATTGAATAAATAATTAAGATTTTATTAAATAATTTAAATAATTATTTTATTTTTATTATTTATTAATTTAATTATTAAATTTAACTGTCAAATAAATATAAAATATTTCTATTGAAATAACAATAACAACATCATTCTGCCCCTCTTCTCTGTGACTTTGAGTCCATCCCACGCCTGGGGGTCCACTGGTTGGGCCCCTTTGTTTATTGCAATAATTGTCTAAGAGCATTAAAATATGTGCAATTAGTGCAATAATTTCATTTGGGGGACTAATTAAACTCAGTCAATTAGTCAGTTAACATGTCAAAATCAACTTTTAGACAACGAGATTAACGTTTTAGTCTATCTTATCAATGTGGGTGTTGTTTGTCTCAACTGGATATTTTTTTTGTCAATCCTATTACTCAATACGTTAAATTAAACTCAAACATAATCCTCTCTCTCTCTCTCTCTCTCTCTCTCTCTCTCTCTCTATATATATATATATATATATATATATATATATATACATGAAATAACATGGCCAAAAATAAGAAAAAGAAAAAAGTAAAAAAGAATCGTAAAAATTAGAAGAATTTATCAGCAGATATCAAGCTATTATTGCATATAGCGGCTTTTCTATAAATAATTTATCTAGTAATAACCGAAATTTTATTTTATATGTGGATCTCGACTTCCAAATTTATACAAACTCTTACAAGAGAGTCAGCTATCATATTTTATTTTTTATATAGATCATTGATTTTACAGTTTTTAGTTTTAGAGATCATATTTTTGAATTCTATGATGTGGCACATGTATATGTTACAGTCTCAAATCGAATAGTTGATTTTTTATCTGGTGAGAAGGGAATCTAATATTTGGTACTCATAATGATAACACTTCTATGTTAGATAAAAAATTTCAACCATTAAAAAAAATTAATGTAAAAATTTTAAGTTATTTAATTATGTACATGACAATTTTGAAGTTATTTAATTTTGTAAAATTTTTATGATTAAGCAAAGTAACAAGAGATAGTAAAACAAAGGTAGGGGTTGAGAAGTTTAATAGTAAAATCATCACCTCATCTAAGAGTTCCCTGTGCTGCCCTCACCACATGGACCAATGCTCGATGACATGCGATGCTCTTGGGGTTGGAGAGTCACTCCATCGACAATGCCTCCGGCTTCATGTGTCAGTTTTTTTTTTCTCTTTTATTAAATTTATTTTTTTATTATGTGATTTTAATTTGTATTTATGGATCCTAACTTGCCATTTAATTTACTATTCAAATTGCTTCTCAACCTATAACCTCAATTTTATTTCAAAAGAAGGCTTTACGTACTTCTAGGTGAAATTAGCCAATTTGATAAATGCAAGGCTTTCCAATAAAAATCTCAAATCCAAACTATATATATATATGAATGTATATGTATATGCATGTAAAATTTGTATATGTGTATGTATATACACGACTCAAATGAATACCTCTTATGGTTAAATGTGCATATTAGCTGGTCATTTGGCATGGTACTTAATTTGATTACCTAATTATTAAATTATTAACAAACAAGTAGATTTTTAAAAACATAAGTTATTAGATAAAAATGTAAAAGTAACTTTATATTTTAATTTATACTTTTATGTGAATTTTCTTTTTTAGATTTTAAATATGGAGTAAACATAGACCCATTTTATACCCATTGCAACGGAATAATTATGAGAAGATATGAGTTTTGGGAATTGAATTTATAATTGTTTGATTAATAAGATTATAATATTATTTTAAAAATTTAATAAATATTGAAAGCCTAAAATTATATGTATAGACTAAGAAAAAATTGTAGGGATGAGTCCATAAGTCTCATACTCATTATATACACATTCTTTAATTTATTGGCGGACATATAGAATTTCGTGGTAGAATCGCCCAAAGCACACTTGTGCAAATAAGGTTTTTAGTGAGATTGGAGTGGTGATTGATTCATGCACGACAAGCGTATACACACACTTAAAGTAATAAGAATATACCTATTGTATGCTCAAAGGGCGCATATGTGCAGATTTTAGTAGCATTGAAAAATTCGTACACCCGATGCTCATATAAATGGCACTCATATGCAGATTGATGCTATTGTTTGCCCCTAATGTGCGCACACTGTGTGCTCGCGCATCGCATACAGTATAAATGACAGCGCAATTTTTAAAGTGTTTATTGTGAAATATTTTGAACAATCTTTAGTGGTAGTGCAAGATAGTTCAAGAGAGAATGAGAGAGAAGAGGAATGAGAAAATTTTCATCAATTGTTTGAGCTTTAAATCTTACTTCAACTTTCTCTATTTCTGGATAAGTTGTTCTATTTGTAATTTTTGATATTTTACTGGTGCTTCTCTCCTAATTTATATCTCCTATTATATTTATCCTAATTTATAAAAACAGTGGAGATATTAAAGGATGAGATGATTTGTATAACTATTCTCATAATTATAATAGATTTTATATGATTATAAAATCCAATGGTTTTACCCTTCTATTTATAAGAAGTTTTCACATAAAATTTATATATCCTGTTACTACTTTCTTATGATTACTTGTGGATCGTCGTTTCATCTCCTATGGGATTTAACTAATAGGTTTAATTTTCAATACGATTGAAAATTTATTCTCAACTTGGTTATGAAGACTTGGTCTTCTAAGCCCAACTAGTGGTATATGGTGGTATATGGTGGTTAAGTTACTTGATTTTGTTGTTGATTGAACTAATAGAAGACGTGAATAAAATGATTTATTTAAATGTCACAAATTTTTATATTTAGAGGAGGAAAATAAAATATATTATGTTCATTAAAATAATACACCTTCCTATATTTGTTATGCAGAAGCAAGAGTCTAAATCCCAGCGAGTAGCTTTCTTTTAAATATGAATATATTTGTATCTATATTTAATAATTTAGCAACATGTATTTTCTATTCTTTCTCTCTACTACTCTGTGTGTTGAAATGAAGAAGTAAAATACAATGGATATATAAGGACAACGACGAAGAACCGAAAGAAAATGGCATAAACAATAAAAGAAGAAACCGGAGAAGATGCAGAAAAGAGAAAGAAGGAAAATGAAAAAACAAAGAGGGGAAGAGGGACAATCGGAAGTTTCCAAAGACGGAGAGAGAGTGGGTTTGATAAATGTTTTATTATTATTATTATTATTATTATTGTTGTTGTTTATTTTTATTTAGTAACGTTATTTTTATTTTATTCATAATTTTATTTTATAATTAATAAAATAACTTTAATTATGATCATCTTAGATCGTTAACTCAATAAATTCGAGTTAAAATATTTGGGTGTTATAATGACCTTCTCTATTGTTAATAGAGAGTTAGTGGGGTTCTTTCAAGGTTCCAAAAAATCTAGATAGAAAAATCCATTATTGCCTTGTATTTTTGCCATTGTAATATGTCTTTCATGAATTATTTATGTCAAAGCCATGAAGGATATGCAGTTTTCCTTTCATTGGAAGTGTAGGCAAAGCTAAAATGGCTACATTCTCCTTTGCAAATGATATTCTCTTTTCTCGGTTGCCAATCTGCATTTTGCATTTGTGTTTAAGGGAGGCCTTGATTTTTTATTTTCACTTTCAAGCTTCATACCTAACCTGTAGGAAGATAAATTGTTCATATGTGTGGTCAACTCTGCTATAACTTAAGCCATTACAGATAAGTGCTTTTTTATAGGTTTGGCTTAATCGATTAGGTTTATCTTTTCTTCCATCAATATTATTTTGTGCAACGATGTTCCTTCTCTCAAAGAGTGTTTTTAAGAGGCGCTTATGTACAACTTTCTCTATCTTGGGCTTTCAGGTTCTTCCTGTTTGGCTAAAATTGGTTGGTCTGTTGTATACTTCTAATGTGCAAGGCAAGCTTGGGTTTACTAATTTGGTGGCAGGTAACAGAATGCTTTTAATTTGATACTAATAACGTCTTTTAAAATGTCAAAAAACTCCGTCCTAGTTGATAAGCTTTACAAGTCTAGACTCCAAGGTTGGTATATCTGAACCATTTAAATCCCTTATCATATGCCTTGGAGCTCGAGAAGGATCATGGGCCTTTATAATGATATTTTTCCATACATTTCCTATATTAATAGAGTTTGCGCTTTTACTTATTTATGATTGCACTGTTGGCACCTGCTTGGTATCTTGGCGGAGTTTCCTAATCAAGTTCATAGGTTGTCAACATGCTCCTATTGTCCTCTTTAATGGATTGCATTATTATTGAGAATGTTTGGTATTGATCAAATAAAAATAACTTTGAATTAACTGAAGTTATGAAGCACATGCCTTCCTACCAAGTCTATCCGGATAAATTTGTGCTAGATAAGGTGGTTTGGCAGCTTTATCGAACTCAATATTCTCTAACAGGTCGAAACTTTTTTGTCTTTTTATCTGGAACGTTTTAAAGTTCTTGACTAAGGTTGGTTTAAGAGCCTAAAGGTATCCCCTCACATGCATTCATTCCGTGGCTAGTTATTTGGGAGTGTCTCAGTGCATATGATAAGGCAATGCTATTTTTCAATTATAGCTCATTGGGTTTCCTATGCAGTGTTTATAGGAAATCATATAATTATGTTTTTTTTACCATTCCATTCCCTAGCACTATTTGGTTTAGGATTTGTAATGGGGCTAGTTGTTCCTTGCCTATTGAGGATTAATTGCTGAAAATCAAGTAGGCTAGTATCCAATCAAAGGGTGTTATGGAGGACTAGCTTTATACTCTAAGAGTGGTAGTCGAAACTTATTAGAGACAGGGACTACAACGATCTCACGGTAATATACCTTATAAGTTGACCCTACAATATTTAGATATATATATATATCTAATATTTTGCTTTAGAATGTCCTTCAATAAGTTGAAGGTCCATTTTTGTAAAAGGCATTTAAAATTATACGGTGTTGGGTTACCTTAAAAGCAACGATCTACGCATTCAGCATATAATTTGAAACTGACGAGATTGTTCAATAATCTTTTTTCACTGCTAGCAAAACACTTCGTTAACAACTATGCAATAATTATTACTTATGTGATTGGTGACCGCAGTACTAATATAAATTTTGACTCCATAGCTTATTAGTTAAAAGGTTATGATTTTCATCATTCTTGAAGGCCACTAACGCGGTACGCAAGTCACATGGGGCCCATGGGCTCTATTAAAAGTCAATTTGTGAGTTCACCATGGCACTTTAGCATGCATTTAGGCATCTTGGATATATGTTTAGACTTCTAGACTTCCTAATGTTAGAATATTTCAATATTTAGTCATATTGGTCTAGAAATTATCCTAACCTTTATACATCCTAGTTCGATAGTCTTATCCCTTCGACATCTTGATCCTCGATCATTTTAGTATTTGAATGTTTCAAAATTCAAATGCCTCAATGTCAGATCCCTTGAAAATCAGGATATTAGAGGCTATGGCTCATACAAATTCAAACTTTTTTTTTATTGCTAGATTTATCAACATTAAATTCTACTAATAAAAATTAAGTTTTATAAATTAAATTAATCATAGAATATTTTATTAGGATAAGACTAAAATCACCGGAAGCTTCTACAATAATAAGCGTTTCTGGAAGCCTAATGTTCTGGAAGGCAGCTCATGTTTGGTAACTATGATAGTATATACACATATATTGCGCTCGTGGGAAGAGAAGCTTCTTTGACGGAGATATGCGGTGGAGGACAATCGAGCTTCGAATTCCTTTAGTATCGTGCGGTCTTCTACGTTCCACGTGGCATGATTTGTATGGTTCTTGTATAAATAAAATGTAAAATTTTTAGTGAGCGGAGAGGCGTGCTTCTGGACGAGGAGATCTTTCTCCCTTGCTCAAATAAAAGTCAACATTTGGTCTAAAAATGGTACGGCAAACCTACTAATATATTAATTTTTTATTGTTTTATAATTAAATATTTTTTATTACTATTAATTCAAAATTTTATTATAATTTTTTATTTTTAAGTTACAGATAAAATATTATTTTAAATTTAAAACGTACTCTATTTAGTATAAAAAAACTCAAAAATATAATATTATTGTTGGGTCCCATGTCCTGGCCCATGAAAAAATATGCGGCCCACGAAAGGTCCGAAAGCCCACACGGAATGGCCAGCCCAGCCGAGCGGTCAAGAAACGCATGCAAAGCCTGTCTGGCAGAACACAACGTCTCCCTGCAACGCATTTAATGCGGCTGCCCGGAGATCGGCGAGGAGGCGGAAAGGCCAAATGGATAGAGGAGCGGGCATGGCTGGGCCGGGCAGGCCCACGCCACGTCGCCCCGCAGGGCGGCCAACCAATCCTCTCGGGGGAATCGAGCGTGGCCGGGCACGCTCATAAGCGTGCCATCCACCCGCAGAAAGAACAACCGGCGTGACCGATGGTCCACAACAAGTGACCAACGGCTACTGTGAAATCCCCGCAATGTATTTTTAGCGCCAAGAGTCCAACAGAAGAGGCGTATAAGAGTCCTCACACCCCCGCAGAAAGTGATCCTCTTCTTCAAATCTTCATCTCGTTGCTTCCTTTTAAATTCGGAATTCAAACGACGAGTTATACTCTACAACTCCCTTATTCTCTATTCGATCACACGAGAGTAACGAGCCAAATTGTGGATCACCCCACTTCCGTCTTGCAATAGCTTACTCGCTCTCCTTCCCAAAGATCTCCCTCGTATCACGGGAAAGACATAGTCACCCATCATGCGCACTGCCGGGCGCCTTCCACTACCTCGCCACCGCATTTCTCCATATCACCATACTAAAGATCTCTTACGCTTCCACAAAGATACACCCGCACCGCTCTAAGCGCGGCACCGCTTCCGCTCATTGCGGGAATTTGGGACTTGAGCGGCTCGGAGTGGCCTTTGCGGTGGAAGAAATCCACTGACCCCTTCGACTTTTGTTTATTGTTTGTGTTGGCAGGCCCGCGCTCATAGAGACGGAGACCGGACCCTTCGATCGACGCCGCCACGTGCCAAAGAATCTGAAGGCTCCCTAATTCGTACCGTAACCGCGGACCCGGAACGCAACAATTATAAAAGATAAAAATATAACAAAAATGTAGAATATCTTATATAAGTATAAATTTTACATTAGAATAAAAATAAAAAAATTAAAATTAAGAATAAATTTTAAAAAAATTATTTAGCATTTTTTTTGGCCCAAATGCTGAGAAAAAAGAAGGCCAAATTTAAATTTTTCCAATCTAAAAGGAAGTGTTAAAGCTAATATAAGCTTAAATTTGAAGTTACTATTTCAAAAACCTTAAAAAAATATAATACTTTAAAAGATAAAAGTATGATGGGCTTGACAATTTTTTTTTGTTAAATCAATATTAGAATAAAGTTAAAAATTAAAATGAAGGGTATAAAAAGACAGTGAATTATGAATTACATGAGATTAAGGCATTGTTCATATTTTACCAATTTTTTTGAAAAAATATTTTTTTAATTTAGCTTTTTTTAAAATAATTATTAAATGGCATTAAAATCCAAGAAATTTCTTCAATAACTTCGTTAGGTGGACTAATTGGAAAGTCTGAGGTGATGCAGAGAGTCAATTTTGTTTGTGGCTTTCCCACGAAAAGGGCAAGGCACGTTCTCGAGGGAAGGCGCACCCCCCCCCTCTCTCTCCTATGATGCATCTGCTCCCGTCATCATCTTCCGCAGCCATAGATTTCAATATATATAACTATGAAGCAGATGGTGGCAAGTGGGTAAGTCGAAACCAGAGAGCAAAACAAACTAGCAAAGTAAGAAGGGAAGTCAGATACTGAATACTGCTCGTTTCAACAGGATTATCAACAATGAGCATGGAAATCAGTGAAGACATCGTCATTGTCGGAGCTGGAATTGCTGGCCTTGCTACCGCGTTAGGCCTTCACAGGTACCTGATTCCCCACCAGCACCCCTCTGTCCCTGTCTCTCTCGCTCTCTGCCTCCTCACTTCTTCTTCTTCTTGGTCTTCTTGGTGCTATCCATAGATCTACGAGTTTAAGCTTGCAAATTATTCTGTTAGCACGTCAAAATAAATTTCTAAAGAACTTTTAGTCAGAACCTATCTAATCAGTGTGTTTGTCGTTTGTCTTAGATTGATTTCATTGTCTTTGGCTTTGAGTCGTGTAAAACTGATGAGTATGATTGTGGATTGGATTTATTGTATCTGTGCTGGGATATGTCTGTAGGCTTAAACATCTCTGTTTGGACTATGCACGCCAACTGTTTGTTCTTTGGCTTCCATGAGTTAGCTACGATCTGTTTTATATCGAATTCAAAAACTTGGTTGAGGGAAAATTTTCAAGAAAATGGCTTATTATAAAAGCTTCATTTTCCGACGATACTCAACTAGTTGATGCAAGAAATAATTGATTATCCGAAACACTAAAAGTTGTAAGCTAATAGACTTAACTTCTACCTGAAATATATGTTTTTAATTACTGGAATTCTCGTCAACGTCTCTAAATGTCACATTTACTCTAACATAGTCTTTGTAAAATTTTCTTTGTTAAACTAAATGGGATCATGTTATCTAGGTTGGGATTGAGAAGTCTAGTATTGGAATCGTCACCTTGCCTGAGAGTGACCGGTGCTGCTTTCACAACATGGACAAATGCTTGGCAGGCACTCGATGCCCTTGGGATTGGTGATTCACTCCGCAGGCAACACCCCCGGCTCCAAGGGTATGTGTTTTTCTATACTTAAATTCTTGGTCATTTGTCCCCTTTGATCCCATGGATTCATCCGTGCTTCTCGTTTCTCTATATTATCCAATGTAAAGTTGGTTTTTTCCCATATGATGGGCCATGAGTCATTCAAAGTGATAGGCATCTTATAAAATGCAAGACTTGGTAATTAAAATCCTATAATTAGGTTGTGCGCAGATATTTTAATCTCAAAATGGAGGCTTGATTGAATTGAAATACATATTAGCTAATATAAGGTGTTGAAGACCGTATTTGATAGCACATTTTCTTACCACCTTTTATTAGATTTTCTACTAATAAGTTCTCAACTAAATGTGTAAATGCAGATTGGTTGCAATGTCTATAATATCGGGAGATCCAGTTGCGGAAATTGCATTTACAGCTAAAGGAACGAGGTATGCTAATAAGCTTTTTGCATTTCCTTGCTGAGGATAAACCTTTTTCCGCTGCAAAAGATATAGCTTTTATTTTTTTTCCCCAAAACATGACAACATCGTAAGAAACAATTATCCCAAGGCATTGTACTACCTATACCTTTCAAATATTCATCTCCCTTTCCTTGTTTCCGTGGTTTGTGCTAAATGAATCATCTTGGCACTGCTATTAAGTATATGCTAAAATTTGATGTCTGATAATGCAGTGAACAACATGAAGTTCGGTGTTTAAAAAGGAAGGTTTTATTAGAAACACTTGCAAAGGAACTACCAACCGGCACTATAAGGTTTTCATCTAAGGTGGTTTCCATTGAAGATTCGGGCTCTTTGAAATTATTGCATCTTGTTGATGGCTCTATCCTTAAAACTAAGGTAATTTGATATTTAATTAATTACGTTCTCTAGATTTTTCAACTCCGCTCCTTATCTTAACATATATTGTTCTTCTCCTTAGCGGAACATTTATGGTAACCACTTGAATGTGGCACGAACACCATCCACCAAATGAAATGAGAATAATCTGTAAGAATACCAACATAACATGTTAGATATTTTATTTATCCAGCACTTGCTGCAGTTCATCCTTGGCATCATAAACATAGGACTACATTTTTTATAAGCACATGTAGAATCGGACCAACTTAGCTCACCCGAGGGAAAGATATGATCAGCCATTACATGCATTTTTGCACTTGGTGCAATCTAACCAAGTGTGAAGTGAACTTCACCAATTTAAAGAAGGACATTCCATTTACTTTAGGTTCGATCAAAGTCCAAGTTCCCCATAAATCAATCAAAAATAACCTTAACCATAAATTGAGGTGGACCCTTAAATTCCACAAGCTAACGTTGAATTGCACTTACTATTTTAGAATAATTTTGGAATCTAAGTCCTTTGTACATATTATATCATCTAATGACTTTAAAATCTTATAATGCTGTTATTATGTAAAGGTGTTGATTGGGTGCGATGGAGTGAACTCACCGGTAGCAAAGTCGCTAGGATTCAAGAAGCCTTCATTTGTTGGGAGATCTACTATTCGTGGCTATGCAGTTTTTGAAGAAAAACATGGATTTGAGCCTAAAAGTATGCAATTCATGGGGGATGGCTTCAGATATGGTATCATTCCTTGTGATGATACCAGTATTTATTGGTTTTTTGCATTTTCATCCTCTGGGCAAGGTACATGTTTATTCTTCATCGTCATTTCAAACAATTGTTTCAAAAGGAACTCAATCTATCAAATATGCACAATAGAATTAGAATTTTCATTCGGAATTGTAATTTATTAAATAAGAATTTGGGGTTAACCTAAAACTAGTATGGAATATTTTTTTTTTTTTTGAATTGCTACTAATGTTGTTCCTTTCATCTTGTTGATACAGATAAAGAATTGGAAGAAAACCCATTAAAGATGAAACAATTTGTGCTAAACAATTTAGGGAAAGTCCCTGATAAAATAAAGAACGTCATAGATACAACTAAACTTGATGATCTGATATGTTCTCCACTAAGAAGCAGAGCTCCATGGGAGATACTATTTGGAGACATAAGTAAGGACAATGTTTGCGTAGCCGGTGATGCTTGCCACCCAATGACGCCGGACCTTGGGCAAGGGGCTTGCTCTGCTTTAGAAGATGGGATTATTCTAGCAAGATGCCTTGGTGAGGCATTTATAAAGAGATCAATTGAAGAGAAATATTCAGAAGAACAAGAATATGAGAGAATCAGGATCAGTTTGAAGAAATACGCAAAAGAAAGGAGATGGAGAGATTTTGATCTTGTTATTACTGCTTATACTGTAGGTGTTATACAACAGAGTAATAAGATGGTGATTTCATTTTTAAGAGACAAAGTTTTGGCACCACTATGGAGCGGCTTGCTCTTGCAGAAAGCTAGTTTTCGGTGTGGACAACTTCCAACAAAATGATAATTTGTGTGACATTTGTATCTTTATTTTGTGCTTCTTTTTTGCGATTAATGAAATTACTTTTAATCTCCACCATGTTATTGAATGCAAGTTAGAGAGACAGTGGTATGTAATTTTTATTAGGTTAAAAAGAAGCTTGAATTAACAAGTATTGATCTTACATGTATCACTTTTTAATTTGTGGTTTTTTCTTGCCATTGAAAATTGAGTTTATGGGGAAGTGTTTAGGAGATCTTATAAGCCACATTGGACAAGATTGGATAATTTTTAGGTCAATTTCATGCCTCCATCTCTTTGTTTTAGATGTTCATTTGGTTTTTTATATAAATAAAATAATTAGTATTTACAAATTATAAATTATTAGTTGCCTTTTTTGAAGTATTTTTACTAACAAATTTGAGGACTAATAGATTTAATAGATTTAACCCACAATCATTATGTATGTAGTATGTGAATTGCTATCAATATATAGGTCACTATTCTTAAAGAAAAGGACATTAAAAGAATTAAGAAAGTGTTGCAAAATTATTTAAAAACAAAAGGAAATTAAAAAAAAGGTGGAGAAAACGAATCCTTCCCTAGTGGTCCTAAGCCAAAAACAGGTTGTCTATTGCTTATTTCAATATCATTGTTTACAAATATTAAAATTTTTAAATATGTAATCACTTTTTAAAATTGTAAAAACAAGTAGAAGACATATATCATATTTGAACATTTATATCAAAAAGACATATTATTTGCACATATTTATACGCTAATTTATATCAAAATTATAATTTTTTAGAACAGAGAGTCCGAAAAAAAAAGAGTAATAATTAAAATATAATTTAATACATATATAATCTTTGACAATTTTAGTACATAAAAGTATATAAATAAGTATACGAATAGTAATAGTGTAAGGTTAATATAAACAGGTGAGAAATAAATACATTTGATTTTTAATTACGCATCGTTATAGGATGACAACTACGGCAACGAATCTCGCCGAAAGGCAATTGCCACGCAATGACCTCCAACATCGTTACGAAGGGAAGAATGTTTTGGCCACAATTACCATATACATCCCACGCACGATCATAAAACAACTCAACGGTTATATAAGACGGCCAACGTTAGATGCAAGGCCACACTAGCTTTAATTATGTAAATATCTTTTCACCCCTACGAAAGAGACCACCAATCTTTGCCTTCAAGCATCCCCAAAGGATCAAAGATTTCTCTCTATCAAGCCACTTAGCATGCAAGTACACCCTTACTCAAACCGCTCCTCATCAAGCGCATCTATTTGAGTCTAATCTTCCAACCCACACTCAATCCCCGTTTCCTTATCGCATCCATGCATTTGTTACATCATTCATCCTTCTCTTCATTACGAAAGGATTTTTAGTTGAGTGTTAGAGGATATATCGATGAGCAATTTTTATATATAATATATCAGCTTTTGATATTCTCATTGATGGGTCTGGTATAAATAGGGGCCGGCAGGGAATGAGGCCCAATCAGCCAAGAGATCAGCTGGGTGACGACGAGGCCCAACTAAAAAATAGAGACAAGGTTATTATTTTCTTCATCTTTACAAAATAAATACTTTGTTAGAAGAAGATCCATAAAATAAAGAGTTCGCTGGGCTGAATTATATGAAAATTTCCTGATAAACTAAAATATATCATAGAAAAGACCAAGTTCAATGATATTATTGAAAAGCCACATTGACAAGATTGGATGAATTTTAGGTCAATTTCATGCCTCCATCTCTTTGTTTTAGATGTTCATTTGGTTTTTATATAAATAAAATAATTAGTATTTACAAATTATAAATTATTAGTTGCCTTTTTTGATGTGTTTTTACTAACAAATTTGAGGACTAATAGATTTAATAGATTTAACCCACAATCACTATGTATGTAGTATGTGAATTGCTATCAATATATAGGTCACTATCCTTTAAGAAAAGGACATTAAAAGAATTAAGAAAGTGTTACAAATTTATTTAAAAACAAATGGAAATTTAAAAAAAAAAAAAAAAGTGGAAAAAACGGATCCCTCCCCGGTGGTCCTAAGCCAGAAAAAAGATTATCTATTGCTAATTTTAATATCATTGTTTACAAATATTAAAATTTTTAAATATGTAATCACTTTTTAAATTTGTAAAATCAAGTAGAAGACATATTTACTCAAAATTTAAAGAACATCATATATCATATTTGAATATTTATATCAAAAAGATATATTATTTGCACCTATTTATACGTTAATTTATATCAAAATTATAATTTTTTGGAATAGAGAGTCAGGAAAAAAAGAGTAAAAATTGAAATATAATTAAATTCATATATAATCTTTGACAATTTTAGTACATAAAAGTATATAAATAAGTTTACGAATAGTAATAGTGTAAGGTTAATATAAACAGGTGAGAAATAAATACATTTGATTTTTAATTACGCATTGTTATAGGATGACAACTACGGCTCAACGAATCTCCCGAAGGCAATTGCCATGCAATGACCTCCAACATCGTTACGAAAAGGGAAGGAATGTTCCTTGGCAGCCACAATTACCATATACATCCACACGCACGATCATAGAAACAACTCAACGGTTATATAAGGACGGTTGACGTTAGATGCAAGGCCACACTAG
The DNA here is from genome assembly GCA_033239525.1 of Nepenthes gracilis. NCBI lineage: Eukaryota > Viridiplantae > Streptophyta > Magnoliopsida > Caryophyllales > Nepenthaceae > Nepenthes > Nepenthes gracilis. The sequence continues at coordinate 4,155,653 of BSYO01000004.1, forward strand.
CTTTAATTATGTAAATATCTTTTCACCCTCGCGAGAAAGAGACCGACCAATCTTTACCTTCAAGCATCCCCAAAGGATCAAAGATTTCTCTCTATCAAGCCACTTAGCATGCAAGTACACCCTTACTCAAACCGCTCCTCATCATGCGCATCTATTTGAGTCTAATCTTCCAACCCACACAATCCCCGCTTCCTTATCGCATCCATGCATTTATTACATCATTCATCCTTCTCTTCATTACGAAAGGATTTTTAGTTGAGTGTTGGAGGTTATATCGATGAGTGATTTTTGTATATAATATATCACGCTTTGATATTCTCATGATGGAGTCTCAGTATAAATATGGGCCGGCAGTGAATGAGGCCCAATCAGCCAAGAGATCCAAATTGGGTGGACGTGGCCCAACTAAAAATAGAGATTGGGTTATTATTTTCTTCATATTTACAAAATAAATACTTTGTTAGAAGAAGATCTATAAAAAATGAAGTAGTTTGTGTTGAATTATATGAAAAAAATTCCTGATAAACTAAAATATATCATAGAAAAGACCAAGTTCAATGATATTATTGAAAAGCCACATTGGACAAGATTGGATGAATTTTAGGTCAATTTCATGCCTCTATCACTTTGTTTTAGATGTTCATTTGGTTTTTTATATACATAAAATAATTAGTATTTGCAAATTATAAATTATTAGTTGCCTTTTTTTGATGTGTTTTTACTAATAAATTTGAGGACTAATAGATTTAACCCACAATTACTATGTATGTAGTATGTGAATTGCTATCAATATATAGGTCACTATCCTTTAAGAAAAGGACATTAAAAGAATTAAGAAAGTGTTGCAAAATTATTTAAAAACAAAAGGGGGAGAAAACGAATCCTTCCCTAGTGGTCCTAAGCCAAAAACAGGTTGTCTATTGCTTATTTCAATATCATTGTTTACAAATATTAAAATTTTTAAATATGTAATCACTTTTTAAAATTGTAAAAACAAGTAGAAGACATATTTACTCTAAATTTTAAGGATATCATATATCATATTTGAACATTTATATCAAAAAGACATATTATTTGCACATATTTATACGCTAATTTATATCAAAATTATAATTTTTTAGAATAGAGAGTCCGAAAAAAAAAGAGTATTAATTAAAATATAATTTAATCCTTATATAATCTTTGACAATTTTAGTACATAAAATTATATAAATAAGTATACGAATAGTAATAGTGTAAGGTTAATATAAACAAGTGTGAAATAAAAACATTTGATTTTTAATTACGCATCATTCTAGGATGACAACTTCGGCTCAACGAATCTCCTCAAAAGGCAATTACCGTGCAGCGACCTCCAACATCGTTCTGAAAAGGGAAGGAGTGTTCCCTGGCAGCCACAATTATCACATACATCCCACGCACGATCATAGAAACAATTCAACGGCTATGTAAGGACGATTGACGTTAGATGCAAGGCCACAACGCAACGGTTATGCAAAGGAATTACCAACCGGCACTGTAAGGTTTTCATCTAAGGTGGTTTCCATTGAAGATTTGGGCTCTTTGAAATTATTGCATCTCGTTGATGGTTCTATCCTTAAAACCAAGGTAATTTGATATTTAACTTATTATATTCTCTAGATTTGCCAACTCCGCTCCTTATCTTAACATATATTGGTCTTCTCCTTATCGGGACATTTGTGATAAGCACTTGAATGTGGCATGAACACCATCCACCAAATAAAATGAGAATAATCTGTAAAAATGCCAACATAACATGTTGGATATTTTATTTGTCCAACACTTGCTACAGTTCCTCCTTGGCATCAATAACATAGGACTACACTTATTTATAAGCACGTGTAGAATCAGACCAATTAGCTCACCTGAGAAAAAGATATGATCAGTCATTACATGCATATCTGTACTTGGTGCAATCTAACCCAGTGTGAAGTGAACTTCACCAATTTAAAGAAGGGCATTCAATTTACTTAAGGTTCGACCAAAGTCCAAGTTAAACATGAATCAATAAAAAATAACTTTAACCATAAATTGAGGTGGACCTTTCAATTCCACAAGCTAACGCTGAATTGCACATACTATTTTAGAATAATTTTGGAATCTAAGTCCTTTGTACATATTATGTCATCTAATGACTTTAAAATCTTATAATGCTATTATCATGTAAATGTGTTGATTGGGTGTGATGGAGTGAACTCACCGGTGGCAAGGTTGCTAGGATTCAAGAAGCCTTCATTTGTTGGGAGATCAACCATTCGTGGCTACGTAGTTTTTGAAGAAAAACATGGGTTTGAGCCTAAAAGTCTGCAATTCATGGGAGATGGCTTCAGATATGGTATCATTCCTTGTGATAATACCAGTCTTTATTGGTTTTTTTGCATTTTCATCTTCTGGGCAAGGTACATGTGTATTCTTCATCTTCATTTCAAAAAATTGTTTCAAAAGGAACTCAATCCATCAAATATGCACAATAGAATTAGAATTTTCATTCTGAATTGCAATTTATTAAACAAGAATTTAGGGTTAACCTAAAACTAGTATGGAATATTTTTTCTTTTTAAATCGCTACTAATGTTGTTTCTGTCATCTTGTTGATACAAATAAAGAATTGGAAGAAAACCCATTAAAGATGAAGCAATTTGTGCTAAACAATTTAGGAAATGTCCCTAATAAAATAAAGAATGTCATAGATACAACCAAACTTGATGATTTGATATGTTCTCCACTAAGAAGCAGAGCTCCGTGGGAGATATTATTTGGAGACATAAGTAAGGACAATGTTTGTGTAGTCGGTGATGCTTGCCACCCAATGATGCCGGACCTTGGGCAAGGGGCTTGCTCTGCTTTAGAAGATGAGATTATTCTAGCAAGATGTATTGCTGAGGCATTTATAAAGAGATCAATCGAAGAGAAATATTCGGAAGAACAACAATATGAGAAGATTAGGATTAGTTTGAAGAAATATGCAAAAGAAAGGAGATGGAGGGGTTTTGATCTTGTTACTACTGCTTATACTATAGGTGTTATACAACAGAGCAATAAGATAGTGATTTCATTCCTAAGGGACAAAGTTTTGGCACCATTATGGAGCAGCTTACTCTTACAGAAAGCTAGTTTTCAGTATGGACGACTTTCAACTAAATGATAATTGGTGTAGTATTTATATTTTTATTTTGTGCTTATTTTTTACGATTAGTGGAATTGTTTTTATTCTCCACCATGTTATTAAATGCAAGTTGGAGAGACAATGGTATGTAATCTTTATTAGGTTGAAAAGAAGCTTGGATTAATAAGCATTGATCTTGCATGTATCACCTTTTAATTGGTGGTTTTTTCTCGTCATTGAAAATTGAGTTTATGGGTAAGTGTTTAGGAGATCTTATATGCCACATTGGACAAGATTGGATGTTTTCAAGGTCAATCTCATGCCTCCATCTCTATGTTTTAGATGTTTATTTGGTTTTTTATATAAATAAAATAATTAGTATTTACAAATTATAAATTATTAGTTGCCTTTTTTTGGTGTGTTTTTACAAATAAATTTGAAGACTAATAGATTTAACCCACAATTACTATGTATGTAGTATGTGAATTGCTATCAATATATAGGTCACTATCCTTAAAGAAAAGGACATTAAAAGAATTAAGAAAGTATTGCAAAATTATTTAAAAACCTAACGAAATTATAAAAAAAAAGAAAAAGAGGAGAAAACGAACCCCTCCCTAGTGGTCCTAAGCCAAAAAAAGGTTGTCTATTGCTAATTTTAATATCATTATTTATAAATATTAAAATTTTTAAATATATACTTGCTTTTTAAAATTATAAGAAAAGTTTAAGATATATTTATTTTAAATTTTAAGGACATCATATATTATATTTGAACATCTATATTAAAGAGATATATTATTTGTATACCTACTTATATGCCAATTTATACCAAAATTATTATTTTTGGTGTAGAGAGTGAAAAAAAGGGTAAAAATCAAAATATGGTTAGATCCATATATACTTTTTGACCATTTCAATACACAGTATATAAATAAGTATATTAATATTAATAGTATATGGTTAATACAAACATATAAGAAATAAATATATCTAATTTTTGTTCTATTGTTAAAGTTTGAATAAGTGATTATAATTTTACCAATATATAAGAAACTCGTATATGTTTTGCCTAGAATTATTTCTTTTTACATAATCGTATATGAAAGCAATGCTCATATGAATCTAAATTTAAAAAAAAAAAAATAGACCTCCTTTTTTTGTCCATCAAGTGGTCCCTTCCTTGACCACCCCTACAAAGTTGTTTATAATGTTCATAATTATTCTTATTATTGTGAGATATTTATATGACCATATATATAGGAGCAATCATGTATCAACATTTAATTGAGCTTAAAGTTTGAAAATTTAGAGCATTATGAATTAGAGGCATGTGTGTAATTTGCTTGAATTGACACTCCAATTAAGGATCAATTGACATCTCACCCCATAAAAAAAATGTAAACAAAAAAATAATTTTACATATTTTAATAATTAAACAATAATTTTTAGCTGACCCAATTATATTTTTTATTGATATAATTAAACTAAATTATTAGTCATAGTGATTCAATTATATTTATCAGATTAGTTGATTTTTTTATTAATTTTAATTGAAATAATAATATAATTATTTTAATTTACTTTGTAAAAATACAATTATTAAAATCATTGTTTACACAAAAAAAAAAAAAAAAAAATCTCATTCCACCTCTATAGAATGTCAAAAGATGGCAACATCTTGATGAAGATTCCACCCTTAAAACAGAGGCTGTTTAACTTTCACAAATATAACACTTATTTGTATGCCAAAATCTATATCAAGGGCCTAAATTTAACATAATATTTATTTGATTATGATTTTAGAATTATTGTTTTGAATTGCAATTTTAATTGAATGAAAATATTTTGAGTCATATTAGAACTCTACAATATAATATTTGAGAACTCATACTGATAATATTTTTTCTATTTTTACAAAAGGAAAAAAAATTCTTTAAAAATAAAGCAATTTGTGGTTAGTCTTATAGAAAACATCCTTGATAAAATAAAAATATTCTAAAATTAAAAAGGTGGAGTTCAAAAGAAAATTCTTTTAAGAGTGTTTGCATCTTTTCAAATTTGTGATTGAAAAATCATGAATTATTATATTTATTTACAAAATAAAACTAGTGTTGATTAAAACAAGTAATAAAATATATAAATTAAAAAGTAAAAAATAATTAACAAATTATTTAATTCAAGGCCTAGGGATGTCTGGTATAAATGAAAAGTAAGGCCAAGGGCTCTGATTTTAATGATTAAATAATTGAGTTTGAGGCTTATCATTTTTACGTGACATTGTTATTTAAAAGCCAAAGTGCTTTTTTTTTTTTTCCTTCTGTAATTGATGTGAAAGATAAAGTCATTCACTTGCCCTTTCTAATTGTTCAAGTGTGTTTATTTTTTATTTTAAAAAGAGGGTAAAAATATTTTTTATAAGTATATAAATATAAATATACAACAAAGTTGAAATAATATTCAGTACAAATAAATTTAACATAATTTTTTTAAAAAAATATATTTTTCATTAAAAATAACTAAAAATTATTATTATTATTATTATTATTTAATAATATTTTTATTTTATTAATAATAATATTTTATTCTTAATAAAATAAATTTATTTATAATCATATTAAATTGATAATTTAATAAATTCAATTAAAATATCAGATAGTTATAATGATTTTCTTTGTTATTGTTAACGGAGAGTTCATAGAGTTCTTTCGAGGTTTCAAATACTTTAGACTAGAATTTTCCTTGTTGCTTTAATTAATTATTTATTTATTGCTATTATAACAAAAGTCCTTGGTGAAATTCTTTATGCCAAAACCATAGAGGATATGTGGTTTTCCTTTCATTGAAAGTGCAAGCAAGCTAAAATCACTATGCTCTCCTTTGCAAATAATATTCTTCTTTTTTAGTTGCCAATCTGCATTTTGTATTTGTGTCTAAGGGGGGCCTTGATTTTTTCTCTTCATTTTCATGCCTCACACCTAACCTGCGGAGAGATAAATTATTAATATTTGTGGTCAGCTCTGCTATGACTCAAGCCATTTTTGATAAATTCTTTTTTCCACCAATATCATTTTGTGCATTGATGTTCTTTCTCTTTAAGAAAGTTCTTAAGTAGGAGAGGGCTCTAATGTACAACCTTCTCTAGCATGGGCCTTTAGGGTTCTCCTACTTGGTTAAAATTAGTTGGTTCATTCTATACTTTTAATAAGTATGGCAGGTTTGGGTTCACTAATTTGGTAGCAGGTAATAAAATGCTCTTAATTTAACATTTATGACGTCTTCTAAAAATACCAAAAAAACTCAATCTTAATTGATAAGTTTTGTAAGTACAAACTCGATGATAAGTTTATCTAAACCATTTAAATTCTTTATCATATGCCTTGGAGCTTGAGAATGATCTTGGGCCTTCACAATAATATTTTTTTCATACATTCTCTATATTGATAAGGATGGTGCCTTTGCTCATTTATGGTTGTACCGTTGGCACCTGCTTGATATCTTCGGGGAGTTTCCTAATCAACTTCATCGGTTGCCGACTTGCTTTGATTGTCATTTCTAGTGAATTGTATTTTTATTGAGAATGTTTGGTATTGGGCAAATGAAAATGACCCTAAATTAACTGAAATTATGAAACACATAACTAGCAAATAGGTCTATCTTGTGTTTATAGGAAATCATATAATTATGCTTTTTTACTAGTATGTTTTCTTGCACTGTCTAATTTAGGATTTGTTATAGGGCTAGTTGTTCTTAGCTTATTGAGGATTAATCGGTAAGAGTCAGGAATGCTGGTATTCGATCAAAGGGTGTTATAGAGGACTAGCTGTATATATGCACTTAGTGTGTTAGTTGAAACTTATTATTGAGGGGTACTATAATAATCTCACGATGATATTCCTTATAAACTGACTCTATAATATTTAGAGAAAGAGAGATATCTAACGTTCCACCTTAGAGTATCCTTCAACGAGTTGAAGGCCTTTTCTTTGGAAACGCATTTGAATTTATACAATGTTGGCTTACCTTGGGAGCAACAATCTAGGCATATCAATATGGAAATTGAAATTGACATAATCGTTCAATAATCCTTTTCCATTACTAGCAAAATACTTCCTTGATACCTACACATTAATTATCACTTTCGTGATTGGTGACCACAGTGCTATGTGAATTTTGAGTTCACAACTTATTAGGTAAGAGCTCGTAATTTTCATCACTCTTCATGGCCGCCAATGCGGCACACTAGTTGCATTGGGCCCATAGGCTTTGTCAACTGTCAAACATGGTGCTCTAGCCCGCATTTTCTAGCCAAAGTTTAGGCGTCCCGGATATATTTTTTGGATATCAGGCACTGTGTTATGATATCTCAAACATTTACCATCTAAATCAAGAAATGATTTTCACTTCATATGTGTTTCGGTTCGATGGTCTTATCCTGACATCTTAATCCCGATCATTTCAACATTTGAATATTTCGGATTCAAACGCCCAACGCCGATCCCTCGAAATTAAAATATTAGAAGTATGGGCACGAAAGATTAACTGTTTTTTAGTTGTCAAATTTATCAACTTTAATCACTAGTAATGGAAATTAAATTTTTTAGATCAAATTAATCAAAGAATATTTTATTAGGATAAGACTAAATTCTCTGAAAGTTTCTACAATAATGAGCCTTTCTGGAAACCTAATGTTCTAGAAAGCGTCTTGTGTTTGGTAACTATGATAATATATATACTGCATATACTGCACGCGCGGGAAGAGAAGCTTCTTTGACGTCCAACTTCGAATCCCTGTAGAATCGTGCGGTCTTCTACGTTCCACGTTGCATGATTTTCATGGTTCGTGTATTAACAAAATGAAATTTTAGGTGAGCGGAGGGGCATGCTTCTGGACGAGGAGATCTTTCTCGCTTGCTCAGGCAAAAGTCAACATTTTGTCTCAAAAATGAAATATATTTTTTATTACTATTAATTCTTAATTTTATTAAAATTTTATATTTTTACGTTACCGATAAAATATTGTTTTAAATTTGGACATACTGTATTCAGTATCAAAAAAACTCAAAAATATAATTTCTTAAAAGATAAAAATATAACGGAAAACAATTATGTAAATATAAATTTTATATTAGAATAAAAAATAAAACTATTATTAAAATTAAGAAGAAATTTACAAAATATTTTTAGCATTTTTTGGTTCAAATGCTGATGAAAACGAAGGCCAAATTTAAATTTCACCTCTTAAATAACTGAATTTTTTTATAAGCCTTAAGCTAATATTAGATTAAATTTAAAGTTGCTATCTCAAAAACCTTAAAAAAAATATATAATACTTTCAAAGATAAAACTATGATAGACATGACCATTTTTTTGGGAGTAAAATCAATATTTGAATAAAGTTAAAAATTAAAGCGAAGGATATAAAAAGATAGTAAATTACAAATTTGTTGAGATTGAGTCATTGTTCATATTTTATCAATTTTTTTGAAAAAGTATTTTTTAAAAAAATAATATTTTTTAAAATAATTATTAAAATCCATCAAATTTCTTCAATAATTTCGTAAGGTGGACAAATTGGAGAGCCAATTTTGTTTGTGGCTTTCCCACGAAAAGAGAAAGGCACGTACTCGAGGGAAGGACACCCACCCACCCCGACCCCTCCCTCTCTCTCACATGATGCATCTGCTCCCGTCATCATCTTCCGCAGCCATAGATTTCAGTATATATAGCTATGAAGCGGATGGAGGCAAGTGGGTAAGTCGAAACCAGAGAACAAACTAGCAGAGTAAGGAGGGGAGTCAGATACTGAATACTGCACGCTTCAACAAGATTATCAACAATGAGCATGGAAATCAGTGAAGACATCGTCATTGTCGGAGCTGGAATTGCGGGCCTTGCTACTCAGAACCTACGAGTTTAAGCTTGCAAATTATTCTGTTAACACGGCAAAATAAACTTCTAAAGTACTTTTAGTCAGAACCTTTTATCCATCTAATCAGTGTGTTTGTCGTTCGTCTTAGATGGATTTCATTGTCTTTGGCTTGGAGTCATGTAAAACTGATGAGTGTGATTGTGGATTGGATTTGTTGTATCTGTGCTGGGATGTGTTTATAGGATTAGACATTTCTGTTTGGACTATGCACGCCAACTGTTTGTTCTTTGGCTTCTATGAGTTAGCTACGATCTGTTTTATATCGAATTAAAAAGCTTGGTTGAAAGAAAATTTCCAAGGAAATGGCTTCTTATAAAAGCTTCATTTTCAAACGATACTCAACTAGTTGATGCAAGAAATAATTGATTATCCGAATCACTAAAAGTAGTAAGCTAAGAAACTTAACTGCTACCTGAAATAGATGTTTTTAATTACTGGAATTCTCGTCAACGTCTCTGAATGTCATATTTACTCTAACATAGTCTTTGTAAAATTTTCTTTGTTAAACTAAATGGGATCATGTTGTCTAGGTTGGGATTGAGATGTCTAGTATTGGAATCGTCACCTTGCCTGAGAGTGACCGGTGCTGCTTTCACAACATGGACAAATGCTTGGCAGGCACTCGATGCCCTTGGGATTTGTGATTCACTCCGCAGGCAACACCCCCGGCTCCAAGGGTATGTGTTTTTCTATACTTAAATTCTTGGTCATTTGTCCCCTTTGATCCCATGGATTCATCCCTGCTTCTCGTTTCTCTATATTATCCAATGTAAAGTTGGTTTTTTCCCATATGATGGGCCATGAGTCATTCAAAGTGATAGGCATCTTATAAAATGCAAGACTTGGTAATTAAAATCCTATAATTAGGTTGTGTGCAAATATTTTAATCTAAAAATGGAGGCTTGATAAATACATGTTAGCTAATATAAGGTGTTGAAGACCATATTTGATAGCACATTTTCTTACCACCTTTTATTAGATTTTCTACTAATAAGTTTTCAACTAAATGTGTAAATGCAGATTGGTTGCAATGTCTACAATATCGGGAGATCCAGTTGCGAAAATTGCATTTACAACTAAAGGAACGAGGTATGCTAATAAGCTTTTTGCATTTCCTTGCTAAGGATAAAAGATATAGCTTTTATTTTTTTCCCCAAAACATGACAGCATCGTAAGAAACAATTATCCCAAGGCATTGTACTACCTATACCTTTCAAATATCCATCTCCCTTTCCTTGTTTCCGTGGTTTGTGCTAAATGTATCATCTTGACACTGCTATCAAGTATACGCTAAAATTTGATGTCTGATAATGCAGTGAACAACATAAGTTCGGTGTTTAAAAAGGAAGGTTTTATTAGAAACACTTGCAAAGGAACTACCAACCGGCACTATAAGGTTTTCATCTAAGGTGGTTTCCATTGAAGATTCGGGCTCTTTGAAATTATTGCATCTTGTTGATGGCTCTATCCTTAAAACCAAGGTAATTTGATATTTAATTAATTATATTCTCTAGATTTGCCAACTCAGCTCCTTATCTTAACATATATTGTTCTTCTCCTTATCGGGACATTTATGGTAAGCACTTGAATGTGGCATGAACACCATCCACCAAATGAAATGAGAATAATCTGTAAGAATACCAACATAACATGTTAGATATTTTATTTATCCAACACTTGCTGCAGTTCATCCTTGGCATCAAAAACATAGGACTACACTTTTTTATAAGCACGGGAAGAATCGGACCAGCTTAGCTCACTTGAGAGAAAGATATGATCAGCCATTACATGCATGTTTGCACTTGGTGCAATCTAACCTAGTGTGAAGTGAACTTCACCAATTTAAAGAAGGACATTCCACTTACTTTAGGTTCGATCAAAGTCCAAGTTCACCATAAATCAATCAAAAATTACCTTAGCCATAAATTGAGGTGGACCCTTAAATTCCACAAGCTAACGTTGAATTGCACATACTATTTTAGAATAATTTTGGGATCTAAGTCCTTTGTACATATTATATCATCTAACGACTTTAAAATCTTATAATGTCATTGTCATGTAAAGGTGTTGATTGAGTGCGATGGAGTGAACTCGCCCGGTAGCAAGGTCGCTAGGATTCAAGAAGCCTTCATTTGTTGGGAGATCTACTATTCGTGGCTATGCGGTTTTGAAGAAAAACACGGATTTGAGCCTAAAAGTCTGCAATTCATGGGAGATGGCTTCAGATATGGTATCATTCCTTGTGATGATACCAGTCTTTATTGGTTTTTCGCATTTTCATCCTCTGGGCAAGGTACATGTTTATTCTTCATCGTCATTTCAAAAAATTGTTTCAAAAGGAACTCAGTCCATCAAATATGCACAATAGAATTAGAATTTTCATTCAAAATTGCAATTTATTAAATAAGAATTTGGGGTTAACCTAAAACTAGTATGCAATATTTTTTTTCTTTTTGAATTGCTACTAATGTTGTCCCTTTCATCTTGTTGATACAGATAAAGAATTGGAAGAAAACCCATTAAAGATGAAACAATTTGTGCTAAACAATTTAGGGAAAGTCCCTAATAAAATAAAGAACGTCATAGATACAACCAAACTTGATGATTTGATATGTTCTCCACTAAGAAGCGAGTCTGTGGGAGATACTATTTGGAGACATAAGTAAGGACAATGTTTGCGTAGCCGGTGATGCTTGCCACCCAATGACGCCGGACCTTGGGCAAGGGGCTTGCTCTACTTTAGAAGATGGGATTATTCTAGCAAGATGCCTTGGTGAGGCATTTATAAAGAGATCCACTGAAGACAAATATTCAGAAGAACAAGAATATGAGAGAATCAGGATCAGTTTGAAGAAATACGCAAAAGAAAGGAGATGGAGAGATTTTGATCTTGTTACTACTGCTTATACTGTAGGTGTTATACAACAGAGCAATAAGATGGTGATTTCATTCTTAAGAGACAAAGTTTTGGCACCACTATGGAGCGGCTTGCTCTTGCAGAAAGCCAGTTTTCGGTGTGGACAACTTCCAATTAAATGACAATTTGTGTGGCAATTGTATCTTTATTTTGTGCTTCTTTTTTTGCGATTAGTAGAATTACTTTTATTCTCTACCATATTATTAAATGCAAGCTGGAGAGACAGTGGTATGTAATCTTTATTAGGTTAAAAAGAAGCTTGAATTAACTAGCATTGATCTTATATGTATCACTTTTTAATTGGTGGTTTTTTCTTGCCATGGAAAATTGAGTTTATGGGGAAGTGTTTATAAGCCACATTGGACAAGATTGGATGAATTTTAGGTCAATTTCATGCCTCCACTTTGTTTTAGATGATCATTTGTTTTTTTATATACATAAAATAATTAGTATTTGCAAATTATAAATTATTAGTTGCCTTTCTTGATGTGTTTTTACTAATAAATTTGAGGACTAATATATTTAACCCACAATTACTATGTATGTAGTATGTGAATTGCTATCAATAAATAGGTAACTATCCTTTAAGAAAAGGACATTAAAAGAATTAAGAAAGTGTTGCAAAATTATTTAAAAACAAAAAGAAATTAAAAAAAAAAAAAAAGTGGAGAAAACGGATCCCTCCCCAGTGGTCCTAAGCCAGAAAAAAGGTCATCTATTGCTAATTTTAATATCATTGTTTACAAATATTAAAATTTTTAATTATGTAATCACTTTTAAATTTGTAAAATCAAGTAGAAGACATATTTACTCCAAATTTTAAGAACATCATATATCATATTTGAATATTTATATCAAAAAGATATATTATTTGCACCTATTTATACGTTAATTTATATCAAAATTATAATTTTTTGGAATAGAGAATCTGAAAAAAAAAAGATTAAAAATTAAAATATAATTAAATTCATATAAAATTTTTGACAATTTTAGTACATAAAAGTATATAAATATGTATACGAATAGTAATAATGTAAGGTTAATATAAACAGGTGAGAAATAAATACATTTGATTTTTAATTACGCATTGTTATAGGATGACAACTACGATTCAACGAATCTCCTCGAAAGACAGTTGCCATGCAGCGACCTCCAACATCGCTCTGAAAAGGGAAGGAATGTTCCTTGGCAGCCACAATTACCATATACATCCCACGCACGATCATAGAAACAACTCAACATTTATATAAGGACGGTTGACGTTAGATGCAAGGCCACACTAGCTTTAATTATGTAAATATCTTTTCACCCCTGCGAGAAAGAGACCGACCAATCTTTACCTTCAAGCATCCCCAAAGGATCAAAGATTTCTCTCTATCAAGCCACTTAGCATGCAAGTACACCCTTACTCAAACCGCTCCTCATTATGCGCATCTATTTGAGTCTAATCTTCCAACCTACACTCAATCCCCGTTTCCTTATCGCATCCATGCATTTATTACATCATTCATCCTTCTCTTCATTACGAAAGGATTTTTAGTTGAGTGTTGGAGGTTATATCGATGAGTGATTTTTGTATATAATATATCAGCTTTTGATATTCTCATTGATGGGTCTGGTATAAATATGGGCCGGCAGGGAATGAGGCCCAATCAGCCAAGAGATCCAGTTGGGTGACGTGGCCCAACTAAAAAATAGAGATTGGGTTATTATTTTCTTCATATTTACAAAATAAATACTTTGTTAGAAGAAGATCTATAAAAAATGAAGTAGTTTGTGTTGAATTATATGAAAAAAATTCCTGATAAACTAAAATATATCATAGAAAAGACCAAGTTCAATGATATTATTTGTACTGCACAAAGAAACAGAGATCCACGGGAGATACTTTTAGGAGATATATGCAAAGGTACTATTTGTGTAGTTGGTGACACATTTCACCCTATGAAGCCAGATCTCGACCAAGGGAGCTTGCTTTGCTTTGGAAGATGCAATTATTCTAGCTAGATGTCTCTCCGAGGAACTTACGAAAATGTTAACTGTAAAAATTAAATCTGAATTGAATTATGAAAAGATTAATATCAATTTGAAGAAAAATTCTAAAGAAAGGAGATGGCAGGGATTCGATCTAGTTATTACAACTTATATAGCAGACGCCATATATCAAAGCGATAGGAAAACAATTTTATTCTTGAGGGATAAAATTCTTACAAAATTATGGGGTAGTTTCCTCTTACACATGGCTGATTTTCAGCGTTGTCAATTTCTAAATAGATAGTGGTTAATTCTATGCATGTGAGGGATAAACTAATCTCATTCCTCGTATTATCAACACCACCATTGCTACTTAAGCAGTAGGCAGAAAAGTGAGGAATCATTGTGTTTTTAATAAATAAAATTTAAGTTTGTGGTTAATGATTGAATAATTGAGTTTGTGGTTTGTGATTGTAATGCGTTATTATTTTGCAAAATCAAAGCCATTTTGCAACATCACTCGCCTCGTTGTGTTCTCTGTCCATGATTGTAATGTGCTCCATTTACATAAAAAAATATTAAAAATTGATAAAATAAAATGCAGAAAAACGTGGAAAAGGAAACAAAAATGAAATGATTTTTTTTTTCTTGGAGAAATATAAATTTTGAAAAAATTATTTAAAATGTTTATTTTTTAATTTGGAAACCTTGGAAACACTGGATATAAAGAAATATTATTGTAATTTTTTTAAGTCTGGCTCGTATAGTAATCTTTTGATAATTGATGGTGAGGGAAGAAATATTCATTATAAATAGATTTTGATATAATTCCATAATCAATTCTTTCTGTATTTGTCTAGTAGAATTATCTAATAATTTTTAAAAATTATTAAATCATTATAATAATAGTTTTTATACATTAAGAATATGATTTAATGAATTACAAAATAATCTTTATTAGTACAATTGTGTAATGAACGTGCCAGGATAAATATGTAACTAACAGACATACTCAAATTATTGATAATTAACTAAAATTTATTTCAACATAATTAATTAATTTAGAATAGTTTTAGACCATATTATTTGCCAAAATATTACCTTTCTATATCTTCAGATGATACGGTTGCTACATTTAATATAAAATAAAATTTAAAAACTATAGTTGGTCACTTCTATCAAACTTGAACAACTTAAGTATTTTATCAAATAATTTTTTTTTATCTAATTTAATTATATTTGATTGAAAGATAACTTTTAATTTCTAAATTTTTAATTCTTTATTTAATATCTAAAAATATAAGATACGACTTATCTTATATTATTTTTTTAATTTTAAAGAACTCTAATTAAAATTTCCTTAAACACCGAATAACATTATAATTAAGATAAGTTCTATCTATAATACTAATTTTCAACGTGAAGGGATTGGTTTATCCTCGCATCACTCCACTCATCTCAAAAGCTATTAAGTCTACCTAATGGGAAGCTTTTAAATCCACTAAATATTGCAAATAAAAGCTAATTGAATGAATCATAAAGATTTTATTAAATAATTTAAATAATTATTTTTTTTATAATTTATTAATTAAAATTTTAAATTTAACTATTAAATAAATATAAAAATATTTTTATTAAAACAACGACAACATCATTCTACACCTGTGGATACATGTGGTTCTCGACTTCTAAATTTATTCGTTGATCTCGACTTCAAAACTTATATTCACCCTTTCAAGAGAGTCAACCATCATATTTCATTCCCTATATAGATTATTGATTTTCCAGTTTTTTAATTTTACTTTTGCGTTTCATGATAAGATATATATGTGGAGCACAGTTCCGAACAGGATAGTTGATTTTTTACGTGGTGAGTGGAGAATCTAATACTTGGTACTCACAATTATAACACTTTTATGTAAAATTAATGGATGTACATGATAATTTTTTAGTTAATTAATTATGTAAAACTTTCATGGCTAAGCAAAGTCATAAAAGATAATATAACAAAATTTGGGATTAAGAAGTTTGGTAGTAAAATAATCACCTTGTCCGAGAACTACAAGTGCTGCTTTAACGGTGCGGATCGGTGCTTGGTTAGCATTCGATGCTCTTTGGTTTGCCAAGTCACTCTGTCGACAAGACTTTCAGTTTCATAAGTTAATTTTTTTCACCTCTTTTTTTTAATTTATGTCTTTTAATCCTGAATTGTCATCTAATTTATTATTCAAATCACTTCTCAACTTATAACTTTAATTTTATCCCAAAAGTAGGGTCTGGATAATTTCAAGTGAAATTAGCCAATTTGATAAATGCAAGACTTTCTAGTAAAAATCTCAAATCCAAACTATATATATGAATGTATATGTATATATATATAATATTTGTATATATGTATGTATATACACAACTTAGATGAATAGCTCTTATGGTTGAATGTACATAATAGTGAGTCATTCCGCATGATACTTAATTTGATTACCTGATTAGTGAATTGTTAGCAACAAGTAGATTTTGAAAAACCTAAGTTATTAGATAAAAATATAAAAGTAACTTTATGTTTTAATTTGTACTTTGACATGAATTTTCTTTTTTAGATTTTAAAAATGGAGTAAGCTCAGACCCATTTTATACCCCTTGCAATGGAATAATTATCAGAAAATATGAGTTTTAGGAATTGAATTAATAATTATTTGATTAATAAGATTATGATATTATTTTAAAAATTTAATAAATATTGAAAGTTTAAAATTACAGTTCTAGACTAAGAATAATTTATTGGGATGAGTTTATAAGTTTCATATTTATTTATATATACATTTTTTTAATTTATTGACGAACATATAGAGTTTTGTGGAAGAATCTTCCAAAACACACTCGGACAAATAAGGTTTTTAGTGAGATATTTGAATGGAAATTATTTCTTGCACAACAAGCGTATATATTGTATTTAAGATAGTAACGACATGTCTACTATATGTTCGAAAGGCGCACATGTGTAAATTTTAGTGGCATTCGAAAAATTCTTGCACCTGATGCACACATAAGTGGCGCTCGTATGCGGGTTAATGCTATCATTTGCCCCCGATGCACGCACACTAGGTGCTCGGGCATTGCCTATAGTATACATGGCAACATAATTTTTGAAGTATTTATTGTTATATATTTGAACAACCTCTGGTGGTAGTTATTCTAATTTTTATCTCTTATTATATTTGTCTTAATTTGTAAATATTATGACGAAACTAAAAGATGAGATAATTTGTATAACCATTCTCATAATTATAGTAGATTTTATACAATTATAATATCCAATGGTTTTACCCTTCTATTTATAAGAAGTCTTAACATGAAATTTGTACATTATTATTACTTTATTATGATTATTTGTGGATTGTTGTTTCGTCTCCTTATGAATCCAAATAGTAGACTTAATTTTCAATACGATTGGTGATTTATTCTCTACTTGGCTATGAAAGTTTGGTTTTCCGAGCCTAGCAAGTGGTATATGAATGCTAGGTTGCTTGATTTTGTTATTAATTGAACTAATAGATGATATGAGTAAAATGATTTATTTGAATGTTACAAACTTTGATATTTTGAAGAGTGAAGTACATTTTATTCATTAAAATAATGCACTTCCCTGTAATTATTACTACGCAAGAGCAATAGTCTAAATTCAATGAGAAGGCTGCTTTTGAACATGAACATATTTGTATATATACTCAGTAACCTAGCGACATGCATCTTCTAATTTCTTTCTCTACTACCATGAGTGCTAAATTAAAAGAGGAAAATACGACGGATATTTAATGACGACGAAGATGAAATAGAAGGAAACAATAACCCTATGTTAAGTTAGAAGGAAACAATAACCCATGTTTAGTTGGAAGGAATAGAACTTTTATTCTCATATTATTCATTTAAAAATATTTATTTTATTATTTGAATACATTTTGATAAGAGAAAAATATTTTTAAAGGAATAAATATTTCTAAATTTTTGAAAATAACTATTACTATCTCCCATTAGTGTTAGTTATTTCTGAGTAATTGAGAATAACTATTTTTGCACTATTTTTTTTATATTCCGTAATTATTTGATATATAATTATTTAATAATTATATTTAATAAATATTTATTACAGTCACATAATATTACATATGGATAATATTTAATAAACATTTAATACATAATATTACGTATTATATAAAAAAACGTAATCTTATATCAAATATTATATTAAATATAACATTTAATAAAACGTAATATTATCTCAAATATTATATCAACTATAATATTTAATAATACATTATATTATATTAAATAATTAATAAATATATAATTTATGCATATAATTATATATATGTAATATTTAATACATAATATTACGTGTTATATAATAATGCGTATTGTTATGTCAAATATAATAATTAATAATACATAATATTATATCAAATGATTAATAAATATTTGATATACATAAAATTATATATACGTAATATTTAATAAATATTTAATATGTAATAATACGTATTATATAATAATACATAATACTATATAAAATATATAATTCAGTAATACTTAAAATTATATCAAATAATTAATAAAATTTTGATATTTATATACATAATTATATATATATATATATAATATTTAATAAATATTTAATACGTAATATTATATCTTATAAAATAATAAATAATATTATATCAAATATTATTGCGTCTCTGGGTCTGGGTTCTTTCATGGATTAGAAAGCCTTCGGATTCCTTACCTGAGTTGGATCTCAAACAGGTTCGGTTTTCACTCTCTTAAACCTAGGTGCTACACAACATAAATTACAAATAAGAGGTCAAAAGTCGACGGGATATTATCCAATTGAAAATATTCCGACACTTAAATTAGATATCTTCCGCAATAAATCAAAAGATATAGGAGTGACTGTTGAAATACGGTGGGGAATGGAAGGATGCAAGAATGCATGATTCGTTGAACGAGTATGGGAGGTTGGGTTTCGTGGTTTACACTGCAGGGAGTGGCTTACTAAGACTGCTCAATAGCGGTTTTTGGATCGATGGCCTTTGATTGATCAAGGATCGAACTTAGGAGATCAGGAGTTGGATCGGGAATCAATCCTTTTCCTATCGAAGGAAGGGGTATTTATAGGCTCCATAGTGGAGGACCTTGGGCACGGAAGTCTTTGACATGTGATAAGTTGAGATTCATCGGCCACTGACCGCTATCAATGGCCAACAGTGTTAGTTATCGTCTTGCGGTGGTGCAGAAACCATTGTCAAGCACGACTAGTACGGGTCCGTTTGACTTTGTTTGGATTGGCTAGGTGATTGTTGGGGGGTGCACATTTCAGTTGGCCAGCGTTGACCTTGCTTCCTGTTGGCTGATAGTTCCTCGGACGGCGTCCCCTACACTGGCAGACTGCAAGGGCCGTGGTATGGACGCAAGCAAAACTGATTGATCTCGTTGCTTGATGCTTTGCATGCCTTGTCACTTCACGACTCGACTGGCTCTCATGGATTGGGTTTCTCAGCTGATGGACGCCCTTTTCCTAGTTGGGTCTAGCTAATCTCGACCTAATTCTGTGCTAGACCCAAGAAATATAATATTTAATAATACATAATATTATATCAAATAATTAATAAATATTTGATATATATATATATAATTATATATATGTAATATATATTTAATTATATATATTATATCAAATATGTATTAAATATGTATTTTTTATGATAAAAATAAATATTATACCAAATAATAATTTAGAATAATGTATATATTATATCTATATTTTTATATTATATAAATATACATATAAATAAATATATATATAAACACGTATATTATATGATATATATTATATTGTATATAAGAAATATCATTTTAATTAAATAAAGGTAAAAAAAGTCATTATGATAAACTATTACCTTATTCCTCATGTTGTTTTATCAATCAAATATTAAAATATTAAGTTTTAACTTATTCTAATCTAATAATAAAATATAAAAATAATAATTTTTAACTCTATTCTCATTTTATTATATTTTCTGAAAATAATTATTTTATTATCACTGTATATCATTTTACTAACCAAATATGCCGTAAAAGAACAAACTGAAGGAATAGATAAGAGAGAAAGAGTGTGGAAGAGAAGGAAAGAAAGAAAACAAAGAGTGGAGGAGCAATGGGAAGTTTTGAGAGACGGAGAGAGAGTGTATTATTATTATTATTATTATTATTTAATAATATTATTGTTATTTTATTAATAATATTATTTTATCATTAATTAAATAACTTTATTTATAATCATGTTAAATTGATAGTTCAATAAATCTGAATTAAAATATCAAAATATTATAACGATTTTTTTTGTTATTGTTAACGGAGAGTTCATGGAGTTCTTTCGAGGTTTCAAACACTTTAGACTGAAAAATTCCTTGTTGCCTTATTTATTTATTTATTGCTATTATAACAAAAGTCCTTGGTGAAATTCTTTATGCCAAAACCATAGAAGATACGTGGTTTTCCTTTCATTGAAAGTGCAAGTAAGCTAAAATCACTATGCTCTCCTTTGCAAATGATATTCTCTTTTTTTAGGTGCCAATCTACATTTTGTATTTGTGTCTAAGGGGGGCCTTGATTTTTTCACTTCATTTTCATGCCTCACACCTAACCGGTGGAGAGATAAATTATTAATATGTGTGGCCGGCTTTACTATGACTTAAGCCATTTTTGATAAGTTCTTTTTTCCACCAATATCATTTAGCGCATTGATGTTCCTTCTCTTTAAGAAAATTCTTAAGTAGGAGGAGGCTCTAATGTACAACCTTCTCTAGCATGGGCCTTTAAGGTTCTCCTACTTGGTTAAAATTAGTTGATTCATTCTATACTTTCAATAAATAGGGCAAGTTTGGATTCACTAATTTAGTGGCAGGAAATAAAGTACTCTTAATTTAATACTTATGACATCTTTTAAAAATACCAAAAAACTCAATCTTAAATGATAAGTTTTGTAACTACAAACTCAATGATAAGTTTATCTGAACCATTTAAATTCTTTATCTTATGTCTTGGAGCTTGAGAATGATTTTGGGCCTTCACAATAATATTTTTTCATACATTTCCTATATTGATAAGGATGGTCCCTTTGCTCTTTTATAGTTGTACCGTTGGCATCTACATGATGTCTTAGGGGAGTTTCCTAATCAACTTTATCAGTTGTCGACTTGCTTCTATTGTCCTTTCTAGTGGATTGTATTTTTATTGAGGAAATTTGGTATTGGGCAAATGAAAATGACCCTGAATTAACTGAAATTATGAAACACATGACTAGCAAATAGGTCTATCTAGTGTTTATAGGAAATCATATAATTATGCTTTTTTACTAGTATGTTTTCTTGCACTGTCTAATTTAGGATTTGTTATAGGGCTAGTTGTTCTTAGTTTATTGAGAATTAATCGGTGAGAGTCAGGAATGCTGGTATTCGATCAAAGGGTGTTATAGAGGACTAGCTGTATATATACACTTAGTGTGTTAGTCGAAACTTATTAGTGAGGGGTACTATAATAATCTCACGATGATATTCCTTATAAACTGACTCTATAATATTTAGAGAAAGAGAGATATCTAATGTTCCACCTTAGAGTATCCTTTAACGAGTTGAAGGCCTTTTCTTTTGAAACGCATTTGAATTTATACAATGTTGGCTTACCTTGGGAGCAACAATCTAGGCATATCAATATGGAAATTGAAATTGACATAATCGTTCAATAATCCTTTTCCATTACTAGCAAAATACTTCCTTGATACCTGCACATTAATTATCACTTTCGTGATTGGTGGCCATAGTGCTAATGTGAATTTTGAGTTCACAGTTTATTAGGTAAGAGCTCGTGATTTTCATCTCTCTTCATGGCCGCCAATGCGGCACGCTAGTTGCATTGGGCCTATAGGCTCTGTCAACAGTCAAACATGGTACTCTAGCCAGCATTTTCTAGCCAGCATTTAAGTATCCTGGATATATTTTTGGACATCAGGATCCCCTAATGTTATGATATCTCAATATTTAGTCATCTTGGTTGAAAAATAATTTTCACTCATATGTGTCTTGGTTCAGTAGTCTTATCCCTTAGACATCTGAATCCCCATCATTTTAACATTTGAATGATTCAATATTTAAATGCCTCAATGTCAGATCCCTTGAAAATTAAAATATTAGAGGCTATGTTTTAGAAAGATTCAAACTGTTTTTTTAATTGTCAAATTTATCAACTTTAATCACTAGCAATAGAAACTAAATTTTTTAGATTAAATTAATCAAAGAATATTTTATTAGGATAAGACTAAATTCTCTGAAAGTTTCTACAATAATATGCCTTTCCGGAAACCTAATGTTCTAGAAAGCGTCTTATGTTTGGTAACTATGATAATATATATACTGCATATACTGCACGCGTGGGAAGAGAAGCTTCTTTGACGTCCAACTTCGAATCCCGGTAGAATCGTGCGGTCTTCTACGTTCCACGTTGCATGATTTTCATGGTTCGTGTATTAACAAAATGAAATTTTAGGTGAGCGGTGGGGCATGCTTCTGGACGAGGAGATCTTTCTCGCTTGCTCAAGCAAAAGTCAACATTTTGTCTCAAAAATGAAATATTTTTTTATTACTATTAATTCTTAATTTTATTAAAATTTTATATTTTTACATTACCGATAAAATATTGTTTTAAATTTGAACATACTGTATTTAGTATCAAAAAAACTCAAAAATATAATTTCTTAAAAGATAAAAATATAACAGAAAACAATTATGTAAATATAAATTTTATATTAGAATAAAAAATAAAACTATTATTAAAATTAAGAAGAAATTTTAAAAATATTTTTTGCATTTTTTGGTTCCAATGCTGATGAAAACGAAGGCCAAATTTAAATTTTACCTCTTTAATAACTGAATTTTTTTATAAGCCTTAAGCTAATATCCAAAGGTAAGGTCTGTGTAATTTCAAGTGAAATTAGCCAATTTGATAAATGCAAGACTTTCTAGTAAAAATCTCAAATCCAAACTATATATATGAATGTATATGTATATGTATATAATATTTTTATATATGTATGTATATTCACAACTTAGAAGAATAGCTCTTATGGTTGAATGTACATAATAGCGAGTCATTCCGCATGATACTTAATTTGATTGCCGGATTAGTGAATTGTTAGCAAACAAGTAGATTTTGAAAGACCTTAGTTATTAGATAAAAATATAAAAGTAACTTTATGTTTTAATTTGTACTTTCACATGAATTTTCTTTTGAGATTTTGAAAATGGAGTAAGCTCAGACCCATTTTATACCCCTTGCAATGGAATAATTATCAGAAAATATTAGTTTTAGGAATTGAATTAATAATTATTTGATTAATAAGATTATGATATTATTTTAAAAATTAAATAAATATTGAAAGTTTAAAATTATATTTCTAGACTAAGAATAATTTGTTGGGATGAGTTTATAAGTTTCATATTTATTTATATATACATTTTTAATTTATTGATTTAACATATAGAGTTTTGTGGAAGAATCATCCAAAACAAACTCGAACAAATAAGGTTTTTAGTGAGATATTTGAGTGGAAATTATTTCGTGCACAACAAGCGTATATATTGTATTTATGGTAGTAAGGACATGCCTACTATATATTCGAATGGCGCATAGGTGTAAATTTTAGTGGCCTTCGAAAACTTCTTGCACCTAATGCACACATAAGTGGCGCTCGTATGCGGGTTAATGCTATCATTTGCCCCCGATGCACGCACACTAGGTGCTCGGGCATTGCCTATAGTATACATGGCAACATAATTTTTGAAGTATTTATTGTTATATATTTGAACAACCTCTGGTGGTAGTTATTCTAATTTTTATCTCTTATTATATTTGTCTTAATTTGTAAATATTATGACGAAACTAAAAGATGAGATAATTTGTATAACCATTCTCATAATTATAGTAGATTTTATACAATTATAATATCCAATGGTTTTACCCTTCTATTTATAAGAAGTCTTAACATGAAATTTGTACATTATTATTACTTTATTATGATTATTTGTGGATTGTTGTTTCGTCTCCTTATGAATCCAAATAGTAGACTTAATTTTCAATACGATTGGTGATTTATTCTCTACTTGGTTATGAAAGTTTGGTTTTCTGGGCCTAGCAAGTGGTATGTGAATGCTAGGTTGCTTGATTTTGTTATTAATTGATCTAATAGATGACGTGAATAAAATGATTTATTTGAATGCTAGAAACTTTGATACTTTAAAGAGTAAAGTACATTTTATTCATTAAAATAATGCACGTAATTATTACTACGCAAGAGCAATAGGCTAAATTCAATGAGAAGGCTGCTTTTGAACATGAACATATTTGCATATATACTCAATAATTTAGTGACATGCATCTTCTACTTTCTTTCTCTACTACCCTGAGTGCTAAATTGAAAGAGGAAAATACAATGGATATTTAATGACGACGAAGATGGTATAGAAGGAAATAGTAACCCCCTGTTTAGTTGGTAGGAGTAGAACTTTTATTCTCATATTATTCATTTAAAAATATTTATTTCAGTATTTGAATATATTTTGACAAGGAAAAAATATTTTTAAATGAATAAATATTTCTAAATTTTAAAAAATAACTATTACCACCTCTCCATTGGTGTTAGTTATTTCTGAATAGTTGAGAATAACTATTTTTGCTTTAATTATTTTATTTTTTGAAATATTCTTATATATATATTGGTAAGTATCGTTATACATACACGTAATTATTTGATATATAATTATTTAATAATTATATTTAATAAATATTTATTACAGTCACATAATATTATATATACATAATATTTAATATATAATATTACGTATTATATAATAAAACATAATATTATATCAAATATAATATTTAATAAAATGTAATATTATCTCAAATATTATATCAAGTATAATATTTAATGATACATAATATTATATTAAATAATTAATAAATATATAATTTATGCATGTAATTATATATATATATAATATTTAATACATAATATTACGTATTATATAATAATGCGTATTGTTATGCCAAATATAATATTTAATAATACATAATATTATATCAAATGACTAATAAATATTTGATATATATATATATATGTAATTATATATACGTAATATTTAATATTATATTAAATAATTAATAAATATTTGATATATATATACATAATTATATATATATAATATTTGATAAATATTTAATACGTAATATTTCGTATTATAAAATAATAAGTAATATTATAGCAAATATTATTGCATCTCTGGGTCTGGGTTCTTTAGCGAATTAGGGAGCCTTTAGATTTCTTACTTGGGACGGATCTCAAACAGGATCGGTTTTCGCTCACCTAAACCTAGGTGCTGTACAGCATAAATTACAAACAAGATGTCAAAAGTCGACAGGATATTCTCACATCAAAAATATTCTAAAGTTTAAGTCAGATATCTTCCGCAATAAACGAAAAGATGTAGAACTGAATGTTGAAATATGATAAAGAATGAGAGGATGCAAGAATGCGTGATTCGTTGAGCGAGTATGGGAGTTTGGGCTCCGTGGTTTGCACGGCAGGGAGTGGCTCACTAAGACTGCTTGTAATATCCCGGATTTTATTTGGACCAATTTAATATCAATTGTGATTTTGGGTATTTTGGACGTGATAAAATTAATTAAATATTGAGAAATTTTGGGAGGATATTTGGATCGGTTGGGTTGACGCCCGGGGTGCGCCGGTGTCGTCCAAATATCGTTTTGAATTTTGGATTAAAAGAAAATTAAATTAAAAAATATATATATATAATATATAATATATATATAACGGAAAGGAAAAAAAAAAAGAAAAGAAAATTGATAATTTAAAAAATTTGAATTAAAATATCAGAGTGTTATAATAATTTTCTTTGTTATTGTTAACAGAGAGTTCATGGAATTCTTTTGAGGTTTCAAACACTTTAGACTAGAAAATTCCTTGTTGCCTTATTTATTTATTTATTGCTATTATAACAAAAGTCTTTGGTGAAATTCTTTCTGCCAAAACCATAGAGGATACGTGGTTTTCCTTTCATTGAAAGTACAAGTAAGCTAAAATCACTATGCTCTCCTTTGCAAATGATATTCTCTTTTATTAGTTGCCAATCTACATTTTGAATTTGTGTCTAAGGGGGGCCTTGATTTTTTCACTTCATTTTCATGCCTCACACCTAACCGATGGAGAGATAAATTATTAATATGTGTGGCCAGCTCTACTATGATTTAAGCCATTTTTGATAAGTTCTAGCCCGCATTTTCTAGCCAGCATTTAGGCATCCTGGATATATTTTTGGATATCAAGACCCCTAATGTTATGATATCTCAACATTTGGTCATCTTGGTCAAGAAATGATTTTCACTGATATGTGTTTCGGTTCAGTAGTCTTATCCCATAGACATCTTAATCCCCGATCATTTCAACATTTGAATATTTCAGTATTCAAATGCCTCAATGTCTGATCCCTTGGAAATTAAAATATTAGAGGCTATGGTTTAGAAAGATTCAAACTGTTTTTTTAGTTGTCAAATTTATCAACTTTAATCACTAGTAATGGAAATTAAATTTTTTAGATCAAATTAATCAAAGAATATTTTATTAGGATAAGACTAAATTCTCTGAAAGTTTCTACAATAATGAGCCTTTCTGGAAACCTAATGTTCTAGAAAGCGTCTTGTGTTTGGTAACTATGATAATATACATACTGCATATACTGCACGCGTGGGAAGAGAAGCTTCTTTGACGTCCAACTTCGAATCCCTGTAGAATCGTGCGGTCTTCTACGTTCCACGTTGCATGATATTCATGGTTCGTGTATTAACAAAATGAAATTTCAGGTGAGCGGAGGGGCATGCTTCTGGACGAGGAGATCTTTCTCGCTTGCTCAAGCAAAAGTCAACATTTTGTCTCAAAAATGAAATATTTTTTTTATTACTATTAATTCTTGATTTTATTAAAATTTTATATTTTTACGTTACCGATAAAATATTGTTTTAAATTTGAACATACTGTATTTAGTATCAAAAAAACTCAAAAATATAACAGACTTATAGAAAACAATTATGTAAATAAAAATTTTATATTAGAATAAAAAATAAAATTATTATTAAAATTAAGAATATATTTTAAAAATATTCTTAGCATTTTTTGGTTCAAATGCTGATGAAAACGAAGGCCAAATTTAAATTTCACCTCTTAAATAACTGAATTTTTTTATAAGCCTTAAGCTAATATTAGATTAAATTTAAAGTTGCTATCTCAAAAACCTTAAAAAAAATATAATACTTTTAAAGATAAAACTATGATAGACATGTCAACTTTTTTGGGAGTAAAATCAATACTAGAATAAAGTTAAAAATTAAAGCGAAGGATATAAAAAGATAGTAAATTACAAATTTGTTGAGAATAAGTCATTGTTCATATTTTATCAATTTTTTTGAAAAAATATTTTTTAAAAAAATAATATTTTTTAAAATAATTATTAAAATCCATCAAATTTCTTCAATAATTTCGCAAGGTGGACAAATTGGAGAGTCAATTTTGTTTGTGGCTTTCCCACGAAAAGAGAAAGGCACGTACTCGAGGGAAGGACACCCACCCACCCCGACCCCTCCCTCTCTCTCACATGATGCATCTGCTCCCGTCATCATCTTCCGCAGCCATAGATTTCAGTATATATAGCTATGAAGCAGATGGAGGCAAGTGGGTAAGTCGAAACCAGAGAGCAAAACAAACTAGCAGAGTAAGGAGGGGAGTCAGATACTGAATACTGCACGCTTCAACAAGATTATCAACAATGAGCATGGAAATCAGTGAAGACATCGTCATTGTCGGAGCTGGAATTGCTGGCCTTGCTACCGCGTTAGGCCTTCACAGGTACCCGATTCCCCACCAGCACCCCTCTGTCTCTGTCTCTCCCGCTCTCTGCCTCCTCACTTCTTCTTCTTCTTCTTGGTGCTATCCATAGATCTACGAGTTTAAGCTTGCAAATTATTCTGTCAACACGTCAAAATAAATTTCTAAAGAACTTTTAGTCAGAACCTTTTATCCATCTAATCAGTGTGTTTGTCGTTCGTCTTAGATGGATTTCATTGTCTTTGGCTTTGAGTCATGTAAAACTGACGAGTATGATTGTGGATTGGATTTATTGTATCTGTGCTGGGATGTGTTTATAGACTTAGACATTTCTGTTTGGACTATGCACGCCAACTGTTTGTTCTTTGGCTTCTATGAGTTAGCTACGATCTGTTTTATATCGAATTAAAAAGCTTGGTTGAAAGAAAATTTCCAAGGAAATGGCTTCTTATAAAAGCTTCATTTTCAAACGATACTCAACTAGTTGATGCAAGAAATAATTGATTATCCGAATCACTAAAAGTAGTAAGCTAAGAAACTTAACTTCTACCTGAAATAGATGTTTTTAATTACTGGAATTCTCGTCAACGTCTCTGAATGTCATATTTACTCTAACATAGTCTTTGTAGAATTTTCTTTGTTAAACTAAATGGGATCATGTTATCTAGGTTGGGATTGAGATCTCTAGTATTGGAATCGTCACCTTGCCTGAGAGTGACCGGTGCTGCTTTCACAACATGGACAAATGCTTGGCAGGCACTCGATGCCCTTGGGATTGGCGATTCACTCCGCAGGCAACACCCCCGGCTCCAAGGGTATGTGTTTTTCTATACTTAAATTCTTGGTCATTTGTCCCCTTTGATCCCATGGATTCATCCGTGCTTCCCGTTTCTCTATATTATCCAATGTAAAGTTGGATTTTTCCCATATGATTGGCCATGAGTCATTCAAAGTGATAGGCATCTTATAAAATGCAAGACTTGGTAATTAAAATCCTATAATTAGGTTGTGTGCAGATATTTGAATCTCAAAATGGAGGCTTGATTGAATTGAAATACATATTAGCTAATATAAGGTGTTGAAGACCGTATTTGATAGCACATTTTCTTACCACCTTTTATTAGATTTTCTACTAATAAGTTCTCAACTAAATGTGTAAATGCAGATTGGTTGCAATGTCTACAATATCGGGAGATCCAAATTGGAAATTGAATTTACAGCTAAAGGAACGAGGTATGCTAATAAGCTTTTTGCATTTCCTTGCTAAGGATAAAAGATATAGCTTTTATTTTTTTCCCCAAAACATGACAGCATCGTAAGAAACAATTATCCCAAGGCATTGTACTACCTATACCTTTCAAATATCCATCTCCCTTTCCTTGTTTCTGTGGTTTGTGCTAAATGTATCATCTTGACACTGCTATCAAGTATACGCTAAAATTTGATGTCTGATAATGCAGTGAACAACATGAAGTTCGGTGTTTAAAAAGGAAGGTTTTATTAGAAACACTTGCAAAGGAACTACCAACCGGCACTATAAGGTTTTCATCTAAGGTGGTTTCCATTGAAGATTCGGGATCTTTGAAATTATTGCATCTCGTTGATGGCTCTATCCTTAAAACCAAGGTAATTTGATATTTAATTAATTATATTCTCTAGATTTGCCAACTCCGCTCCTTATCTTAACATATATTGTTCTTCTCCTTATCGGGACATTTGTGGTAAGCACTTGAATGTGGCATGAACACCATCCACCAAATGAGATGAGAATAATCTGTAAGAATACCAATATAACATGTTAGATATTTTATTTATCCAACACTTGCTGCAAATCATCCTTGGCATCAAAAACAAAGGACTACACTTTTCTATAAGCACGGGAAGAATCGGACCAGCTTAGCTCACTTGAGAGAAAGATATGATCAGCCATTACATGCATGTTTGCACTTGGTGCAATCTAACCTAGTGTGAAGTGAACTTCACCAATTTAAAGAAGGACATTCCATTTACTTTAGGTTCGATCAAAGTCCAAGTTCACCATAAATCAATAAAAAATTACCTTAACCAGAAATTGAGGTGGACCCTTAAATTCTACAAGCTAACGTTGAATTGTACATACATTTTAGAATAATTTTGGGATCTAAGTCCTTTGTACATATTATATCATCTAACGACTTTAAAATCTTATGATGCTGTTATCATTTAAGGTGTTGATTGGGTGCGATGGAGTGAACTCGCCGGTAGCAAGGTCGCTAGGATTCAAGAAGCCTTCATTTGTTGGGAGATCTACTATTCGTGGCTATGCAGTTTTTGAAGAAAAACACGGATTTGAGCCTAAAAGTCTGCAATTCATGGGAGATGGCTTCAGATATGGTATCATTCCTTGTGATGATACCAGTCTTTATTGGTTTTTCGCATTTTCATCCTCTGGGCAAGGTACATGTTTATTCTTCATCGTCATTCCAAAAAATTGTTTCAAAAGGAACTCAGTCCATCAAATATGCACAATAGAATTAGAATTTTCGTTTGAAATTGCAATTTATTAAATAAGAATTTGGGGCTAACCTAAAACTTGTATGGAATATTTTTTTTCTTTTTGAATTGCTACTAATGTTGTTCCTTTCATCTTGTTGATACAGATAAAGAATTAGAAGAAAACCCATTAAAGATGAAACAATTTGCGCTAAACAATTTAGGGAAAGTCCCCGATAAAATAAAGAACGTCATAGATACAACCAAACTTGATGATCGATATGTTCTCCACTAAGAAGCAGAGTCAGTGGGAGATACTATTTGGAGACATAAGTAAGGACAATGTTTGCGTAGCCGGTGATGCTTGCCACCCAATGACTCGGACCTTGGGCAAGGGGCTTGCTCGCTTTAGAAGATGGGATTATTCTAGCAAGATGCCTTGGTGAGGCATTTATAAAGAGATCAATCAAGAGAAATATTCAAGAACAAGAATATGAGAGAATCAGGATCAGTTTGAAGAAATACGCAAAAGAAAGGAGATGGAGAGATTTTGATCTTGTTACTACTGCTTATACTGTAGGTGTTATACAACAGAGTAATAAGATGGTGATTTCATTTTTAAGAGACAAAGTTTTGGCACCACTATGGAGCGGCTTGCTCTTGCAGAAAGCTAGTTTTCGGTGTGGACAACTTCCAACTAAATGATAATTTGTGTGGCGATTGTATTTTTATTTTGTGCTTCTCTTTTACGATTAGTGGAATTACTTTTATTCTCCACTATGTTATTAAATGCAAGCTGGAGAGACAGTGGTATGTAATCTTTATTAGGTTAAAAAAAAGCTTGAATTAACCAGCATTGATCTTACATGTATCACCTTTTAATTGGTGGTTTTTTCTTGCCATTGAAAATTGAGTTTATGGGGAAGTGTTTATAAGCCACATTGGACAGGATTGGATGAATTTTAGGTCAATTTCATGCCTCCGTCGCTTTGTTTTAGATGTTCATTTGGTTTTTTATATACATAAAATAATTAGTATTTGCAAATTATAAATTATTAGTTGTCTTTCTTGATGTGTTTTTACTAATAAATTTGAGGACTAATAAATTTAACCCACAATTACTATGTATGTAGTATGTGAATTGCTATCAATATATAGGTCACTATCCTTTAAGAAAAGGACATTAAAAGAATTAAGAAAGTGTTGCAAAATTATTTAAAAACAAAAGGAAATTAAAAAAAAAAAGGGGGGGAGAAAACGGATCCTTGCCCAGTGGTTCTAAGCCAGAAAAAAGGTTATCTATTGCTAATTTTAATATCATTGTTTATAAATATTAAAATTTTTAAATATGTAATCACTTTTTAAAATTATAAAATCAAGTAGAAGACATATTTACTCGGAATTTTAAGAACATCATATATCATATTTGAATATTTATATCAAAAAGATATATTATTTGCACCTATTTATACACTAATTTATATCAAAATTATAATTTTTTAGAATAGAGAGTCAGAAAAAAAAAGAGTAAAAATTAAAATATAATTAAATTCATATATAATCTTTGACAATTTTAGTACATAAAAGTATATAAATAAGTGTATGAATAGTAATAGTGTAAGGTTAATATAAATAGGTGAGAAATAAATACATTTGATTTTTAATTACCCATCGTTATAGGATGACAACTACGGCTCAACGAATCTCCTCGAAAGGCAATTGCCATGCAGCGACCTCCAACATCGTTCTGAAAAGGGAAGGAATGTTCCTTGGCAGCCACAGTTACCACATACATCCCACGCACGATCATTGAAACAACTCAACGGTTATGTAAGGACGGTTGACGTTAGATGCAAGGCCACAACGCAACGGTTATGCAAAGGAATTACCAACCGGCACTGTAAGGTTTTCATCTAAGGTGGTTTCCATTGAAGATTTGGGCTCTTTGAAATTATTACATCTTGTTAATGGCTCTATCCTTAAAACCAAGGTAATTTGATATTTAACTAATTATATTCTCTAGATTTTCCAACTCCTCTTCTTATCTTAATATATATTGTTCTTCTCCTTATCGGGACCTTTGTGGTAAGCACTTGAATGTGGCATGAACACCATCCACCAAATGAAATGAGAATAATCTGTAAAAATACCAACATAACATGTTGGATATTTTATTTGTCCAACACTTGCTACAGTTCCTCCTTGGCATCAATAACATAGGACTACACTTATTTATAAGCACGTGTAGAATCAGACCAATTAGCTCACCTGAGAAAAAGATATGATCAGTCATTACATGCATATCTGTACTTGGTGCAATCTAACCCAGTGTGAAGTGAACTTCACCAATTTAAAGAAGGGCATTCAATTTACTTTAGGTTCGACCAAAGTCCAAGTTAAACATGAATCAATAAAAAATAACTTTAACCATAAATTGAGGTGGACCTTTCAATTCCGCAAGCTAACGTTGAATTGCACATACTATTTTAGAATAATTTTAGAATCTAAGTCCTTTGTACATATTATGTCATCTAATGACTTTAAAATCTTATAATGCTATTATCATGTAAAGGTGTTGATTGGGTGTGATGGAGTGAACTCACCGGTGGCAAGGTTGCTAGGATTCAAGAAGCCTTCATTTGTTGGGAGATCTACCATTCGTGGCTACGTAGTTTTTGAAGAAAAACATGGATTTGAGCCTAAAAGTCTGCAATTCATGGGAGATGGCTTCAGATATGGTATCATTCCTTGTGATAATACCAGTCTTTATTGGTTTTTTTGCATTTTCATCTTCTGGGCAAGGTACATGTGTATTCTTCATCTTCATTTCAAAAAATTGTTTCAAAAGGAACTCAATCCATCAAATATGCACAATAGAATTAGAATTTTCATTCTGAATTGCAATTTATTAAACAAGAATTTAGGGTTAACCTAAAACTAGTATGGAATATTTTTTCTTTTTAAATTGCTACTAATGTTGTTCCTGTCATCTTGTTGATACAAATAAAGAATTGAAAGAAAACCCATTAAAGATGAAGCAATTTGTGCTAAACAATTTAGGAAATGTCCCTAATAAAATAAAGAATGTCATAGATACAACCAAACTTGATGATTTGATATGTTCTCCACTAAGAAGCAGAGCTCCGTGGGAGATATTATTTGGAGACATAAGTAAGGACAATGTTTGTGAAGTCGGTAATGCTTGCCACCCAATGATGCCGGACCTTGGGCAAGGGGCTTGCTCTGCTTTAGAAGATGGGATTATTCTAGCAAGATGTATTGCTGAGGCATTTATAAAGAGATCAACCGAAGAGAAATATTCAGAAGAACAACAATATGAGAAGATTAGGATTAGTTTGAAGAAATATGCAAAAGAAAGGAGATGGAGGGGTTTTGATCTTGTTACTACTGCTTATACTATAGGTGTTATACAACAGAGCAATAAGATAGTGATTTCATTCCTAAGGGACAAAGTTTTGGCACCATTATGGAGCGGCTTACTCTTACAGAAAGCTAGTTTTCAGTATGGACGACTTTCAACTAAATGATAATTGGTGTAGTATTTATATTTTTATTTTGTGCTTATTTTTTACGATTACTGGAATTGTTTTTATTCTCCACCATGTTATTAAATGCAAGTTGGAGAGACAATGGTATGTAATCTTTATTAGGTTGAAAAGAAGCTTGGATTTATAAGCATTGATCTTGCATGTATCACCTTTTAATTGGTGGTTTTTTTCTCGTCATTGAAAATTGAGTTTATGGGGAAGTGTTTAGGAGATCTTATATGCCACATTGGACAAGATTGGATGTTTTCAAGGTCAATTTCATGCCTCCATCTCTATGTTTTAGATGTTCATTTGGTTTTTTATATAAATAAAATAATTAGTATTTACAAATTATAAATTATTAGTTGCCTTTTTTTGGTGTGTTTTTATAAATAAATTTGAAGACTAATAGATTTAACCCACAATTACTATGTATGTAGTATGTGAATTGCTATCAATATATAGGTCACTATCCTTAAAGAAAAGGACATTAAAAGAATTAAGAAAGTATTGCAAAATTATTTAAAAACCTAACGAAATTATAAAAAAAAAAAAGAGGAGAAAACGAACCCCTCCCTAGTGGTCCTAAGCCAAAAAAAGGTTGTCTATTGCTAATTTTAATATCATTATTTATAAATATTAAAATTTTTAAATATATACTTGCTTTTTAAAATTATAAGAAAAGTTTAAGATATATTTATTTTAAATTTTAAGGACATCATATATTATATTTGAACATCTATATTAAAGAGATATATTATTTGTATACCTACTTATATGCCAATTTATACCAAAATTATTATTTTTGGTGTAGAGAGTGAAAAAAAGAGTAAAAATCAAAATATGGTTAGATCCATATATACTTTTTGACCATTTCAATACACAGTATATAAATAAGTATATTAATATTAATAGTATATGGTTAATACAAACATATAAGAAATAAATATATCTAATTTTTGTTCTATTGTTATAGTTTGAATAAGTGATTATAATTTTACCAATATATAAGAAACTCGTATATGTTTTGCCTAGAATTATTTCTTTTTAGATAATCGTATATGAAAGCAATGCTCATATAAATCTAAATTTTAAAAAAAAATAGACCTCCTTTTTTTGTCCATCAAGTGGTCCCTTCCTTGACCACCCCTACAAAGTGGTTTATAATGTTCATAATTATTCTTATTATTGTGAGATATTTATATGACCATATATATAGGAGCAATCATGTATCAACATTTAATTGAGCTTAAAGTTTGAAAATTTAGAGCATTATGAATTAGAGGCATGTGTGTAATTTGCTTGAATTGACACTCCAATTAAGGATCAATTGACATCTCACCCCATAAAAAAAAATGTAAACAAAAAAATAATTTTACATATTTTAATAATTAAACAATAATTTTTAGCTGACCCAATTATATTTTTTATTGATACAATTAAACTAAATTATTAGTCATAGTGATTCAATTATATTTATCATTTATCAGATTAGTTGATTTTTTCATTAATTTTAATTGAAATAATAATATAATTATTTTAATTTACTTTGTAAAAAATACAATTATTAAAATCATTGTTTACACAAAAAAAAAAATCTCATTCCACCTCTATAGAATGTCAAAAGATGGCAACATCTTGATGAAGATTCCACCCTTAAAACAGAGGCTATTTAACTTTCACAAATATAACACTTATTTGTATGCCAAAATCTATATCAAGGGCCTAAATTTAACATAATATTTATTTGATTATGATTTTAGAATTATTGTTTTGAATTGCAATTTTAATTGAATGAAAATATTTTGAGTCATATTAGAACTCTACAATATAATATTTGAGAACTCATACTGATAATATTTTTTCTATTTTTACAAAAGGAAAAAAAATTCTTTAAAAATAAAGCAATTTGTGGTTAGTCTTATAGAAAACATCCTTGATAAAATAAAAATATTCTAAAATTAAAAAGGTGGTCTTCAAAAGAAAATTCTTTTAAGAGTGTTTGCATCTTTTCAAATTTGTGATTGAAAAATGATGAATTATTATATTTATTTACAAAATAAAACTAGTGTTGATTAAAACAAGTAATAAAATATATAAATTAAAAAGTAAAAACATAATTAACTAATTATTTAATTCAAGGCCTAGGGATGTCTGGTATAAATGAAAAGTAAGGCCAAGGGCTCTGATTTTAATGATTAAATAATTGAGTTTGAGGCTTATCATTTTTACGTGACATTGTTATTTAAAAGCCAAAGTGCTTTTTTTTTTTTTTTTCCTTCTGTAATTGATGTGAAAGATAAAGTCATTCACTTGCCCTTTCTAATTGTTCAAGTGTGTTTATTTTTTATTTTAAAAAGAGGGTAAAAATATTTTTTTATAAGTATATAAATATAAATATACAACAAAGTTGAAATAATATTCAGTACAAATAAATTTAACATAATTTTTTTGAAAAAAAATATATTTTTTCATTAAAAATAACTAAAAATTATTATTATTATTATTATTATTATTTAATAATATTTTTATTTTATTAATAATAATATTTTATTCTTAATAAAATAAATTTATTTATAATCATATTAAATTGATAATTTAATAAATTCGAATTAAAATATCAGATAGTTATAATGATTTTCTTTGTTATTGTTAACGGAGAGTTCATAGAGTTCTTTCGAGGTTTCAAATACTTTAGACTAGAATTTTCCTTGTTGCTTTAATTAATTATTTATTTATTGCTATTATAACAAAAGTCCTTGGTGAAATTCTTTATGCCAAAACCATAGAGGATATGTGGTTTTCCTTTCATTGAAAGTGCAAGCAAGCTAAAATCACTATGCTCTCCTTTGCAAATAATATTCTTCTTTTTTAGTTGCCAATCTGCATTTTGTATTTGTGTCTAAGGGGGGCCTTGATTTTTTCTCTTCATTTTCATGCCTCACACCTAACCTGCGGAGAGATAAATTATTAATATTTGTGGTCAGCTCTGCTATGACTCAAGCCATTTTTGATAAATTCTTTTTTCCACCAATATCATTTTGTGCATTGATGTTCTTTCTCTTTAAGAAAGTTCTTAAGTAGGAGAGGGCTCTAATGTACAACCTTCTCTAGCATGGGCCTTTAGGGTTCTCCTACTTGGTTAAAATTAGTTGGTTCATTCTATTAGAGGCTATTTAAATGATTCCCCATCATTTTAACATTTGAATGATTCAATATTTAAATGCCTCAATGTCAGATCCCTTGAAAATTAAAATATTAGAGGCTATGTTTTAGAAAGATTCAAACTGTTTTTTTAATTGTCAAATTTATCAACTTTAATCACTAGCAATAGAAACTAAATTTTTTAGATTAAATTAATCAAAGAATATTTTATTAGGATAAGACTAAATTCTCTGAAAGTTTCTACAGTAATGAGCCTTTCTGGAAACCTAATGTTCTAGAAAGCGTCTTGTGTTTGGTAACTATGATAATATACATACTGCATATACTGCACGCGTGGGAAGAGAAGCTTCTTTGACGTCCAACTTCGAATCCCTGTAGAATCGTGCGGTCTTCTACGTTCCACGTTGCATGATATTCATGGTTCGTGTATTAACAAAATGAAATTTTAGGTGAGCGGAGGGGCATGCTTCTGGACGAGGAGATCTTTCTCGCTTGCCCAGGCAAAAGTCAACATTTTGTCTCAAAAATGAAATATATTTTTTATTACTATTAATTCTTAATTTTATTAAAATTTTATATTTTTACGTTACCGATAAAATATTGTTTTAAATTTGAACATACTGTATTCAGTATCAAAAAAACTCAAAAATATAATTTCTTAAAAGATAAAAATATAACAGAAAACAATTATGTAAATATAAATTTTATATTAGAATAAAAAATAAAACTATTATTAAAATTAAGAAGAAATTTAAAAATATTTTTGCATTTTTGGTTCCAATGCTGATGAAAACGAAGGCCAAATTTAAATTTTACCTCTTTAATAACTGAATTTTTTATAAGCCTTAAGCTAATATCCAAAGGTAAGGTCTGTGTAATTTCAAGTGAAATTAGCCAATTTGATAAATGCAAGACTTTCTAGTAAAAATCTCAAATCCAAACTATATATATGAATGTATATGTATATGTATATAATATTTTTATATATGTATGTATATTCACAACTTAGAAGAATAGCTCTTATGGTTGAATGTACATAATAGCGAGTCATTCCGCATGATACTTAATTTGATTGCCGGATTAGTGAATTGTTAGCAAACAAGTAGATTTTGAAAGACCTTAGTTATTAGATAAAAATATAAAAGTAACTTTATGTTTTAATTTGTACTTTCACATGAATTTTCTTTTTGAGATTTTGAAAATGGAGTAAGCTCAG
Organism: Nepenthes gracilis; assembly: GCA_033239525.1. Taxonomy (NCBI): domain Eukaryota; kingdom Viridiplantae; phylum Streptophyta; class Magnoliopsida; order Caryophyllales; family Nepenthaceae; genus Nepenthes; species Nepenthes gracilis. The sequence goes on from BSYO01000004.1 coordinate 4,194,006, forward strand.
ACCCATTTTATACCCCTTGCAATGGAATAATTATCAGAAAATATTAGTTTTAGGAATTGAATTAATAATTATTTGATTAATAAGATTATGATATTATTTTAAAAATTAAATAAATATTGAAAGTTTAAAATTATATTTCTAGACTAAGAATAATTTGTTGGGATGAGTTTATAAGTTTCATATTTATTTATATATACATTTTTTAATTTATTGACGAACATATAGAGTTTTGTGGAAGAATCATCCAAAACAAACTCGAACAAATAAGGTTTTTAGTGAGATATTTGAGTGGAAATTATTTCGTGCACAACAAGCGTATATATTGTATTTATGGTAGTAAGGACATGCCTACTATATATTCGAATGGCGCATAGGTGTAAATTTTAGTGGCCTTCGAAAACTTCTTGCACCTAATGCACACATAAGTGGCGCCGTATGCGGGTTAATGCTATCATTTGCCCCGATGCACGCACACTAGGTGCTCTCGGGCATTGCCTATAGTATACATGGCAACATAATTTTTGAAGTATTTATTGTTATATATTTGAACAACCTCTGGTGGTAGTTATTCTAATTTTTATCTCTTATTATATTTGTCTTAATTTGTAAATATTATGACGAAACTAAAAGATGAGATAATTTGTATAACCATTCTCATAATTATAGTAGATTTTATACAATTATAATATCCAATGGTTTTACCCTTCTATTTATAAGAAGTCTTAACATGAAATTTGTACATTATTATTACTTTATTATGATTATTTGTGGATTGTTGTTTCGTCTCCTTATGAATCCAAATAGTAGACTTAATTTTCAATACGATTGGTGATTTATTCTCTACTTGGTTATGAAAGTTTGGTTTTCTGGGCCTAGCAAGTGGTATGTGAATGCTAGGTTGCTTGATTTTGTTATTAATTGATCTAATAGATGACGTGAATAAAATGATTTATTTGAATGCTAGAAACTTTGATACTTTAAAGAGTAAAGTACATTTTATTCATTAAAATAATGCACGTAATTATTACTACGCAAGAGCAATAGGCTAAATTCAATGAGAAGGCTGCTTTTGAACATGAACATATTTGCATATATACTCAATAATTTAGTGACATGCATCTTCTACTTTCTTTCTCTACTACCCTGAGTGCTAAATTGAAAGAGGAAAATACAATGGATATTTAATGACGACGAAGATGGTATAGAAGGAAATAGTAACCCCCTGTTTAGTTGGTAGGAGTAGAACTTTTATTCTCATATTATTCATTTAAAAATATTTATTTCAGTATTTGAATATATTTTGACAAGGAAAAAATATTTTTAAATGAATAAATATTTCTAAATTTTAAAAAATAACTATTACCACCTCTCCATTGGTGTTAGTTATTTCTGAATAGTTGAGAATAACTATTTTTGCTTTAATTATTTTATTTTTTGAAATATTCTTATATATATATTGGTAAGTATCAAGTATACATACACGTAATTATTTGATATATAATTATTTAATAATTATATTTAATAAATATTTATTACAGTCACATAATATTATATATACATAATATTTAATATATAATATTACGTATTATATAATAAAACATAATATTATATCAAATATAATATTTAATAAAATGTAATATTATCTCAAATATTATATCAAGTATAATATTTAATGATACATAATATTATATTAAATAATTAATAAATATATAATTTATGCATGTAATTATATATATATATAATATTTAATACATAATATTACGTATTATATAATAATGCGTATTGTTATGCCAAATATAATATTTAATAATACATAATATTATATCAAATGACTAATAAATATTTGATATATATATATATATGTAATTATATATACGTAATATTTAATATTATATTAAATAATTAATAAATATTTGATATATGTATACATATTTATATATATATAATATTTGATAAATATTTAATACGTAATATTTCGTATTATAAAATAATAAGTAATATTATAGCAAATATTATTGCATCTCTGGGTCTGGGTTCTTTAGCGGATTAAGGAGCCTTTAGATTTCTCACCTGGGATGGATCTCAAACAGGATTGGTTTTCGCTCACCTAAACCTAGGTGCTGTACAGCATAAATTACAAACAAGATGTCAAAAGTCGGCAAGATATTCTCACATCAAAAATATTCTAAAGTTTAAGTCAGATATCTTCCGCAATAAACGAAAAGATGTAGAACTGAATGTTGAAATATGATGAAGAATGGGAGGATGCAAGAATGCGCGATTCGTTGAGCGAGTATGGGAGTTTGGGCTCCGTGGTTTACACGGCAGGGAGTGGCTCACTAAGACTGCTTGTAATATCCCGGATTTTATTTGGACCAATTTAATATCAATTGTGATTTTGGGTATTTTGGACGCGATAAAATTAATTAAATATTGAGAAATTTTGGGAGGATATTTGGATCGGTTGGGTTGACGCCCGGGTGCGCCGGTGTCGTCCAAATATCGTTTTGAATTTTGGATTAAAAGAAAATTAAATTAAAAAATATATATATATAATATATAATATATATATAACGGAAAGGAAAAAAAAAAAAGAAAAGAAAATTGATAATTTAAAAAATTTGAATTAAAATATCAGAGTGTTATAATAATTTTCTTTGTTATTGTTAACAGAGAGTTCATGGAATTCTTTTGAGGTTTCAAACACTTTAGACTAGAAAATTCCTTGTTGCCTTATTTATTTATTTATTGCTATTATAACAAAAGTCTTTGGTGAAATTCTTTCTGCCAAAACCATAGAGGATACGTGGTTTTCCTTTCATTGAAAGTACAAGTAAGCTAAAATCACTATGCTCTCCTTTGCAAATGATATTCTCTTTTATTAGTTGCCAATCTACATTTTGAATTTGTGTCTAAGGGGGGCCTTGATTTTTTCACTTCATTTTCATGCCTCACACCTAACCGATGGAGAGATAAATTATTAATATGTGTGGCCAGCTCTACTATGATTTAAGCCATTTTTGATAAGTTCTAAGCCCGCATTTTCTAGCCAAAGATTAAAAGATCCTGATATATTTTGATATCAAGCACTCCTAACGCATGATATCTCAACATTTGGCCATCTCTACCAGTAAAAACGATTTTCACCGATATGCTGTTTTGGTTCAAGAGTCTTATCCCATGTACATCTTAATCCCCGATTTTCAACATTTGAATATTTCAAAGATTCAAACGCCTCAACGTCCGATCCTCTAAATTAAAAATATTGTGAGCCATGGTTTAAAAGATTCAAACTGCTTTTTTTAGTTGTCAAATTTATCAACTTTAATCACTAGTAATGGAAATTAAATTTTTAGATCAAATTAATCAAAGAATATTTTATTAGGATAAGACTAAATTCTCTGAAAGTTTCTACAATAATGAGCCTTTCTGGAAACCTAATGTTCTAGAAAGCGTCTTGTGTTTGGTAACTATGATAATATACATACTGCATATACTGCACGCGTGGGAAGAGAAGCTTCTTTGACGTCCAACTTCGAATCCCTGTAGAATCGTGCGGTCTTCTACGTTCCACGTTGCATGATATTCATGGTTCGTGTATTAACAAAATGAAATTTCAGGTGAGCGGAGGGGCATGCTTCTGGACGAGGAGATCTTTCTCGCTTGCTCAAGCAAAAGTCAACATTTTGTCTCAAAAATGAAATATTTTTTTTATTACTATTAATTCTTGATTTTATTAAAATTTTATATTTTTACGTTACCGATAAAATATTGTTTTAAATTTGAACATACTGTATTTAGTATCAAAAAAACTCAAAAATATAACAGACTTATAGAAAACAATTATGTAAATAAAAATTTTATATTAGAATAAAAAATAAAATTATTATTAAAATTAAGAATATATTTTAAAAATATTCTTAGCATTTTTTGGTTCAAATGCTGATGAAAACGAAGGCCAAATTTAAATTTCACCTCTTAAATAACTGAATTTTTTTATAAGCCTTAAGCTAATATTAGATTAAATTTAAAGTTGCTATCTCAAAAACCTTAAAAAAAAATATAATACTTTTAAAGATAAAACTATGATAGACATGTCAACTTTTTTGGGAGTAAAATCAATACTAGAATAAAGTTAAAAATTAAAGCGAAGGATATAAAAAGATAGTAAATTACAAATTTGTTGAGAATAAGTCATTGTTCATATTTTATCAATTTTTTTGAAAAAATATTTTTTAAAAAAATAATATTTTTTAAAATAATTATTAAAATCCATCAAATTTCTTCAATAATTTCGCAAGGTGGACAAATTGAGAGTCAATTTTGTTTGTGGCTTTCCCACGAAAAGAGAAAGGCACGTACTGAGGGAAGGACACCCACCCACCCCGACCCCTCCCTCTCTCTCACATGATGCATCTGCTCCCGTCATCATCTTCCGCAGCCATAGATTTCAGTATATATAGCTATGAAGCAGATGGAGGCAAGTGGGTAAGTCGAAACCAGAGAGCAAAACAAACTAGCAGAGTAAGGAGGGGAGTCAGATACTGAATACTGCACGCTTCAACAAGATTATCAACAATGAGCATGGAAATCAGTGAAGACATCGTCATTGTCGGAGCTGGAATTGCTGGCCTTGCTACCGCGTTAGGCCTTCACAGGTACCCGATTCCCCACCAGCACCCCTCTGTCTCTGTCTCTCCTGCCTCTGCCTCCTCACTTCTTCTTCTTCTTCTTGGTGCTATCCATAGATCTACGAGTTTAAGCTTGCAAATTATTCTGTCAACACGTCAAAATAAATTTCTAAAGAACTTTTAGTCAGAACCTTTTATCCATCTAATCAGTGTGTTTGTCGTTCGTCTTAGATGGATTTCATTGTCTTTGGCTTTGAGTCATGTAAAACTGACGAGTATGATTGTGGATTGGATTTATTGTATCTGTGCTGGGATGTGTTTATAGACTTAGACATTTCTGTTTGGACTATGCACGCCAACTGTTTGTTCTTTGGCTTCTATGAGTTAGCTACGATCTGTTTTATATCGAATTAAAAAGCTTGGTTGAAAGAAAATTTCAAGGAAATGGCTTCTTATAAAAGCTTCATTTTCAAACGATACTCAACTAGTTGATGCAAGAAATAATTGATTATCCGAATCACTAAAAGTAGTAAGCTAAGAAACTTAACTTCTACCTGAAATAGATGTTTTTAATTACTGGAATTCTCGTCAACGTCTCTGAATGTCATATTTACTCTAACATAGTCTTTGTAGAATTTTCTTTGTTAAACTAAATGGGATCATGTTATCTAGGTTGGGATTGAGATCTCTAGTATTGGAATCGTCACCTTGCCTGAGAGTGACCGGTGCTGCTTTCACAACATGGACAAATGCTTGGCAGGCACTCGATGCCCTTGGGATTGGCGATTCACTCCGCAGGCAACACCCCCGGCTCCAAGGGTATGTGTTTTTCTATACTTAAATTCTTGGTCATTTGTCCCCTTTGATCCCATGGATTCATCCGTGCTTCCTGTTTCTCTATATTATCCAATGTAAAGTTGGATTTTTCCATATGATTGGCCATGAGTCATTCAAAGTGATAGGCATCTTATAAAATGCAAGACTTGGTAATTAAAATCCTATAATTAGGTTGTGTGCAGATATTTGAATCTCAAAATGGAGGCTTGATTGAATTGAAATACATATTAGCTAATATAAGGTGTTGAAGACCGTATTTGATAGCACATTTTCTTACCACCTTTTATTAGATTTTCTACTAATAAGTTCTCAACTAAATGTGTAAATGCAGATTGGTTGCAATGTCTACAATATCGGGAGATCCAGTTGCGGAAATTGAATTTACAGCTAAAGGAACGAGGTATGCTAATAAGCTTTTTGCATTTCCTTGCTGAGGATAAACCTTTTTCCGCTGTAAAAGATATTGCTTTTATTTTTTTTCCCCAAAACATGACAGCATCGTAAGAAACAATTATCCCAAGGCATTGTACTACTTATACCTTTCAAATATTCATCTCCCTTTCCTTGTTTCCGTGGTTTGTGCTAAATAAATCATCTTGACACTGCTATCAAGTATATGCTAAAATTTGATGTCTGATAATGCAGTGAACAACATGAAGTTCGGTGTTTAAAAAGGAAGGTTTTATTAGAAACACTTGCAAAGGAACTACCAACCGGCACTATAAGGTTTTCATCTAAGGTGGTTTCCATTGAAGATTCGGGCTCTTTGAAATTATTGCATCTTGTTGATGGCTCCATCCTTAAAACCAAGGTAATTTGATATTTAATTAATTATATTCTCTAGATTTGCCAACTCAGCTCCTTATCTTAACATATATTGTTCTTCTCCTTATCGGGACATTTATGGTAAGCACTTGAATGTGGCATGAACACCATCCACCAAATGAAATGAGAATAATCTGTAAGAATACCAACATAACATGTTAGATATTGTATTTATCCAACACTTGCTGCAGTTCATCCTTGGCATCAAAAACATAGGACTACACTTTTTATAAGCACGGGAAGAATCGGACCAGCTTAGCTCACTTGAGAGAAAGATATGATCAGCCATTACATGCATGTTTGCACTTGGTGCAATCTAACCTAGTGTGAAGTGAACTTCACCAATTTAAAGAAGGACATTCCACTTACTTTAGGTTCGATCAAAGTCCAAGTTCACCATAAATCAATCAAAAATTACCTTAACTAAATTGAGGTGGACCCTTAAATTCCACAAGCTAACGTTGAATTGCACATACTATTTTAGAATAATTTTGGGATCTAAGTCCTTTGTACATATTATATCATCTAACGACTTTAAAATCTTATAATACTCATTATCATGTAAAGGTGTTGATTGGGTGCGATGGAGTGAACTCGCCGGGGTAGCAAGGTCGCTAGGATTCAAGAAGCCTTCATTTGTTGGGAGATCTACTATTCGTGGCTATGCAGTTTTTGAAGAAAAACATGGATTTGAGCCTAAAAGTCTGCAATTCATGGGAGATGGCTTCAGATATGGTATCATTCCTTGTGATGATACCAGTCTTTATTGGTTTTTCGCATTTTCATCCTCTGGGCAAGGTACATGTTTATTCTTCATCGTCATTTCAAAAAAATTGTTTCAAAAGGAACTCAGTCCATCAAATATGCACAATAGAATTAGAATTTTCATTCAAAATTGCAATTTATTAAATAAGAATTTGGGGTTAACCTAAAACTAGTATGCAATATTTTTTTTCTTTTTGAATTGCTACTAATGTTGTCCCTTTCATCTTGTTGATACAGATAAAGAATTGGAAGAAAATCCATTAAAGATGAAACAATTTGTGCTAAACAATTTAGGGAAAGTCCCTAATAAAATAAAGAACGTCATAGATACAACCAAACTTGATGATTTGATATGTTCTCCACTAAGAAGCAGAGCTCCGTGGGAGATACTATTTGGAGACATAAGTAAGGACAATGTTTGCGTAGCCGGTGATGCTTGCCACCCAATGACGCCGGACCTTGGGCAAGGGGCTTGCTCTGCTTTAGAAGATGGGATTATTCTAGCAAGATGCCTTGGTGAGGCATTTATAAAGAGATCCACTGAAGACAAATATTCAGAAGAACAAGAATATGAGAGAATCAGGATCAGTTTGAAGAAATACGCAAAAGAAAGGAGATGGAGAGATTTTGATCTTGTTACTACTGCTTATACTGTAGGTGTTATACAACAGAGCAATAAGATGGTGATTTCATTCTTAAGAGACAAAGTTTTGGCACCACTATGGAGCGGCTTGCTCTTGCAGAAAGCTAGTTTTCGGTGTGGACAACTTCCAACTAAATGATAATTTGTGTGGCAATTGTATCTTTATTTTGTGCTTCTTTTTTTGCGATTAGTGGAATTACTTTTATTCTCCACCATGTTATTAAATGCAAGCTGGAGAGACAGTGGTATGTAATCTTTATTAGGTTAAAAAGAAGCTTGAATTAACTAGCATTGATCTTATATGTATCACTTTTTAATTGGTGGTTTTTTCTTGCCATGGAAAATTGAGTTTATGGGGAAGTGTTTATAAGCCACATTGGACAAGATTGGATGAATTTTAGGTCAATTTCATGCCTCCACTTTGTTTTAGATGATCATTTGTTTTTTTATATACATAAAATAATTAGTATTTGCAAATTATAAATTATTAGTTGCCTTTCTTGATGTGTTTTTACTAATAAATTTGAGGACTAATATATTTAACCCACAATTACTATGTATGTAGTATATGAATTGCTATCAATATATAGGTCACTATCCTTTAAGAAAAGGACATTAAAAGAATTAAGAAAGTGTTGCAAAATTATTTAAAAACAAAAAGAAATTAAAAAAAAAAAAAAAGTGGAGAAAACGGATCCCTCCCCAGTGGTCCTAAGCCAGAAAAAAGGTCATCTATTGCTAATTTTAATATCATTGTTTACAAATATTAAAATTTTTAATTATGTAATCACTTTTTAAATTTGTAAAATCAAGTAGAAGACATATTTACTCCAAATTTTAAGAACATCATATATCATATTTGAATATTTATATCAAAAAGATATATTATTTGCACCTATTTATACGTTAATTTATATCAAAATTATAATTTTTTGGAATAGAGAATCTGAAAAAAAAAAGAGTAAAAATTAAAATATAATTAAATTCATATAAAATCTTTGACAATTTTAGTACATAAAAGTATATAAATATGTATACGAATAGTAATAGTGTAAGGTTAATATAAACAGGTGAGAAATAAATACATTTGATTTTTAATTACGCATTGTTATAGGATGACAACTACGATTCAACGAATCTCCTCGAAAGACAGTTGCCATGCAGCGACCTCCAACATCGCTCTGAAAATGGAAGGAATGTTCATCGGCAGCCACAATTACCATATACATCCCACGCACGATCATAGAAACAACTCAACTATTATATAAGGACGGTTGACGTTAGATGCAAGGCCACACTAGCTTTAATTATATAAATATCTTTTCACCCCTACGAGAAAGAGACCGACCAATCTTTGCCTTCAAGCATCCCCAAAGGATCAAAGATTTCTCTCTATCAAGCCACGTAGCATGCAAGTGTACCCTTAGTCAAACCGCTCCTCATCAAGCGCATCTATTTGAGTCTAATCTTCCAACCCACACTCAATCCCCGTTTCCTTATCGCATCCATGCATTTGTTACATTAATCATCCTTCTCTTCATTACGAAAGGATTTTTAGTTGAGTGTTGGAGGATATATATCCATGAGCGATTTTTGTATATAATATATCACCTTTGATATTCTCATTGATGGGTCCCAGTATAAATATGGGCCGGCAGGAATGAGGCCCAATCAGCCAAGAGATCCAGGTTGGGTGACGTGGCCCAACTAAAAATAGAGACTCGGTTATTATTTTCTTCATCTTTACAAAATGAATACTTTGTTAGAAGAAGATCTATAAAAAATGAAGTAGTTTGTGTTGAATTATATGAAAAAAATTCCTGATAAACTAAAATATATCATAGAAAAGACCAAATTCAATGATATTATTTGTACTGCACAAAGAAACAGAGATCCACGGGAGATACTTTTAGGAGATATAAGCAAAGGTACTGTTTGTATAGTTGGTGACATATTTCACCCTATGAAGCCAGATCTCGACCAAGGAAGCTTGCTTTGCTTTGGAAGATGCAATTATTCTAGCTAGATATCTCTCCGAGGAACTTACGAAAATGTTAACTGTAAAGATTAAATCTGAATTGAATTATGAAAAGATTAATATCAATTTGAAGAAAAATTCTAAAGAAAGGAGATGGTAGGGATTCGATCTAGTTATTATAACTTATATAGGGGATGCCATGCATCAAAGCGATAGGAAAACAATTTTATTCTTGATGGATAAAATTCTTACAAAATTATGGGATAGTTTCCTCTTATACATGGCTGATTTTTAGCGTGGTCAACTTCTAAATATATAGTAGTTAATTATATGCATGTGAGGGATAAACTCATCTCATTCCTCGTATTATCGACACCACCATTGCTACTTAAGCAGTAGGCAGAAAAGTGAAAAATCATTGTGTTTTTAATAAATAAAATTTAAGTTTGTGGTTAATGATTGAATAATTGAGTTTGTGGTTTGTGATTGTAATGCGTTATTATTTTGCAAAATCAAAGCCATTTTGCAACATCACTCGCCTCGTTGTGTTCTCTGTCCATGATTGTAATGCGCTCCATTTACATAAAAAAACATTAAAAATTGATAAAATAAAATGCAGAAAAACGTGGAAAAGGAAACAAAAATGAAATGATTTTTTTTTTCTTGGAGAAATATAAATTTTGAAAAAATTATTTAAAATGTTTATTTTTTAATTTGGAAACCTTGGAAACACTGGATATAAAGAAATATTTTTGTAATTTTTTTAAGTCTGGCTCGTATAGTAATCTTTTGATAATTGATGGTGAGGGAAGAAATATTCATTATAAATAGATTTTGATATAATTCCATAATCAATTCTTTCTGTATTTGTCTAATAGAATTATCTAATAATTTTTAAAAATTACTAAATCATTATAATAATAGCTTTTATACATTAAGAATATGATTTAATGAATTACAAAATAATATTTATTAGTACAACTGTGTAATGAACATGCCAGGATAAATATGTAACTAACAGACATACTCAAATTATTGATAATTAACTAAAATTTATTTTAACGTAATTAATTAATTTAGAATAGTTTTAGACCATATTATTTGTCAGAATATTACCTTTCTATTTCTTTAGATGATACGGTTGCTACATTTAATGTAAAATAAAATTAAAAAACTATAGTTGGTCACTTCTATCAAACTCGAACAACTTAAGTATTTTATCAAATAAATTTTTTCTATCTAATTTAATTATATTTGATTGAAAGATAACTTTTAATTTCTAAATTTTTAATTCTTTATTTAATATCTAAAAATATAAGATAGGACTTATCTTATATTATTTTTTTAATTTTAAAGAACTCTAATTAAAATTTCATTAAACACTGAATAACATTATAATTAAGATAAGTCCTATCTATAATACTAATTTTCAATGTGAAGGGATTGGTTTATCCCCGCATCACTCCACTCGTCTCAAAAGCTATTATAGTCTACCTAATGGGAAGCTCTTAAATCCACTAAATATTGCAAATAAAAGCTAATTGAATGAATCATAAAGATTTTATTAAATAATTTAAATAATTATTTTTTTATAATTTATTAATTAAAATTTTAAATTTAACTATTAAATAAATATAAAAATATTTTTATTAAAACAACGATAACATCATTCTACACCTGTGGATGTATGTGGTTCTCGACCTCTAAATTCATACGTTGATCTCGACTTCAAAACTTATATTCACCCTTTCAAGAGAGTTAGCCGTCATATTTCATTCCCTATATAGATTATTGATTTTACAGTTTTTTAATTTTACTTTTGCGTTTCATGATGAGATATATACGTGGAGCACAGTTCCGAACAGGATAGTTGATTTTTCATGTGGTGAGTGGAGAATCTAAGGTACTCATAATTATAACACTTTTATGAAAAATTAATGGATGTACATGATAATTTTTAAGTTAATTAATTTTGTAAAACTTTGATGGCTAAGCAAAGTCGTAAAAGATAATATAACACAATTTGGGATTAAGAAGTTTGGTAGTAAAATAATCACATTGTCCGAGAGCTCCAAGTGTCATGAACGGCGTGGACTAAAGCTTTGGTGAGCATTCGATGCTCTTTGGTTTGCCAAGTCACTCTGTCGATAACATTTTCAGTTTCGTAAGTCAATTTTTTTTCTCATTTTTTAATTTAATTTATATCTTTTAATCCTGGATTGTCATCTAATTTATTATTCAAACCACTTCTCAACTTATAACTTCAATTTTATCCCAAAACGAGGGTCTGTGTAATTTCAAGTGAAATTAGCCAATTTGATAAATGTAAGACTTTCTAGTAAAAATCTCAAATCCAAACTATATATATGAATGTATATGTATATAATATTTGTATATATGTATGTATATACACAACTTAGATGAATAGCTCTTATGGTTGAATGTACATAATAGCGAGTCATTCCGCGTGATACTTAATTTGATTACCTGATTAGTGAATTGTTAGCAACAAGTAGATTTTGAAAAACCTAAGTTATTAGATAAAAATATAAAAGTAATTTTATGTTTTAATTCGTACTTTCACATGAATTTTCTTTTTTAGATTTTAAAAATGGAGTAAGCTCAGACCCATTTTATACCCCTTGCAATGGAATAATTATCAGAAAATATGAGTTTTAGGAATTGAATTAATAATTATTTGATTAATAAGATTATTATATTATTTTAAAAATTAAATAAATATTGAAAGTTTAAAATTCCAGTTCTAGACTAAGAATAATTTGTTGGGATGAGTTTATAAGTTTAATATTTATTTATATATACATTTTTTTTAATTTATTGACGAACATATAGAGTTTTGTGGAAGAATTATCCAAAACACACTCGAACAAATAAGGTTTTTAGTGAGATATTTGAGTGGAAATTATTTCATGCACAACAAGCGTATATATTGTATTTAAGGTAGTAAGGACATGCCTACTATATATTCGAAAGGCGCACATGTGTAAATTTTAGTTGCCTTCGAAAAATTCTTGCACCTGATGCATAGATAAGTGGCACTCGTATACTGGTTAATGCTATCATTTCCCCTTGATGCACGCACACTAGGTGCTCTAGCATTGCCTATAGTATAAATGGCAACATAATTTTTGAAGTATTTATTGTGATATATTTGAACAATCTTTAATGGTACTTATTTTAATTTTTATCTCTTATTATATTTGTCTTAATTTATAAAAATTATGACGAAACTAAAAGATGAGATAATTTGTATAACCATTCTAATAACTATAGTAGATTTTATTCAATTATAATATCCAATAATTTTACCATTCTATTTATAAGAAGTCTTAACATAAAATTTGTACATTATTATTACTTTGTTATAATTATTTATGGATTGTCGTTTCGTCTCCTTATGAATTAAAATAGTAGACTTAATTTTCAATATGATTGGTGATTTATTCTCTACTTGGTTATGAATGTTTGGTTTTTCGGGCCTAGCAAGTGGTATATGAATGCTAGGTTGCTTGATTTTGTTATTAATAGAACTAATAGATGATGTGAGTAAAATGATTTATTTGAATGTTACAAACTTTTATATTTTGAAGAGTAAAGTAAAGTACATTTTATTCATTAAAATAATGCACTTCCCTGTAATTATTACTACGCAAGAGCAATAGTCTAAATTCAATGAGAAGGCTGCTTTTGAACATGAACATATTTGTATATATACTCAGTAATTTAGCGACATGCATCTTCTAATTTCTTTCTCTACTACAATGAGTACTAAATTAAAAGAGGAAAATACAACGGATATTTAATGACGACGAAGATGAAATAGAAGGAAACAATAACCCTATGTCAAGTTGAAGGAAACAATAACCCATGTTTAGTCGGAAGGAATATAACTTTTATTCTCATATTATTCATTTAAAAATATTTATTTTATTATTTGAATATTTTTTAGTATGAGAAAAATATTTTTAAAGGAATAAATATTTCTAAATTTTAGAAAATAACTATTACCATCTCTCATTAGTGTTAGTTATTTCTGAGTAGTTGAGAATAACTATTTTACATTAATTTTTTTATATTCTGTAATTATTTGATATATAATTATTTAATAATTATATTTAATAAATATTTATTACGGTCACATAATATTACATATAGATAATATTTAATAAACATTTAATACATAATATTACATATTATATAAAAAAACGTAATCTTATATCAAATATTATATTAAATATAATATTTAATAAAACGTAATATTATCTCAAATATTATATCAAGTATAATATTTAATAATACATTATATTATATTAAATAGTTAATAAATATATAATTTATGCATGTAATTATATATATGTAATATTTAATACATAATATTACGTATTATATAATAATGCGTATTGTTATGTCAAATATAATAATTAATAATACATAATATTATATCAAATGATTAATAAATATTTGATATATATAAAATTATATATACATAATATTTAATAAATATTTAATATGTAATAATGCATATTATATAATAATACATAATACTATACAAAATATATAATTCAATAATACTTAAAATTATATCATATAATTAATAAATATTTGATATTTATATACATAATTATATATATATAATATTTAATAAATATTTAATACGTAATATTATATCTTATAAAATAATAAATAATATTATATCAAATATTATTGCGTCTCTGGGTCTGGGTTCTTTAGTGGATTAGAGAGCCTTCGGATTCATTGCCTGAGTTGGATCTCAAACAGGTTTGGTTTTCACTCTCCTAAACCTAGGTGCTGCACAACATAAATTACAAACAAGATGTCAAAAGTCGGCGGGATATTCTCCAATTGAAAATATTCCGACACTTAAGTCAGATATCTTCCGCAATAAATGAAAAGATATATGAGCGATCACAAATAATACGGGGAACGGAAGGATGCAAGAATGCACGATTCGTTGAACGAGTATGGGAGGTTGGGTTTCGTGGTTTGCACTGCAGGGAGTGGCTTACTAAGACTGCTCAATAGTGGCTTTTGGATCAATGGCCTTTGATTGATCAATGATCAAACTTAGGAGATCAGGAGTTGGATCGGGAATCAATCATTTTCCTATCGAAGGAAGGGATATTTATAAGTTCCATAGTAGAAGACCTTAGGCACGGGAATCTTTGACATGTGACAAGTTGAGATTCATCGGCCACTGACCTGTAATATCCCGGATCTTTGTTCGGATTAATTTAATATTAATTATAATTTTGGGCAAATTGGACGTGATAAAATTTATTAAATATTGAAAAATCTTTGGAGGATATTTGTATCGGTTGGACTGGCGCCCGGGGTGCGCCGGTGTTGCCCAAATATCGTTTTGGATTTTGGATTAAAAGAAAATTAAAATGGAATATATATATATAATATTATTATTATTATTATATATATATATATATATATATATATATATATAATATTATTATTATATATATATATAATTGGAAAAAGAAAAGAAGAAGATGGATAAGGATGGAAAGAAATAAAAGAAAAGAAAATAAAAGAAGAAGAAGAGATAAGGGAGAAGGAATCGGGAGAGAGAAAAGGTGAGAGAGGGAGTTAGGGTTTCGCCGGCGTTCGGAGGAAGAAGAGACGAAGATCGGCGGCGGCGCAGGTGACCGGCGGCCATGGTGGCGCGCGGACGGTCGACGGGTGTGAGCCGTCGTTGGCGGCGGCTTGTGGTGCGCTTCTGGCGGTGTTCGTGAGAAGCCATCGGCCGCCTAGGTGGTTGTCGACGGCGTTGCAGCGGGCGATGGAGGTCGACGACGGCGCGTGCGAATCGGGCGCAGCGGTTGGTGGCCGTCGGCGGCCAGGAGTGGCCGGTGGTTGTCGGCGGTGAGTTTTGGCCGGTGGTGGTGTGCGAAGAGAATCGGGCGACGGCAAAGTCGCGAGGAAGGAGGAACGGCGCTTTGCGTGATTGCGCAAGCCGGGGCGGGTGAGGCCGGGTGGTGGCGGGACAACGCCGCTTTGCGGCAGCGAGCAGGAGCGACGCGACGGCAGTGGTCATGCGCGGAGGTGAGAGAGAGGACGCGCGCAGAGAGAGAGAAAGGCTCGATTGGAGCACTTCGGGACATCCTTTCTTCGAGATCTCAGCAAGTATGAGGTCCGGCAAGATATCAGAAAACCTCTTTGGTCGATTTAATTCTCGCTTATATTTTGACACTCGTTTGGATTTTTACTAACATGCATGTATTTTATTTGCCCGATTTATTTATTCTCAACATGCGTGTGTAGTTAATTGGATGTTTTTGGAATTATTGGATTGGGTTTTATGATTTTGAGAATTTAAGAATTTTCCTCAAAGTCCGAAGAATTTATTGGACACCGATATTTTTATATTAATGTATTTATATAAAAATGTACACGAATTTGCATCGGGCCGCAAATACACATGCACGTGCCGGGTTGTGGTCATTATATTTGGATTTGGATTATTTGATTCTCGCCCGCCTCCCGACGGGAGATTATCCTCATATTTGGAAATCCCTTTCCGCCGTGGAAAGAAAGGCCAGTAGTGACCCTTCCCATTTGGATGATTTGATTTGACCTTAGAATATATTCGGACGTCCTAATATATCCGACAAACTTGAGAATGCACCCAAAGCCGCGGTGGCAAACATAGTGAGCAACCTTATCTATGGGTACATAATACATGGATTTTGGCCTAAGGTTACCGGGATTATGTGTAACCCTTCCTCAAGCTAGTCTTTAAATAATGAGAACCCAAATTTGGTGCATAATTTGTATTTTTGCATTGATTGGAATTGGATTTTGATTTGGATATGGATTTTAGACTTGGATTTAAGATTCGCCGATTTTGCCTATAATTGGGCTTGGTATGTCTCGTACAAAAGATTTTGATTATATGTTTTGATCCGAACCTTGGAGATCCGCCGCGGTCTTTGCTTGATATCTGCGCACGCTATCGATCATCCGGCCATCTGATTCTCGCCTCGATCACAAGCTGATCGGGCATTGGATTTGGACTTGGACTCGGAATTGGATTTGGACTCGGCATCCGGCTATCGGATTCTGCCTCAGATCACAAGCTGATCGGGCTTTGGATTTGGATTTGGATTTGGAATCGGACTCGGATTTGGACTCCGATCGACATCGGTTTTGGAATTGGTTCGGATCACCTATGTTTTTGTTATATATATATTTATATATATATATATACGTCCCGACGAGGACTATTTTAGAAATTTGGATATTTGTTTGGACTTGGATATTTGATTTGAGTACGAGACTACCATTGAATTTTGAAATTTGGATCTTGGATTTCGGTTGGATTCGTTTTATCGGCGATTTGGATTTATTCTGAAATTTGATTGGATTTTCACCCATTTGACATTCTCTCTGATTTATTGGACTTCTTTTGACTAAATATGATACTTGCTGGGTATTAGGCTCATTTTTCTGTTTTGTCCCTTCAGAGTAGAAGGTTCGGATGCAGTAAAGGAGTACAGACATGATCGGTCAGATATTCGTCCGAGTTGGTGAGTTTCTGTTTATTATGGTTTGCATTGATATTTGATGGATTTGGATGATGGAATTGGCCGGATATAGGCTTATTATTATATGTTGGAAATAGTTAAATATTTTGTTATGCTTGATTATGATTTGTGGGTTGGATTATTATCTCCCTTACGATGATTGTAGAGCAGGTCGTATTTATTTTGCTCGGACTATTGTTCGATGAGGTCCTGTGATGATTTTAATTTTGTTAAGTATGTTTTGGTTTGTCACACCCGAATTTTGGGACTTGGTATTAATTGTTTAAAATTAATTGGGAATTCAGATTATAGAAATTGACCTGCTTGGTTCGGGTTCGTGACAGAAGTGGTATCAGAGAAAAAGTCGTAAGGAGAGATAGTTTGGGTTATTTTGGATAAATATTTGACTGAATATTCGGATATAATAAGTATCACCTTTGGTTGATAATAGAAAATTTAAGTTGTGAAGATCTGGGTTCGGACCAGAAGGTCGAATCGTAGGAGTTTGGGTTTGGATTGGAATGATGATCATCGATGATGATGAGTCGCATGGCGAATGAATGTATGATTTGATATAGTAATTGAATTGTAATTTTGTTTGGTTTCTACAAATATGTAGAAAGTTTGTTGGAATTTGTACTTTTGGAAGAATAGTGGCTTGAAATTGGAGTTAGTCCAAAATCAGAGTAGAAGGAGATTTTAGTCAAAGAAGGAGTATGTGATAAAGTTAATCGACTTGAAATCTCGTGGAGTAGAAGGAGATTTTGATCGCGAGTAATTAGCGGTGAAAGTGGAGATGAATGAAGATTCTTCAAGATTGGATGCCGCAGATAAAGATGAAGAAGTTCAAGTCAAATCAACTCGTTATCCTTACTAGAAGACATGACGATGAAGTGCAAGTTTGATCTCGTTGGCAGCGATGATGCTGATCGTGTAGAAGTCTGAAGTCATTATTGGAGCAAGAGAAAGACTGAAGATTGTCCATTCTCACTCGTCGTTGTGATCGGGTGGATAGTCGTCTCTGCAAATCTTTTATCGCTGAAGAATTGATGGACAAAGAGTTCGTGGTTCGATCTCTTAAAGCAATGCTCAGGAAGAGGTTGAAGAATTTGAAAGATTTGTTGAAGCATGATAGTAGATGAGGACTTCAAGATTCAATCTGGAAGTAGTTGGTGTCATCCAGATGCACTTATGACAAAGAGTTGGAGCATACTTTGTTGATCAAGTCAGAGTAGCTTCAAGAGAAGCGTTTCCAGAAGAAATCAGAGCATTGGAGTCAAGACACGAAAGGTGGATTTGTTCAACATTCAGATGACAAGCTAAAAGAAATTCAGGTGAAGTAAAGTCTTCTTCCTGAAGTTTGAGTTTGCAAGATCAGCCTGCAGGTTTAGCGAGACGAAGTTCGTGAGACGAGGTTGCTTCGTCAGAAATGAAGTCTGCTTCAAATTGCGGCCAGATAGGCTATTTGTCAAGGATCATTCAAATTTTGGGCATCCGGCCTCGGATGTCCGATAGAAGATGGATGGCTCTAGGTGAAGCATTTGCGCTTATGGCCCGTGAAGATAGAGTCGATCCTCATTCGTAGAAGACTATTTTGGCAAGTCCGTCCCCATTTTGCATTTTGGGGTTATGGATCCTCGAGTTCCAAGGAAGAATTAGTGAGAAGGCTCAAAGGTTATTTTTGGGCGCTGCAAGCGAATCATCTGAGAGAGATGGGAGCTGAGTTTATCCGGCATATGGTCACATCCGGGGCTATTTCGTGACCCTTGAAGATATGTTGATCATCTCGTAAGTTTGAAGATATTTTTCGGAAGATTCAATCACTTGCTCTTGGATCGAAGATCAAGTTTGGCTTTGGTGTTGTGCTTGGATTTGTCGGCTATTTCAAGGCTCCATATGGGGTAGCCTTATCTCGAGTCAAGAAATTGAGACAAAGAATTGTAGAATTTGTTTTGAGAAGGGTTTTGTTTGTGAGTGTCTTGGCGTAAATGCTTTAATGTTCTCGGCGAAAGAAATTGGATTGATACATCTATGTTTGGATTATTTGGAAATCGGATATGTATCAATTTTCATGGATCGAAGATTTGTTGGATCTATTTGAAGAAATTTGGATTTTCTCTAAGATTGATCTATGCTCGATGTGTCCTTAATTGAGGTTTCAGTGGGAGTATGTGTATAAGACATCTTTCAGGTCAATGTGTGGCCATTATAAATGTTGATTGTGCTTTTGGGCTGTCAAATATTTTAATGTCTTTTATGGATTTGGTCGATTGGACTTCTGATCGTGTTTGGATTAGTTTTGATGGCTGTGTCAATGATTTATTAATTTGCTTGAAGAATATTGATAAATACGAGAATCCGATTGGAAAGTCTGTCGTAGATTTTGAGAATGTGACATTTGGAGATTCGAAGAAGATAGAAATAGTGGCGAATTTGAAAAGATCGTTTAAGGTCGCGGGAGTGTGGAGTTTCTTGGATTTAGTTGATTGTGATTGGAGATTTGGTAAAAGTTTCTCAAAGATTTCAGTGCTGTGGCACCATTGGAATAGAAGTAATCAGTATTCAAATAAATTGATGCTGGTGAGAAAAGTTTTCGGTAATTGAAGAATAGATTATTTTCGGTGTCAGTTCTGTCAATTCCTGATGGATCAGAAGGATTGGTAGTGCTCAGTGATGCTTCTGAGAAATATTTAGATATGTTTGGATTTTTGTATGGTTGTGCGCTTTATCCAAGGAAAAGTTTGGGGATGCGGCGCAATCTAGAGGGTTTCGCATGAAGGTGCCGTGGCAAGAATGCCAGCAATGAGGATTGGGCCGATGGATTTTCTCTCTTTGTTGTTAGGATTGGATTTCGAACTGAGCTTCTGTTTATGGGAGAAATTCTTATGAAGATCGGTGGTGATTTTCTTTTCGGACAAGTTGTCTGAAAGTCCAGAATGTGACACCGTTTGGAGGATTTTTTTTTGTGTGTGAAGTGCTATGTCGAAGATACCAATGGGAAGACTTGTCCAGAAGATTTTTCCTCTTGGCTGCTATGGTTGGATTCTAAACGGAATTTTATCTGTGAAAGAAATCTTTTGAGAAGATTAGAATGAAGCCCTTTTTGGATGAGCAGCATTAAAGTTGAAAGCGATTGAGTAGGCAATCTCGGGCATTCAGTACCGGTGTTTTTCCTTTGCACGTTTGAGTGGATGCATGTTCGCGAGAATTCTCTCGTTTGAATATCGTTGATTGATGGAAGTTTGGAAGCAAACGGGTTGTTAGCAAACTATATTGAGTTTGGATTTGTCTCACTTCGATGGGAACGTCGAAGATTCCCCACCTCATGCGAGTGGAGAGAAATTTGATGGCAAGTTGATCATGTGGCAAGGTATATCCGCGCCTAAAGATGCAAAATGAGCGTAAGAAGAAGCCTCAAGATTTGTGTTTCAGGTCTACCTTGGATGACTAGAAGATCGTGGTAGTAAATTGGACGATGATGGATGAGTTGATGGAGTCAGCTCTTTTCTTGACGATCAGGATGTCGTTCCTGAGATTCGCTGCTGGTATGTTGTCGAGATGAGAAGATTGTAAAATATTCTGATTCTAAAGCTTCTGATTTTCTTTGGAGATGGATAATCGATCAGAGTAGCGCAGCGGAAGTGTATAGACTTTTGGCTATTTGTCATAAGATATGATTTGACGCTTCAAGTAGAAGATTGCATTTGTAGCCCGATTTGAAGTTCGATGTGGATGGTCAGATGTTTATGAAAGCGCATTGAAGAGAAGAATTTTGATTTGGAGGTCGTCAGATTATTTGAAGATAAGATTCATCGAAATCTTCCAAGTGTTCGGTAAATTAAAGAGGTGGTGCGTATATCGACTTTATCTCCGAATTTGATCTTTGGATATGATTTGTCATATGTGATTTGTATGAGAAATATGCGAATGATCATTCGAATGTCTTGGATTGGAATCGCCATCCATCGACAAGAATTTGCTGAGCCAAAGTTTCAATTTGAATTTTGGAATGGAAACGATCTACTATCACGATCGATTTTGGATGAATCACCAATCGGCGGTTTAGTTTGAGAAGAGTGAATACGACATCGAAAGAATATCCTCATTATACGATATTTGAGCGCTGAGATTAAGATTCGTAAATTTCGGCGACGAAATTTTGTAAGGAGCGAGAATGTAATATCCCTTGATCTTTTGTCGATTAATTTAATATTAATTATAATTTTTAAATCGGACGTTATAAAATTTATTAAATATCAAAAATCTTTGGAGATATTTCAGATTTGGTGGCGTACAAACCGCCACACTGTTCTTTAAATATCGTTTTGATTTTGGATTAAAAGAAAATTAAAATGGAATATATATATAATATATATAAATATATATATATATATATAATTGGAAAAAGAAAAGAAGAAGATGGATAAGGATGGAAAGAAATAAAAGAAAAAGAAAATAAAAAGAAGAAGAAGAGATAAGGGAGAAGGAATCGGGGAGAGAGAAAAGGTGAGAGAGGGAGTTAGGGTTTCTGCCGGCGTTCGGAGGAAGAAGAGACGAAGATCGGCGGCGGCGCAGGTGACCGGCGGCCATGGTGGCGCGCGGACGGTCGACGGGTGTGAGCCGTCGTTGGCGGCGGCTTGTGGTGCGTCGGTGGCGGTGTTCGGTGAGAAGCCATCGAAGCCGTCGGTGGTTGTTGACGGCGTTTGCAGCGGCGATTGGAGGTCGACGACGGCGGCGTGCGGCGTAATCGGCGCAGTGTTGGTGGCCGTCGGCGGCTAGGAGTGGCCGGTGGTTGTCGGCGGTGAGTTTTGGCCGGTGGTGGTGTGCGAAGAGAATCGGCGACGGCAAAGTCGCGCGAGGAAGGAGGAACGGCGGTGCTGCGGTGACGGTGCCGGCTGGGTGAGGCCGGTGGTGGCCGGACAACGGCCGTTTGCGGCAGCAGGCAGGAGCGACGCGGCCGGCAGTGGGCTGTGCGCGGAGGTGAGAGAGAGGACGCGCGCAGTAGAGAGAGAAAGGCTCGATTGGAAAGACTTCGGACATCCTTTCTTCCGATTGCAAGGATGATGCCCGCGCAAAGATCTCAGAAACCCCCTCTTTACGATTTAATTTCTATATTTTGGACACTGTTTGGATTTTTACTAACACGATGTATTTTATTCGCCGATTTATTTATTCGAATACGTCGGAGTAGTTAATTGGATGCTTTTGGAATTATCGGACGGGTTTTATGATTTTGGAGAATTTAAGAACTTTCCGAAAGTCCAAGAATTTATTTGGATACCGTATATTTTTATATTAATGTATTTATATAAAACGTACACGAAATTTAGTTAGACGTGCGGTCATACGCACGCGTCTTGGGCCAAAGCCATTACATTTGATTTGGATTATTTGATTCTGGCCAGCTCAGACGAGATTATCCGTTATTTGAAAATCCTTCCACGGCAGGAAAGGCCAGAAAGTAGTGACCCTTCCCATTGGATGATTTGATTTGACCTAGAATATATCTGACGTCCTAATATATCCGACAACTGGCTGATCGCACCTGTAAAAAGCTCACAAAGCAAAAACATAGTGAAGAACCTTATCTACATGCATAATACATGTCGTGGATTTTGGCCTAAGGTTCACGGATTATGTGTAGAATCCTTCCTCGCTCTAGTCTTTAAAATAACGAGAACCAAATTTGGTGAGATGTTTGTATTTTTGTATTGATTGGAATCGATTTTGATTTGGATATGGATTTTAGACTTGGATTTAAGATTCGCCGATTTTGCCTATAATCGGCTTGATATGTCTGCATAAAAGATTTTGATTATATGTTTTGATCCGAACCTTTGAGATATCTGTCGCGGTCTTTGCTTCGAGATCTGCGCACGCTATTGGATCATCCATTTATCGGATTCGCCCCGATCACAAGCCGACGGCATTGGATTGGACTTGGACTCTAATTGATTTGGACTCCTGATCCGCTGCGGATTCGCCTTAGATCACAAGTGATCGGGCTTTGATTTGATTTGGATTTGGAATCGGACTCGATTTGGACTCCCGATCGACATCGGTTTGGAATCGGTTCGGATCACCTGTTTTTGTTATATATATATTTATATATATATATATATATCGTCCGACGGCACTATTTTAGAAATTTGGATATTTGTTTGGACTTTGGATATTTGATTTGAGTCATTTGCATCTACCATCAATTTTGAAATTTGGATCTTGGATTTCGCCGGATTCGTTTTATCTCCGATTTGGATTTATTCGAAATTTGATTGGATTTTCACCCATTCGACATTCTCTCCGATTTATCGGACTTCTTTTGACTAAATACGATCTTTGCTTTGGGCGTGAAAGCCATTTTTGCTTTTCCTTCGGAGTAGAAGGTTCGGATCAAGATGCGAGAATACGTATACGATCGGTCGATATTCGTCCGGAGTTGGTAAGTTTCTGTTTATTATGGTTTGCATTGATATTTGATGGATTTGGATGATGGAATTGTGGGATATGCGGCTTATTATTATATGTTGGAAATAGTTAAATATTTTGTTATCTTGATTATGATTTGTGGGTTGGATTATTATCTCCTTATGATTGTAGAGCGATGCATTATTTATTTCTTCCTTTTATTGTTCACTGAGTCTGTGATGATTTTAATTTTGTTAAGATGTTTTATTTTATCACCAATTTTTAATTTTGGACTTGGTATTAATTGTTTAAAATTAATTTTAATTGATTATAGAAATCGACCGCTTTTCGTTCGGGTTCGTGACATGACCGCTATCAATGCCAACGGTGTTAGTTATCGTCTTTGGTGGTGCGTAAATCGTTGTCGTGCACGACTAGTATCGTCCATTTGACTTTGTTTGATTGGCTAGGTGATTGTTAGGGTGCACATTTTGCCACAAGCGTTGACCTTGCTTCTGTTGGATAGTTCCTCGGACAGCGTCCCCTACACTGGCATCGCAAGAGCCGTGGTATGGACGCAAGCAAAATCGATTGATCTCGCCGCTGACGCTTTGCATGCCTTGTCACTTCACGACTCGACTGGCTCTCGGGATTGGATTTCTCAGCTGATGGACGCCCTTTTCCTAGTTGGGCCTAGCTGATCTAGACCTAATTCTATGCTAGACCCAACAAATATAATATTTAACAATACGTAATATTATATCAAATAATTAATAAATATTTGATATATATACATATATAATTATATATACGTATTATATATTTAATTATATATATTATATCAAATATGTATTTTTATGATAAAATTATATATTATACTAAATAATAATTTAGAATGATGTATATATTATATATTTTTTTAATATTATATAAATATAAATATATATATATAGAAACATATATTATATAATATATATTATATATATATAAGAAATATCTTTTAATTAAATAAGGGTAAAAAAATCATTATGATAAACTATTACCTTATTTTCATGTTGTTTCATAAATCAAATATTAAAATATTAATTCTCAACTTATTCTATTCTAATAACAAAATATAAAAATAATAATTTTTAACTCTATTCTCATTTTATTATATTTTCTCGAAAGAATTACTTTAATTTTACCGTATATTATTCTACTAACCAAACGTGTCGTAAAAGAACAAATCTAATAAGTAGAAAAGAGAGAGATTGTGGAAGAGAAGGAAAGAAAGAAAACAAAGAGCGGAAGAGCGACAATCCAAAGTTTTGAGAGACGGAAAGAGAGTGTATTATTATTATTAACTAATAATAATATTATTATTTTATTACTAATATTATTGTATTATTAATAAAATAACTTTATTTATAATCATATTAAATTAATAATTTAAAAAATTTGAATTAAAATATCAGAGTGTTATAATAATTTTCTTTGTTATTGTTAACAGAGAGTTCATGGAATTCTTTTGAGGTTTCAAACACTTTAGACTAGAAAATTCCTTGTTGCCTTATTTATTTATTTATTTATTTATTGCTATTATAACAAAAGTCCTTGGTGAAATTCTTTCTGCCAAAACCATAGAGGATACGTGGTTTTCCTTTCATTGAAAGTGCAAGTAAGCTAAAATCACTATGCTCTCCTTTGCAAATGATATTCTCTTTTATTAGTTGCCAATCTACAATTTGAATTTGTGTCTAAGGGGGGCCTTGATTTTTTCACTTCAATTTCATGCCTCACACCTAACCGATGGAGAGATAAATTATTAATATGTGTGGCCAGCTCTACTATGATTTAAGCCATTTTGATGTTCTAGCCCGATTTTCTGAAATGCAAAGATTTAAGATCCCTTGATATATTTTTGGATATCAAGACCCTAAATGTTATGATCTCAACATTTAACATCTTGGCCAAAAACGATTTTCACTCATATGTGTTTTGGTTCAAAAGAGTTTATCCCTTAGACATCTTAATCCCCGTCATTTCAACATTTGAATATTTCATTCAAACGCCGATGTCGATCCCTCTAAATTAAAATATTGTATACATGGGCTAGAAAGATTCAAACCGCTTTTTTTAGTTCAAATTTATCAACTTTAATCACTAGTAATGGAAATTAAATTTTTTAGATCAAATTAATCAAAGAATATTTTATTAGGATAAGACTAAATTCTCTGAAAGTTTCTACAATAATTTGCCTTTCTGGAAACCTAATGTTCTAGAAAGCGTCTTGTGTTTGGTAACTATGATAATATATATACTGCATATAGTGCACGCGTGGGAAGAGAAGCTTCTTTGACGTCCAACTTCGAATCCCTGTAGAATCGTGCGGTCTTCTACGTTCCACGTTGCATGATTTTCATGGTTCGTGTATTAACAAAATGAAATTTTAGGTGAGCGGAGGGGCATGCTTCTGGACGAGGAGATCTTTCTCGCTTGCCCAGGCAAAAGTCAACATTTTGTCTCAAAAATGAAATATATTTTTTATTACTATTAATTCTAATTTTATTAAAATTTTATATTTTACGTTACTGATAAAATATTGTTTTAAATTTGAACATACTGTATTCAGTATCAAAAAAACTCAAAAATATAATTTCTTAAAAGATAAAATATAACAGAAAACAATTATGTAAATATAAATTTTATATTAGAATAAAAAATAAAACTATTATTAAAATTAAGAAGAAATTTACAAAATATTTTTAGCATTTTTGGTTCAAATGCTGATGAAAACGAAGGCCAAATTTAAATTTCACCTCTTAAATAACTGAATTTTTTTATAAGCCTTAAGCTAATATTAGATTCAATTTAAAGTTGCTATCTCAAAAACCTTAAAAAAAATATATAATACTTTAAAAGATAAAACTATGATAGACATGATAATTTTTTTTGGGAGTAAAATCAATATTAGAATAAAGTTAAAAATTAAAGCGAAGCATATAAAAGATAGTAAATTACAAATTTGTTGAGATTGAGTCATTGTTCATATTTTATCAATTTTTTTTGAAAAATATTTTTTTAAAAAATATTTTTAAAATAATTATTAAAATCCATCAAATTTCTTCAATAATTTCGTAAGGTGGACAAATTGGAGAGTCAATTTTGTTGTGGCTTTCCCACGAAAAGAGAAAGGCACGTACTCGAGGGAAGGACACCCACCCACCCTGACCCCTCCCTCTCTCTCACATGATGCATCTGCTCCCGTCATCATCTTCCGCAGCCATAGATTTCAGTATATATAGCTATGAAGCAGATGGAGGCAAGTGGGTAAGTCGAAACCAGAGAGCAAAACAAACTAGCAGAGTAAGGAGGGGAGTCAGATACTGAATACTGCACGCTTCAACAAGACTATCAACAATGAGCATGGAAATCAGTGAAGACATCGTCATTGTCGGAGCTGGAATTGCTGGCCTTGCTACCGCGTTAGGCCTTCACAGGTACCCGATTCCCCACCAGCACCCCTCTGTCTCTGTCTCTCTCGCTCTCTGCCTCCTCACTTCTTCTTCTTCTTCTTGGTGCTATCCATAGATCTACGAGTTTAAGCTTGCAAATTATTCTGTCAACACGTCAAAATAAATTTCTAAAGGACTTTTAGTCAGAAGCTTTTATCCATCTAATCAGTGTGTTTGTCGTTCGTCTTAGATGGATTTCATTGTCTTTGGCTTTGAGTCATGTAAAACTGACGAGTATGATTGTGGATTGGATTTATTGTATCTGTGCTGGGATGTGTTTATAGGCTTAGACATTTCTGTTTGGACTATGCACGCCAACTGTTTGTTCTTTGGCTTCTATGAGTTAGCTACGATCTGTTTTATATCGAATTAAAAAGCTTGGTTGAAAGAAAATTTCCAAGGAAATGGCTTCTTATAAAAGCTTCATTTTCAAACGATACTCAACTAGTTGATGCAAGAAATAATTGATTATCCGAATCACTAAAGGTAGTAAGCTAAGAAACTTAACTTCTACCTGAAATAGATGTTTTTAATTACTGGAATTCTCGTCAACGTCTCTGAATGTCATATTTACTCTGACATAGTCTTTGTAAAATTTTCTTTGTTAAACTAAATGGGATCATGTTATCTAGGTTGGGATTGAGATCTCTAGTATTGGAATCGTCACCTTGCCTGAGAGTGACCGGTGCTGCTTTCACAACATGGACAAATGCTTGGCAGGCACTCGATGCCCTTGGGATTGGCGATTCACTCCGCAGGCAACACCCCCGGCTCCAAGGGTATGTGTTTTTCTATACTTAAATTCTTGGTCATTTGTCCCCTTTGATCCCATGGATTCATCCGTGCTTCTCGTTTCTCTATATTATCCAATGTAAAGTTGGATTTTTCCCATATGATTGGCCATAAGTCATTCAAAGTGATAGGCATCTTATAAAATGCAAGACTTGGTAATTAAAATCCTATAATTAGGTTGTGTGCAGATATTTTAATCTCAAAATTGAGGCTTGATTGAATTGAAATATATATTAGCTAATATTAGGTGTTGAAGACCGTATTTGATAGCACATTTTCTTACCACCTTTTATTAGATTTTCTACTAATAAGTTCTCAACTAAATGTGTAAATGCAGATTGGTTGCAATGTCTACAATATCGGGAGATCCAGTTGCGAAAATTGAATTTACAGCTAAAGGAACGAGGTATGCTAATAAGCTTTTTGCATTTCCATGCTGAGGATAAACCTTTTTCCGCTACAAAAGATATAGCTTTTATTTTTTTCCCCAAAACATGACAACATCGTAAGAAACAATTATCCCAAGGCATTGTACTACCTATACCTTTCAAATATCCATCTCCCTTTCCTTGTTTCCGTGGTTTGTGCTAAATGTATCATCTTGACACTGCTATCAAGTATACGCTAAAATTTGATGTCTGATAGTGCAGTGAACAACATGAAGTTCGGTGTTTAAAAAGGAAGGTTTTATTAGAAACACTTGCAAAGGAATTACCAACCGGCACTATAAGGTTTTCGTCTAAGGTGGTTTCCATTGAATATTTGGGCTCTTTGAAATTATTGCATCTCGTTGATGGCTCTATCCTTAAAACCAAGGTAATTTGATATTTAACTTATTATATTCTCTAGATTTGCCAACTCCGCTCCTTATCTTAACATATATTGTTCTTCTCCTTATCGGGACATTTGTGGTAAGCACTTGAATGTGGCATGAACACCATCCACCAAATAAAATGAGAATAATCTGTAAAAATACCAACATAACATGTTGGATATTTTATTTGTCCAACACTTGCTACAGTTCCTCCTTGGCATCAATAACATAAGACTACACTTATTTATAAGCACGTGTAGAATCAGACCAATTAACTCACCTGAGAAAAAGATATGATCGGCCATTACATGCATGTTTGCACTTGGTGCAATCTAACCTAGTGTGAAGTGAACTTCACCAATTTAAAGAAGTACATTCCATTTACTTTAGGTTCGGTCAAAGTCCAAGTTCACCATAAATCAATCAAAAATTACCTTAACCAGAAATTGAGGTGGACCCTTAAATTCTACAAGCTAACGTTGAATTGTACATACATTTTAGAATAATTTTGGGATCTAAGTCCTTTGACATATTATATCATCTAACGACTTTAAAATCTTATGATGTTTGTTATCATTTAAGGTGTTGATTGGGTGCGATGGAGTGAACTCGCTTGGTAGCAAGGTCGCTAGGATTCAGAAGCCTTCATTTGTTGGGAGATCTACTATTCGTGGCTATGCAGTTTTTGAAGAAAAACACGGATTTGAGCCTAAAAGTCCTGCAATTCATGGGAGATGGCTTTCTAGATATGGTATCATTCCTTGTGATGATACCAAAGATTTATTGGTTTTTCGCATTTTCATCCTCTGGGCAAGGTACATGTTTATTCTTCATCGTCATTCCAAAAAATTGTTTCAAAAGGAACTCAGTCCATCAAATATGCACAACAGAATTAGAATTTTAGTTCGAAATTGCAATTTATTAAATAAGGATTTGGGGTTAACCTAAAACTAGTATGGAATATTTTTTTTTTCTTTTTGAATTGCTACTAATGTTGTTCCTTTCATCTTGTTGATACAGATAAAGAATTAGAAGAAAACCCATTAAAGATGAAACAATTTGTGCTGAACAATTTAGGAAAAGTCCCTGATATAATAAAGAACGTCATAGATACAACCAAACTTGATGATCTGATATGTTCTCCACTAAGAAGCAGAGCTCCGTGGGAGATATTATTTGGAGACATAAGTAAGGACAATGTTTGCGTAGCCGGTGATGCTTGCCACCCAATGACGCTGACCTTGGGCAAGGGGCTTGCTCCCGCTTTAGAAGACGGGATTATTCTAGCAAGATGCCTTGGTGAGGCATTTATAAAGACATCAACTGAAGAGAAATATTCAGAAGAACAAGAATGTGAGAGAATCAGGATCAGTTTGAAGAAATACGCGAAAGAAAGGAGATGGAGGGATTTTGATCTTGTTACTACTGCTTATACTGTAGGTGTTATACAACAGAGCAATAAGATGGTGATTTCATTTTTAAGAGACAAAGTTTTGGCACCACTATGGAGCGGCTTGCTCTTGCAGAAAGCTAGTTTTCGATGTGGACAACTTCCAACGAAATGATAATTTGTGTGGCAATTGTATCTTTATTTTGTGCTTCTTTTTTTCGATTAATGAAATTACTTTTAATCTCCACCATGTTATTGAATGCAAGTTGGAGAGACAGTGGTATGTAATCTTTATTAGGTTAAAAAGAAGCTTGAATTAACAAGTGTTGATCTTACATGTATCACTTTTTAATTTGTGATTTTTTCTTGCCATTGAAAATTGAGTTTATGGGGAAGTGTTTATAAGCCACATTGGACAAGATTGGATGAATTTTAGGTCAATTTCATGCCTCCATCACTTTGTTTTAGATGTTCATTTGGTTTTTTATATACATAAAATAATTAGTATTTGCAAATTATAAATTATTAGTTGCCTTTTTTTGATGTGTTTTTATTAATAAATTTGAGGACTAATAGATTTAACCCACAATTACTATGTATGTAGTATGTGAATTGCTATCAATATACAGGTCACTATCCTTTAAGAAAAGGACATTAAAAGAATTAAGAAAGTGTTGCAAAATTATTTAAAAACAAAAGGGGGAGAAAACGAATCCTTCCCTAGTGGTCCTAAGCCAAAAACAGGTTGTCTATTGCTTATTTCAATATCATTGTTTACAAATATTAAAAATTTTAAATATGTAATCACTTTTTAAAATTGTAAAAACAAGTAGAAGACATATTTACTCTAAATTTTAAGGATATCATATATCATATTTGAACATTTATATCAAAAAGACATATTATTTGCACATATTTATACGCTAATTTATATCAAAATTATAATTTTTAGAATAGAGAGTCCGAAAAAAAAGAGTATTAATTAAAATATAATTTAATCCTTATATAATCTTTGACAATTTTAGTACATAAAATTATATAAATAAGTATACGAATAGTAATAGTGTAAGGTTAATATAAACAAGTGTGAAATAAAAACATTTGATTTTTAATTACGCATCATTACAGGATGACAACTTACCAACGAATCTCCTCAAAAGGCAATTATCATGCAGTGACTTCCAACATCGTTCTGAAAAGGGAAGGAGTGTTCCCTGGCAGCCACAATTATCACATACATCCCACGCACGATCATAGAAACAACTCAACGGCTATGTAAGGACGGTTGACGTTAGATGCAAGGCCACACTAGCTTTAATTATATAAATATCTTTCCACCCTTATGGGAAAGAGACCGACCAATCTTTGCCTTCAAGCATCCCCAAAGGATCAAAGATTTCTCTCTATCAAGCCACGTAGCATGCAAGTGTACCCTTAGTCAAACCGCTCCTCATCAAGCGCATCTATTTGAGTCTAATCTTCCAACCCACACTCAATCCCCGTTTCCTTATCGCATCCATGCATTTGTTACATCAATCATCCTTCTCTTCATTACGAAAGGATTTTTAGTTGGTTGTTAGATGATATATCACGAGCCGATTTTTGTATATAATATATCACCTTTTGATATTCTCATTGATGGCCTGTATAAATAGCGGCCGGCAGAATGAGGCCCAATCAGCCAAGAGATCCAGTTGGGTGATTTAGCCCCAACTAAAAATAGAGATTGGGTTATTATTTTCTTCATCTTTACAAAATAAATACTTTGTTAGAAGAAGATCCATAAAAAATGAAGTAGTTTGTGTTGAATTATATGAAAAAAATTCCTGATAAACTAAAATATATCATAGAAAAGACCAAATTCAATGATATTATTTGTACTGCACAAAGAAACAGAGATCCACGGGAGATACTTTTAGGAGATATAAGCAAAGGTACTGTTTGTATAGTTGGTGACATATTTCACCCTATGAAGCCAGATCTCGACCAAGGAAGCTTGCTTTGCTTTGGAAGATGCAATTATTCTAGCTAGATATCTCTCCGAGGAACTTACGAAAATGTTAACTGTAAAGATTAAATCTGAATTGAATTATGAAAAGATTAATATCAATTTGAAGAAAAATTCTAAAGAAAGGAGATGGTAGGGATTCGATCTAGTTATTACAACTTATATAGGGGATGCCATGCATCAAAGCGATAGGAAAACAATTTTATTCTTGATGGATAAAATTCTTACAAAATTATGGGATAGTTTCCTCTTATACATGGCTGATTTTTAGCGTGGTCAACTTCTAAATATATAGTAGTTAATTATATGCATGTGAGGGATAAACTCATCTCATTCCTCGTATTATCGACACCACCATTGCTACTTAAGCAGTAGGCAGAAAAGTGAAAAATCATTGTGTTTTTAATAAATAAAATTTAAGTTTGTGGTTAATGATTGAATAATTGAGTTTGTGGTTTGTGATTGTAATGCGTTATTATTTTGCAAAATCAAAGCCATTTTGCAACATCACTCGCCTCGTTGTGTTCTCTGTCCATGATTGTAATGCGCTCCATTTACATAAAAACATTAAAAATTGATAAAATAAAATGCAGAAAACGTGAAAAGGAAACAAAAAATGAAATGATTTTTTTCTCTGGAGAAATATAAATTTTGAAAAAATTATTTAAAATGTTTATTTTTAATTTGGAAACCTTGGAAACACTGGATATAAAGAAATATTTTTGTAATTTTTTTAAGTCTGGCTCGTATAGTAATCTTTTGATAATTGATGGTGAGGAAGAAATATTCATTATAAATAGATTTTGATATAATTCCATAATCAATTCTTTCTGTATTTGTCTAATAGAATTATCTAATAATTTTTAAAAATTACTAAATCATTATAATAATAGCTTTTATACATTAAGAATATGATTTAATGAATTACAAAATAATATTTATTAGTACAACTGTGTAATGAACATGCCAGGATAAATATGTAACTAACAGACATACTCAATTTATTGATAATTAACTAAAATTTATTTCAACGTAATTAATTAATTTAGAATAGTTTTAGACCATATTATTTGTCAGAATATTACCTTTCTATTTCTTTAGATGATACGGTTGCTACATTTAATATAAAATAAAATTAAAAAACTATAGTTGGTCACTTCTATCAAACTCGAACAACTTAAGTATTTTATCAAATAATTTTTTTTTATCTAATTTAATTGTATTTGATTAAAAGATAACTTTTAATTTCTAAATTTTTAATTCTTTATTTAATATCTAAAAATATAAGATACGACTTATCTTATATTATTTTTTTAATTTTAAAGAACTCTAATTAAAATTTTCTTAAACACCGAATAACATTATAATTAAGATAAGTTCTATCTACAATACTAATTTTCAACGTGAAGGGATTGGTTTGTCCTCGCATCACTCCACTCATCTCAAAAGCTATTAAGTCTACCTAATGGGAAGCTTTTAAATCCACTAAATATTGCAAATAAAAGCTAATTGAATGAATCATAAAGATTTTATTAAATAATTTAAATAATTATTTTTTTATAATTTATTAATTAAAATTTTAAATTTAACTATTAAATAAATATAAAAATATTTTTATTAAAACAACGACAACATCATTCTACACCTGTGGATACATGTGGTTCTCGACTTCTAAATTCATTCGTTGATCTCGACTTCAAAACTTACATTCACCCTTTCAAGAGAGTCAACCGTCATATTTCATTCCCTATATAGATTATTGATTTTACAGTTTTTTAATTTTACTTTTGCGTTTCATGATAAGATATATATGTGGAGCACAGTTCCGAACAAGATAGTTGATTTTTCACGTGGTGAGTGGAGAATCTAATACTTGGTACTCACAATTATAACACTTTTATGTAAAATTAATGGATGTACATGATAATTTTTTAGTTAATTAATTTTGTAAAACTTTCATGGCTAAGCAACGTCGTAAAAGATAATATAACACAATTTGGGATTAAGAAGTTTGGTAGTAAAATAATCACCTTGTCCGAGAACTACAAGTGCTGCTTTAACGGCGCGGACTAGTGCTTGGTGAGCATTCGATGCTCTTTGGTTTGCCAAGTCACTCTGTCGACAATAGTTTCAGTTTCATAAGTCAATTTTTTTCACCTTTTTTATTTTAATTTATGTCTTTTAATCCCGGATTGTCATCTAATTTATTATTCAAATCACTTCTCAACTTATAACTTCAATTTTATCCCAAAAGTAGGATCTATGTAATTTCAAGTGAAATTAGCCAATTTGATAAATGCAAGACTTTCTAGTAAAAATCTCAAATCCAAACTATATATATGAATGTATATGTATATGTATATAATATTTGTATATATGTATGTATATACACAACTTAGATGAACAGCTCTTATGGTTGAATGTACATAATAGCGAGTCATTCCGCGTGATACTTCAGTTGATTGCCTGATTAGTGAACCGTTAGCAAATAAGTAGATTTTGAAAAACCTAAGTTATTAGATAAAAATATAAAAGTAACTTTATGTTTTAATTTGTACTTTGACATGAATTTTCT